>JABBWI010000156.1:0-161110 GCA_016647755.1 Suillus subluteus | reverse complement strand
TGGCCCTGCCGATGAGACCCGGCGCACTATGAACGGATACGGTCAGGTAAAATCATTGGTGTTGAGGAAGAAGACTCACGTAGATAGGAGATACCTGGTAGCCATCAGCCAGGTACCCAATTAGATCATACGTGTGTTGGTTAATGCGACAAATGCATGCTGAAACCAAAGTTAAAACAAAACGGCGGATGAGCGTCGACAAACCTCTTCATGCTAGAGGGAGGGCCGCGTCAGCGGAATGGTCCGCGGTACAGAGTCCGGCACTTACGCTGAGCCTAAGCAGCTGCTTGAAGGATTTCCTGGCCGTTGGGGTTGGTATAGCCACACGGGGGCAATTGATGCTGAAGCCATCAGGTTGGGGTGGAACTTCTTGATGGCTGATGAGGATTTATAGTAAGTATTCATTGGCGAGGTTGGTAAAGCTAGCCATCAATCGGCAAGGTTTGCTCACGATAACCAAAGGGAATTCTTGATGGCCGTGAATTTTTGATGGCCAGGAGTGATGGCCAGAGCAATTCGAATTACGCCCAGATAGCCAGCAGCGATGGCCAGCGATGAATGGTAGCCGAGAATCAGCCCAGAATTTAGATTTGCGCACATTGGGTTAGGAGACGTTGCTGTGATGTAATATTAGTTCTCGTAATCGAAGGTGTGCTGCACGAACATCTCATCTAATGCGTCTATGAGCGACTCCGTGGTTTCATTCCTCCCCAGCTCAAAAAGATCAAGCTCCTCGGCACCAATGTGATCGCCCTCCTCGTCCAGCTCATCCCGCTCGCTGTCACCTGGGTGGTGCGTACTGCTTTCCAAAGGCTTTTCTCGCCTCCCAAACGTCCATCTTCCATCTGGGCAGCTGTTTGAGTGGAATTGGGCTGTGGCGCCAAGCTGTGGCCTTCATGTAAGGCTGCCTGATGGGAGTAGACATGCCCCACACCAAGGCCATGGTGAAATCGCATAAGCGTATCTCGATCAACGAAGCTAATTCAATTGTAAGATTCGTAAAAACCACCAAAATGGATAGAATCGCTTACCTATTAACGTAGTACTCCTTCCAATCGTGTTTATCTCCCGCAAGCGGGGAAATATTGTTATTCAGATTGCGCTGACCTCGAGAAAAGGCAGGAATAATATGGCATGCCCTTAGAACATCCCCTGGGTTGACAAACCCAAATGCGTTAGGATTCTCCAAAGGTAGGAAACGAACTCGGCCCATTTCATGTGTGTTCCATGTATGAATTTGAACTAGTTCATACCACCGAACAAACAGAAATTCTATTCGGCGAGATTCATAAACGTTTCCCCGCGAGAACGACATTGACATGGTGAATACCCAGGACTTTGGCGTAGTGGTAGTTACCATCTTGGCCATGACCATGCCCGAGCAGCATGATGTTGCAATGTGGGGTTTTCGGGTTTATCATGTCTTGAGCCCTTCGGACGTCGTACGTAGTATAATTAAGTCTTGCGAGGTTATGGTGGTAAATTCGGTTACGTTTAAAAAGAATTGGACTAGGCGCTCGGTCAGGATGGAGGAGTGTCTCCACGAAAGGTCCAGGGGTCCCAACGTGATCGAGAATGTGGTCTCTTAATCGTGGAAGAAAGTCCTAAGTTGTACGTCAGGACTATGGCGGACAAGTTCGAAAAAAATATAAATACCTTTATAGCAGGATCTCCTGCATGGCTGCGAAGGTAGTGTCCAAACTCGTCATAAAATTTCTCGCTTTGCCCGATGTGATAATGCAGCTGGGGGTCGTTCGTAGTTTCGTTAGGCTTCGCATCAAGACCCTGTCTTTGCTGCCGTTGCTCGATACGGCGTAAGCGCGCTTGACGGCGCTCAATTTGAGTGAGTTGGTGAACAAAGTCCCTGCGATCGGTTCAACAGTATCGGCCTTTTGGCGTACGGTGTTCCAACTCTCCCTGAGAGAAGTTGAGTTGGAGAGCGAAGAAGCAGTACGTTAAAGACTTACTGATTCTGTGCTGTAGGAATCCGTGGTGCCAAACCGACGAATGGAAGCCACGTAATCTCCCAGCGCGTGAAACTTGTACGTATGGAAATTGAACGACTTTTTCTTCCTTGCTTGCCTTGGTAAAGGTGCGGCCTGCGACTGCTCCGGATTCGCCCTCTGTTTGCCTTTAGCATTGGCGCCCGCCTTAGACCCTTGAGCCGTACTGCCCTGGCCAACGCCATTCTCCATGCCATTTCCCGCCCGTTTAGTAGACTCCTTTGCCTGCCGACGTGATCGTGCATCGAGTTCACGATCGAGCTCGTGGGTGCGATATGCAGTGCATACCTTTGCCTTAAAGTCACGGAATTGTTCGCCAAGGCGGCTTGTTTGCTGGTCGAGAATATCCAGTGTCAAGTCGGAATGCATCCGAAGTTTGGCGAGTCCATGCCAGTGCGCCATGGTGAAAAGGAGATCGAGGAGTATTTTATTGTGGGCATCTGGGAGGAGGCCTTCAAAGACCGGAATAGAGCACTTGTGTAAATTAGTGCACAAAGACCTATCAAGAATTATCCCATAGACATACCTGTAGTAGATCTTCAAAGTTGCGCGCAGCCATGTTAGACATTTCGGAAGTGTTGGCAGAAAAGCGCCGAATGGTTGCTGGCCCAAATGGGGGAACCTGCCGGTACCTGTCAAGGATGGGAATGAGTATGTAGGGCCTCCAACAGATATTCATCTAGCACCTCTTATCAAGTTCGGAGATCAGATCCTTATTCAATGCGCAGAGAATTCTAAGCAAATGGACCAGGAGCATGCGCCATACACCAAGTTCGAACTCGTGTAGGAGGTCCACAACAAGCGCAACAAATACGTTAAAGCCAAACGGACCAAGGCTGTCAGACAGCGCGTTCTAACCAAGAGTCAGCAAAGGCGACCGAGGAAATCTATAATACGCTCACCGAGTTCGGTACCCACAAGTCGGGCTTGAGAAGCTGCTCAACTACCGTGCTGTCGACGCCATAATTCCTCTCGTAGATGTGGCTACGTGCTGTAGCAACAGACTGCCTCCTCGAGGCATTGGACCGCGCTAGTGTTGAACGTTGCTGCCGATCGTGACTCATCCCCAGATTTTGAAGCCATGATGTGGGTACCAGACATCGAGGACAAGGACATCCTCCCATCTGCCGAATAGTTGCAACAAGAACCCTTCATTTGGTGAGCTTATATTTCTTATTGAAGACTTTGAGCACTCACTTCTCAGGATAGTCTGCGGAGTAGGTAAATACCCGCGGGTAAAACCTGCGTTTTACCCCGTCACAGCACATGATCACGATCCCGTGCTCGTACGCCTCTAAAAATTCATGGTCGAGCAGGACCCTCCATTGTGCTTGAAAAAGCTCGCGCTGGCAATGAGATAAACATTCGCGGCCAACCCCCTTGCCGTTGGTGTAGGTACCGGCGAAGTCTTTAAAACGAGTCCGGGAGCTGTTGAAATATGAGCTGAAACACTGAGGGGGAGATTGATTCAGAAGGGCCTTCATACCTTCTGAAAATAGGCCACATGGTTGCTTAAGTTGCAGGTTGGTTTACAGCGCCGGTATTTAGATTCGTTTCCAAAATACATATAAACTGGCCATAATTTCGCATTGCCGAACGTGGTCAGGTGTGTGGCGTCCGACCAAAACATAAGTGCAACAACGACTCGTGGTAAATCGCATCCCACCTCTCCAGGCAACTCCTGGAGTTCACGGTGCGCATCCATAAAGGCCGGCGAGGTGTACATTTCACCTTGAATGTCAACTTCATGGGGAAGGTGAGGAGGTTTCCATCGGAGTTGGTAAGGTTCGTAGTGGAAATGCTCATCGTGCTTAGCGTTTGAGAGCTTCTCCCGGATGACGGAGGTGAGAGACCGATGATGAAGGTCTGCGGCGACGTATGATCGAGCACCTGGCTGAGCCGTGGTCCGAGAAAAGGGCACTTCAATGCTCACTGGCGTTTTACGCCAACCCGCATCTTCGTCTTCCCATTCGTCCCCCTCGTCATTCTGAACGCTTGCACCTAGCTTCGAGTTAATTTTGTCCCACGCTGTATTCTGTACGTCGGCAGGATCAAAATCAGGATCTGCAATGATGTTAACAAGCTCTTTGAAGCTCTGATGAGATTTTTGTGCGCCGCCATTCCAGTACCAATGGCCGAGCTCAAAAGAACTTCGGTTGGGGTATGGGTGAAATGAGGCGTCGCGAGTCTCGGCGTGGGCATCTGGTTCTGCTGAAACTGGAGCTGGAACAAAGCTGATGTCTTGGAGTGTCACTGCTTCTTCTGGGTCGTGGGATGGGGGGGTGGATGAGAAGAACTGGCGTACCAGTCCGAAGACGTTCCTAGCCGTGCAGAACGGGGGTGAAGTACGAGTGCTGGTGGATGCGTCGGTGGTATTTGCAGGCGAGCTAAGCACAGATGTATGGCTGGATGGAAAGCTCGGGGGAGGCTGAGGAAGCACATCCTCGTATTGCCTATAGCGTAGCGGCATGGGGACGTCAACACGTCGGCTCCTCCGCTGCGCCAGCGATAAGCCATTGTCTTCATCTGTTTGCGTGGGCGTGGAGCTAAGACCAGTGTTAGATGAGGCAGGTGCGTCTTCTTGCGACGGGGAACCTGCATGGGACACCTTGTTTAAGGGGGACGTTCCCGATAAACTTAGGTCGACGGACAGGAGTGAGTCCTGCGGGCAGCGGGGATGCACGCTTAAAGACGCGTTGGTAGAGTCCAGATGATGCCTAACATGGTTACGGTCTACTCGTGGCCGTTTCACCAATAGATCCTTCGCCTTGGACAAAGCAGAGAACAGTCGCTTCTTGCCCTTCGCGCATGAGTGTTGATGCTTAGTGTACGCGCTCTCTTGTGTAAACTCACGCGTACAGGTGCATCGGAAGGTGGTTGGTGTCGACGACAAATCAGCCCGATCCATAGACGTGAAGAAGAAAGGCTGAAGGAACGAGGGTGCAGTTGAGCCCGATGATAACTAAAAGGATCCGATTTAAGGACGTACGAGTTCAGTAGCATAACATAAACTTATGCACTAGCAAGGGCCACCGCATTTACCACATCACAGCGCCAGATTCCCACAGGACAAAACCTCTGGCAGATGGCGGGGTACTTGGCGATGGCGAAATAGGCTAGGTCACAGCCTTATAAAAGCAGGGCGAAGATTGCATCCTTGCCACACCAGACCACCGAATGGAAGCCCCATCCTCACCTTCCTCTACCATCACTGCCCCGCCTGACTATAAGGAAACCGCTCAGAGGATAGGCAGACTCATTGCGGAGGCTAAGACATGCAATCTCACCCTCCTACACTATGATGGCGCCTCGAAATCCATGGTTGATTGGTTTTGGTGAGATTTCACCTCCTCCTGTGTGAATCTTGACCCACGAAACTGCTCGACAAAACACACAGGCCTGCCGATGGCGATGGAAAGAAGATTCCGCCGTTCGACCTAGAGATTCATCGCGATGAATATAATTTTAGGTACCCCTGCTGCATATGCGCTGATGGTGGTGGAAGAGGGGAGTATGTAGAGTCTGCTGTGTACTCTTGGTGGGATAAGGACACCGATCAGACTGATTGGACCGCACGGTGCGCATCCGATAGATGCGGGTACAAGGGTCAGTATCCTTCGTGCTTAAGATAACGTCAGACTCAATATTACCCAGTGAAGATGGATATGTACTTCAGGTTACCGACGGTAGCCACTTTCCAGTACCCTCGAAGAGGTATGGACTTGCATCCGCGGTACCGTGGTTTCACTGACGGATAATAAAGAACAGCAGATCTTGCCCGTTGCGCTCGAGTGGACCGACAGGGAGCAAACAGAGTTGTTAAACAGACTACGCTCTGCCATTAGCGATGGAATTACAGCGAAGGAGTTCCGTATTCTGTTTAGACGGTGCAGAAAATGCA
Source organism: Suillus subluteus (assembly GCA_016647755.1). Taxonomy (NCBI): domain Eukaryota; kingdom Fungi; phylum Basidiomycota; class Agaricomycetes; order Boletales; family Suillaceae; genus Suillus; species Suillus subluteus. The sequence continues at coordinate 155,206 of JABBWI010000156.1, read as the reverse complement.
GGCGAGTAGGGTTAAGGTCGGCAATGAAGCGCCACATTTGTTCGAGGGGTGCAAAAAAGCGAGTTTGCCTAGGTTAGAGCTCAGTAGTAGCACTCGTACGATCTGCCATCAAGCTGGCATATGAAAATACTCGCCATCGCTGGGTCGTTCATGTGGGTGAGGGCGTTTTGGAGATTTTACTAAACTTTGAATCCGAACGTCGTTGGGTGATGGCATCTTAGCGGGCCCCGCGCCGGTCCCCGACTTCACCGCTTGGCCAATGTTAATGCGGCTATGTAGTCATCGTCACGGTGCCAATGAGTACTTTCCGAGAACGTGATTCGGGAATACGGGGCGAGCACATTCAAAAATCCTGACAATTTTACTACGTAAAGAGTCGGGAACGATATCGATACGATTTGAACCAAGATTCATTTGCTACATTGCTACAATGTGCGTGCAACCTACTGATGATCGTTTCTCCATTCGCTTCTGATTACCTTTCCTTGTTCTGTCCCAGCTCATCTTTGTATCCTATTCCCCATCTTGCCAGCAAAAAGTGACGATACATCGCCATGTCAAGCACTGCAGGTATGCAATCGCCTCGCCTCACACCTTACACACCTTCTCACATTTTTGCGGAGATGTCAATGTTATGCATACACCTGTGAGAGACAATTGGCTGGTTGCCATCGTGCCACTTGTTGGGTCCATAGGGTACGTTCATGGGAATGAATCCGAGGCATTTATCTTATTTATCTGACGTTCTTCCCAGTCTCGACGATAAGCTCTTCACTTTCTGGGTCTACAGAGGGACAGCTACACACCAAAGTCATCTATCGTTTTGAGGCCAGCATCAAAGTCAATGAGTTCCAAGACCTTCGTGCAAAACCTCGGTGTCTTCTCAGACATCTAGTCCTACGTCACCACAACGGCAAAATCCCCGCATCCAGCCCCGCACTCTCCAACGATCCTGATTATTCTTGCTCGTGTTCGTGCCCAGCACCCAGGTTAATTCCGCCTGAGTGGTGCCCCACCGCGACGCGCCTGCCACTGGCTTCCCTAGCCGTGCATCACTAGGGGGTGCCTATTTCACACGGTAGATCTGGGAAAAGGAGCATAGTTCTACTCTTTGTGGATCGAGTCCTGGTCGAGGACTCGGTAGATTTGATGAGGAGATTAAGGAATTGCATGGAAAACGCTGGGTCGCAAGTGGTGGTAACCCACTTCGGACCAATGGGGTCCTCTGGATAGCAATGGAGGTAGTGGAGCTAATGGCGGTACCAGTACCCCTATGGTTGGCAGGGACATCAAGCGCATGAAAACGCTCTTAGGTTTCATGCTTGATACGGTGAGCAGTCGATCTATTGGACTCTCAATCTCGGCTGGGTACACCGAGGCACAAATCGGTTAGCGAGGGACATTTGATAAGCTAGAGCTTTTTTTGTCGGCGGCCAGACAGGCTAGAGCTTTTGCTGACGCAGCCAGGGCTTTTTTTGATGGCCATCGATCTATGGGCTTCTTTTCTGAACAGCCACATCTTTTTTGATAGTAAAGGTATCTTCATCTCCGCGAAGTTTGGCCGTTCAACCACCGCTTACAAATAAAAACCGAACCAGACCGAACCTACGCAATATACAATCATCATGTCAACCTGCCTTTCACTTGAGTCATTTGATTGTTCAAGTGCTCGTGCCAGCATTTTTCAACTATCGAACTTACTAGGCACTGAATTCGATGCCTATATAGGACTCATAGCAAGTCAGAAGGTTGGTTGGTAATTTTGTTCCTCTGTATGTCCTGATTTTTTCTATTTCACACAGCTCCACACAGAACTTCATGTTCTGTCATTCTTGCTCAAAGATCGGGTCTATCCTAATGATCTTTGGGACTTGGTTGGTGAGCGCAGTGTAGAGGCCAAGCAGGAGGAGAGGTTGCAAAGGCATCAATCCATCTGTACCAGTGGGGATAGCGCGCGACACACGACTGTAGAGCGATTTCTCATGGAAGAGAGGAAGAAACGGTGTCAGATGGAAGTTTCCTTATACAGCCAAGCTATTGAACTATTGGAAGAACATTGGATGTGTGAGCTTCTTCCAAATCGTGTGCAGACATGCGATCTGAACTCTCCTGCTGCTACGCAGCGCGTGTGGGATTTTGAACCAAGCATACCATCAGACCTCCTTCAGTAAACTCAAGGCAAATGGTACCAACAGACCATGCACCTTTGCCCTGTGTACCTTTGGCCTACTCAATAGCAACGCGAGAGAAGTGCAGGGCTTGGTTGAGGACGAACACTACCCGTCTCATCCCAGCTACAGATACTATGATTCGATCCGTTTCGCAGGAGGAAAGGTGGGATTCCATCAGTTTGAATGTCAGTGATGTGACGGTCTGCTTGCCTGGTCTCACCACCTCTCTGCAGTGCATTAAACCCTCATTGACCCTGTTGAGTACGTGGGTCACCACTGACGTCCAGGAGGCTTTTCACCGCGCATTCCAGGAAGAGCTGGCCTTGCAGGCAGAGCTGATGATGGCGTCCCTCGCCACCAGGCGTAGCAACACCTATCTGCGCAACCTTGGGCTGGATTTGCTAATCCTGCAGGCCAAGATGCGCCACGCCCAAGCTGAGATAGAGCTCTATAGCCTGGCCATTGAAAATATTCATGAATTCGATCTCTCTGACACCAGTGAGCACAAGGTGATCATATTCCTTTCCGTCAATTACTGATTCCATCGCAGGCTCAACAACGTCCTTCCACCCAACTGTTTCAAGACGTCTACGTGAGGCAGTGCCCCTCTACGATGAGGACATTGACGACAGCACGGGGGGGGGATACGAAGATTATGAAGACTATGAAGATTAATTGGATCTCGTTATTTGCTAATCTTGTAGTCATGGACTTTTTTTGGTCACAGTCTCATCCCGGTCTGGACCAGGATCATTGTATTTTTCTGTATGTTTTTGGCCCTCCCCTAGCCTCCTGAATTATTTCCGCCTTCTTGTTGTACGTTCGCTCTTGATTGTGTAAACCAATGCAATTTTAACTACCTGGGTCAAATTTTGATTTCTAGAGCAGTCGTTTCTGTCCTTTTCCAAGTCAAGCACTCTGCATGAGTCTGAAGGTAAATCATGTCCTACGACTATGCTACCCACATCCCTTATTGACTTAGCACTGACCCCGAGTATGATAGTATGACATAATATGCATAAAATATATTATGTAATACCTTCGTCCTGTTGTTACTACTAACAACCTACTACGATGACATGATGTGCACCTACCCTGCGGTCGGTCAGGCTATGTACCCATAAATGTACTGCTAGCCTCTGGCGGTGCGCAAACTTTTCTGTTTCTAGTATCCAGTATTGTCTTGGTGGGTACTAATATCCCGTCGCCCAGCTTTATTCCATGCAACATCTATCATCTTATGCATACCGCTACGGTTTCGAAGAACAGCATCATACTACGATAGGACCGCTGCATTTACTCTTGGCCCTCAAAGTCGAAATCGCATCCACCTGAGTAATATTGTCAGTTGATTTCAAGGGAGCGCATATTTGTGTACTTGGTGCAGGAGAGGGGGCGTTCCATGTCATTTGACGGGGAGAGTAAGTACTGACTCCCTCTGGTGCGTATTTTTGCAACGCCCTTACCCGAGACTTTTCCTCTAACCAACGAAGTCGGTATGTTTGGTAGAGCTCTTCCAGTTTTGAGCAATTCATCTCGACCAACTGCAGCCGCTCATTGAGCCTGGCCACAGAGTTCACCTGGTCTTTCTCATGTTTGTTCGCCGGCTGGGGCGGAGCAACATTTTTATGCAATGTAGGATCGTCGACATCGATGTTCGATTCGCTACTCCATGATCAGCTTCGAGTACAGCTGATGGAGTCAGTTGGACTTGACGCACCATACTGTGGCGAGCTCCTCTCTGCTTTCATTGTCATCTCCCACTAACTCGATCCTAAAGAATGCCTTCAGGATGTTTTTCCACCAGGTAAATGCATCTGGCTTACCGTACATTTACGTTTACGTTGAAACCACGTCCTTGCAATTTGAAGGTTTGACTTCCGGGTTGTAGCATATTGAGTCTCTGCGGATGTATTCTGCTGGCAGCGGACTGCAACGAGAAAATTCAAAGGGAGTTATATACCTCGTGTGATTGCTGTGATTTCTTCACCGTCAAATTACTCTCTATTTTAGCTCAAAGTCAACCGATTCCAGTATGCAGTCGACGGGCGGGCCAAAGTTGCCCTGGCCACACCTGCCGTCATTCACTTTGGCCATCGCTTGGGCGCCATTCACCGCGGCCACTGTTTTGCTGGCAATTATCATAGCCACTGCGCTGGCTGCCAGCTTCCCTGAGACATTACACAGCGTAGTTCTGGGAATAAAAGCTGCTTCCGGCATCTGCGACACCCGGGCTACTTTTCCTTCCCTTTTCCACCTTCATGACTACGCAGGATGCCACCTCGAGCATTCCGAGCAAACGCGGCTCGTCAGCCCTCTCAATGGGGCCTCGCAAAAAGGCGTAAGCTGTCCGCATGCTGACTGCAAGCTTCGTAGACTCATCCTGTTTCCCAGCTCATCATCCGATCCGCTTGTCTCCCACGGACGCCACTTCGGTCGAACGGTATTTGCGCTATGCAATTACCCTTCCCTTCTCACCAACGGTATTTTGAGACTGGAACAAATGGAAGATGTCCTGTTGGAAGACTTCCCTGCCGAGTAAAAGACATCCACCTCTGCATTCGCTATGACTGACATATTTAACAGAGAGCGGCGAGAACACCGCGTCTTTGAACAACTCTTAGACTCCTACCCCGGCCTTCTGGATCGGTTGAAAGATGGATCCGAGGAGGAAATCCTGCATGTCGGAGAGCTGGTACTTTCTTTTCTGCGTAGCCAGACTTAAAGCTTATCAAAATTACAGATTGGAAAGGGGGCCGCAGGCGCCAGAGGCGACGACACAAAGACGTTGAAATCTGCGATACTTGACTGGATCTCCCCGAAAGGAGAGGCGATACAGCCCCATTTACATCGAAACTCCAAGCTCGACCGTGGCTTTAACCACGAACTTACAGGATCTCTCCTTTGTCCCGCTGGGTTGGACTGGCACGACCCTCGGTATGTTTTTTTCCTGACATCCGTGCAGTGCTGATACTCTCTTCTTCATAAAAGGACAAAAGAAGACCTCCGAAGTGGCGAGATGCTGGTCTGTGGGGATCAGTGGCCCATCTTTTTGTACGCTCACTATGTCTATGACTCTGACGACCCGTGGTCCGGCCTGCTTAGGAGCCGTTTATTAACATGTGTGAGTGTGCACCGGTTTTCATATAGTCCATTTACCGCATGGTATTACACCAGGCCTACAAACATGTCTTCACGTCTCCAAGTTCGGTTGACAAGGAACCGAAGGCCACGCGATCCGGAAACGCTCGCCTTCATGGCATGAATTCTGTTACCATAGCCTCTATAGCCTATATCGCAACTCAGGTTCGTCGAGTATCGTACTTCTGCAGCAGCACCGTTTTGACTTACCGCTGAAGGTGCGATTCGCTCTCAGTTCATCTTCAGTGTTCTCGCGGACCGACACAGTTACAGCCTCTGAGACATTCTATCATAGCCTCCTTGACCTCTTAGAAGACCCCGAGGAATGTAAAGAAGTTGATGAGCTGCTGACCTGGTGGAATCGGTATGTTTTATCAGCCTTCATGTAGCCGAGGCTAATATATTACCAGCCAAGTATTTCCTACTTCATCTGCTGCCAAGAGACCTATCAGCGCCAACAGCGCGTTATCCAGGATCCAACAAAAACGCATTGCGCTCAAACGAGCGCTGAATCAGGATGTCGTCTCTTCGTAGTATTTATTAAATAAATATGTCTGTTCGTATTTAATAGAATTGTGACCTAATGGCAACGTGCTTTGTCTTTTGTAACCTAGTTGGCCCTCAGAAGTGATCGCGGGACAGCAGACGTTGTACAGCGTGGCAAGAATGCCTACATGATAAGATCTAGAGCTAACATTATGCTTACCTTTGGTCGAATGAAAATAATAAGCTATGATTGCAAGCACTGTGACTTGTGTGAACCGTGTTACCAGTATCAGCGCCTTGGCGCCTGTCGCACAATACAGCCTAGCATTCCAAGATTCTGTCCTGTGGAGTCATTCAGGGAGAGGATGTGGAGCTCAAAACGAGAAACCAACTTTGTGTGCAGTCAGCGTACCTCATCAAGGTTGGACAGGATATTAACACACTGCCGCTTGTCAGCGTAATTGTACACTTAGCAGAACCCGGATATCACAGGCCAGCATCACAACCACGTATCAGACGTCAACACCGAGTCTATTTTTGTCAATAGCGCAATGACAAGCTGGGGTTGCAAAAGATAATCACGCCTATACAGCTTGGTGTTGCGTTATGGATACTTGGCACTCTTAAGTTGTAGGCAGCCTTAGTCTAACGGAGTCTGGTCATATAAATATTGATCTGACGTCGGCATTTGTTCAGATATTGTAGGACATAAAATGACACACTATTTTTGCATACCTGTATTGAATCTCGCCAAGGTTGAGCAGGATAGTAGTGTACTATCGCTCATCATCTGAATTGTGCACTTGACCGATCCGAGCATCATAGGCTGGCATTACAACCACATGCCGACCGTCAAAGCCAAGAGTCTTTTTGTCGATAGCACAATGACAAGCTCGGGTTGTAAATGACAATCACGCTTATACAACTTGGTACTACGTTAGACATACTCGGCACTCTTGGGTCATGGGCAGCTTTAGTCCAATGGAGTCCGGCCATATAAAGCTTTTTCTGATGCTAACATCAGTTCAGTGATTTCAAAGAAAATAAATTCAATCAAAGATTACATGCCATGGCCAGGCCAGGACATCATTGTAGTACATTGCTGTTTGTTCTCGGATAGGTGACTATGGTGACTCACAACTAGATCATCACAATTGTGTATTTGGTAGGTTCCATCCAATTAAGTCTGGGTATTCAAAGCTTTCTCGTTCGGGATACAATTTTGATAAGTATTACGCATATTTTACTTCAGACAAAGCTAGCTAAGAACTTATCATTTGCCGGTCAGTTACCTGATGGTGGTGACAGGAATGCTGTGAGGCTGAGGGAGGAGGATATCATCCTTAAGCATGCTTGCACAGCGAAGGAAGCGTGTTATGGCGATATACGAAAGGTCCTGCAATTCTGGGTGATTGAGAGCTGGGAATGGAGTCCTGACGTCCATGATGCAGGCTGTTGTTGTTGTTGACAGTGATCGTGGTGGCAGTCACATCAGTTATCACAGGGTGTGCGGTGTCACGTGCGTTAGGCGGAGAGGGCGGGCACAAAGACACCGGGGGCGGGGGGGGTGGGAGGAACGTTGGGAAGAAGGTTCAGCACGGCAGTGAGAACCACAGCTGACATAATTAGACTCCGACCGAATTGAGCCGAGCGGCTGACACGCCCCCAGAGTGGGACCCATACAATACCCCCGGAGTCCGTGACAGAGTTACCCCCAGAGTGTCCATTTCCCGGACGTTCTCACTGCCAGTGGGTGCTCAGCGGACTTACCATATTAGGTAGCCCCCGTAGGGCCGTACGCTCGTCCTTTAGTACTTTCTCAATGTCAGTTCTTATTCTGACCTGCGCAATCAATCCTCTGCAGCAAGTGGAACTCATCCTTGTAGCTCTACACATGACATCCACCGTGCTCCCTTTGTGAATCCACGTATACTTGTCAGTGGCTTTCCATCGCTCTTCCGCCACACTCGCTCCAATACCGACGGAGCAACTGAATTCCAGTAATGACCAAGGCAGTCCATCTTTTCTCGTTGCAGTCCTGACTCCCTCATACTGTCGAAGTTGCTACAGTACAGGACAGAAAGGTATGCCTTCGTGTGCGTTTCCAACCGTTGTGGTTAATGATCTCTGTCCAGGCATTGGTTGTTGCTTGGCGGCAAGAACATGAGAAGCTGAAACGAACAGAGCAACATTGCAGCCAATCGAACTGCAAAAAGCCCAGGCGCCTTCATCGTAATCTAAGTCTACCCCCCCTCGACGTCCGCGGCACCTCCTGCTCATGATACCCACAGATATTGGGACCTAGATATCACGAATCCGTATACCGGAAACTTTGTATTTCCGCAAAGATTCCTTGTGAATGCTCAAATAACACCGGAGTAACTGCCGTATATATAGTCCAGAAGCAGTTCTGTGTGTCAGGATTGAATATTGAATTCTTGCATGTAGGTTGTCTCGCGAACAACGCGTTGTGTGCACTACTATCTCAAAAGATAGGCCTGTAGACTCACCAGGAATCCGTGCCAGATAAATCCTCTCATTCAACTATTTATTGTGGATTTCACTCGAATACATAGTCAAGATCTTCTGTAGTCGTCGAACGCCGACCATGTCTTCCCCGACCAGTAAGGAGCAAGAGTCGACCGGGCACAAGATGTTATGCACCTGCCTGACGGATGATGCATAATACGACTCCCTCCGGAGTGTGGGATGTCAAAAGGGGGGACACAGTCCTGGAAATGTCTGTGTAGGTGGTGATCTATTCACCTGATAACACAAAATTTGCAAAGAGCGGACACCATGAGGACGCAGCAAAAATCTGGAATGCAAAGATGTCAAGCTGCTTGTTCTTCTCCTTCCATGATCATATCCCTCCTAGCCCCATCTGGCCCGATCATCCACTGCCGCCGCAGAAGTCGACGTGATTTGGGCGAGAATTGGCAATACATATATTCCTATACGAGACATGATCCAGTCGCATAATCAACGCTCAGGCGTCAATTTAATGCTTCCCTGTGGTTATAAGGATGGTTGCGTTATATACGGTTTCTAGTAACCCACTGCTCGGATCATGGCGCCTGCAGTTGATGGTTACCTTGCTATCCTCGCTGGCATTCCTCTTTCCTTTGTCGCCGTCACGGCACTTAGGCGATTCATCAAGAAGCGACAGAATAACCCCTCTCTTCCTCCTGGCCCAGTGCCGCTCCCACTATTAGGGAATGTCTTATCTATTGACGCTCAGGAGCCTTGGCTGACTTATACCGAATGGGGTGCGACGTATGGTACGTGAATAGATAGTATAGGGCATATGTGGTGTAAATCATTGTATCAGGGGACTTGGTCTTCATGCGACATTTAGGCGAGGAAATGGTCGTGATCAATTCTCAGCACATTGCAGAAGCCTTATTGGACAAGCGTTCTCGGATTTACTCCGATCGACCATACCTAGCCACACTCAAGCCGTGCGTCCTTTCAGCATTCTTCTATTCAATCAGTCTGAGGTTCATGCAGATATGGCTGGTCGATCAGCTTTGCATTCTTAGGTTATGGTGATGAATGGCGTCTCTGCCGACGACTCTTCCACCAAACTTTCCGTCCCGAGTCCGCAGTAAAATTTCGCCCAATGCAGATCAGGCGGGCCCGTGAGATGATCGTCAACCTGGTCGATGACCCTCAACATTATCATGACCACTTCGCAACGTCAGCAAATGATTTTTACAAATTGAACGATTATTTACCTGTTCACAGATTCGCGTTATCTGTTGTGATGTCAGCTGTATATGACTATGATATCAGTGCTCGTGATGATCCTCTGCTGCGGATTGTGGTAAAGGCACTGATTCCGGGCACGGCCGTGTTGACCCCAGAGAGTGCATTGATGCTTAAGACCTTCCCCTTCTGTGAGCTCAACTTTCCTAGATGAGAAAGCGTTAACATGACATGGACATTTAGTACTAAAGTTACCTGACTGGTGCTGGGGATCCTCGATCATGCGTAGTGCTCGAGCTTCGACCGAGCGCGTCAATCAAATGGCCGACGTGCCATTCCAATACGTGCAGCAGCGCATGGTGGGTATTTATTTTTCTCTTGGTCCCAGACATTGATTAGACCCTTACCAAGGCCGACAACTCGTTCGTCACTCGATCTTCAATGGTTGCAGAAAATTTGCGACGGATGGAAACGCAAGAGGAGGCATCCAAACCTGCATTCGAGAATGCCTTGAAAAAAGCAGCTGTTACTGGTATTGGGGGTAAGTAAGCTTTTTTACAAGTAACGTTGTGCTCTCGACACACTAATATCACACAGCTTCATATGATACGGTAAGTGGATAACTCCATCATGTCCGCTGCTTACCATCGTTACAGACTGGGGCAATTTTGATGGTTTTTGTTTTGGCCATGGTATTATATCCAGACATTCAGAAACGCGCACAAGCGGAAATCGACTCAGTGATTGGAAGAGATCGGCTACCAATGTTCGAGGACAGAGCATCACTACCTTACATTGATGCAGTTATGCGGGAAACTTTCCGATGGCAGCCGGTTACACCCCTTGGTATTCTTCCCCGCCGAGTAATCTGGCCTGTACTGAAGATGATCTCATAGGCGTACCACATGCTACCTCGAGTGATGACGTATATGATGGCTATTTCATTCCAAAAGGTCCGCTGTTTTTGTTTCACCAACAATGAACATTTATAATATCGTACATCAGGCGCAATCGTCGCGTACAACATATGGTCCGGTCCGATATGATCCTCCCAGCTTTCGTGATATTGACTTGATTGTAGGGGCATTACACGGGATGAAAAGCGGTACCCCGACGCATCTCGCTTTATACCAGAGAGGTTCATCGACGTTGATGGCGCGTTAACAGTCGATGACCCCGCACAGTACATTTTCGGCCTTGGCCGGCGTATATGTCCAGGTTCGTTATGTTATTTTAATCCTAGAAAAGATTCGCGGACATATAGCCTTTAATCAGGGCGGTATACTGCTGATGCCTCTACGTGGTCTGCCATTGCGACCATGTTGGCCACATTGGATATTTCTTCCGCAAAAGATGATCAGGGCAAGGTGATCAGCTTCACTCCCACGTTCACCACGGGAGTGGCTCGGTACTTGACTTCCTCGTGTCATTCTATCCTCTTGTCACTAACGATTTCGTTGCCTCAGCTGTCCTGCGGTCTTCCCTTGCAGTATTTTGGCACGGTCTCACATTCATTCTGACGTTGTGGACGGTTGGCGAACTGCCGAGATTTGAAAGAAGGGATGACAATTTCCCCCATCTGTGGTCTGATCGGGGCATTAGAGGAGTAATCGATCGAGTATGTACGCCATCGACCAGAGTTGCTCTGTTAAAAGTCAGGAGTGAGCTTTCAGTGCCATCGGGAGCGATGACCTTATTACCTACACACCCAAATGTCCAAAACCTTATACTGACATCGAACGAAAATTGTCCCACACACCCAAGCGTGTGGTAAGAGCAAGGTAATAACAAACCATTTATTAAGATCAGGACAAAATGCTCAATGGTAATTAGTTTATCATGATTATGGGACCAATTTTTTCTGAGGTTGGATTGAGGTCAGGCTGAGCATGGTGGCCACCCTTAGACAGGTGGTGCTAGTGCAGTGTGTAATACATCAAAAGTTCCTCTTGACCTCTATCTTTTTTTTGCATCTCGAAAAGTGCCGCATTTTTCGATTGAACGACCTCGAAACGCAGTAAGAAATTTGACGGCCTCTATGATCTATTTGTCCTATGTATTTATGTATCGACCTGTTTCTTGTCAATCTTCACTCTTGAACTCCTTTGTGAATGAAGCAACAAAGTTCTACCAACAACATTTGAGATTTGTATGGTTATCAACTCAAATTAAGGCTCCAACTGTTTAGTTTATGTCTATGATTTTCGAGTAAATATACATAAACAGTATGTAGACACACCTGATACTGGCAGTACAATATATCATATTGGCTTGTAAGCCATAAACTGCAATACATTGAGGGATGTAGTTATCCATGCCATGATACATCAGTCCTGTAAGGTTGTCTATAGCTATATCACATGTACACAATCACCAAGACTCTGTTGACCTCCGTACAATGGCCTTGCCACCAAGTATACTGTAGAGATATGCACCTAACTTCGTCACACCGTCACAGGCCCAACGAATCGAAGCTATTTCGAGTGACTGTCACACGAATTCAAGGTCGTCGAAGTTAATTTGTGACATATTGTCAAAATACAAAAAAAATGCGTAGAACACTATCAATGTTGCCAAAAGTCGTTGTAACGAGTATTTGCAGTGCGTCTGCATTTTCCACGACCATTCAGAGTTCACTGTCCGAGAGCTGAACTGATGCCTTACCGAACATTGGAGGATCCATGTTGATATGACATTGTATACACATATAGAGAAGCCTGACAGATGGTGTCAGAAATTCCTAATTTGGATTTCAACGCCTTGTAAGGCATTTCAAGGTTTAAAGGCAAAATGGCCTGTGAAATGGGTTTAAATAATAGAGTCGTCCTTGAAATCGCCATAGAAATGTGCATTGCAACAGATTGCAACGGTCTTGCAATGGTACGGCAATGGTACGGCACATTGCAATGTGGTTGCCATATTATTGCAATACATTGAAAAATAGCAAGATTCCTGGCAAATTCGTTGCAAGAATACCTCATTGCAACCACTTTAGGAAATTTCCGACAGGGTAGATACAAAGTGCCCCATGGTGAGCGCAAGCCTGAGGATCACTGTTTGCATCGACCAATCGAGAGCCTGTTGCTGCAGGCACTGACAGCGGCTGGTAGTGGTGCTTTGAAGCTATTTGTCAGATGTCACAGGTCACACCCACCTTCGAAGTATTGAAGCTAATGTTCAGTTGGTCACACCCAGATCACGTCGAAGTTAGGTGCGTATCTCTACAGTATGCCCTGGCTGACATTCTCAACCGTGGATGATCTGGTCTTCGATCTTGATTCCTCACTGTTTTTGCAACATAATATTTTATAACATTAATCTCGATCTCCCACTGTTTTTGGAACACGTTATCTACATAATGAAGAACAGAACATTTGATGGGCTGCGGAACCAAATTTTGGAGGTTCCACAGCTCAGGCGTGTTAATCTAGGCAAATACTTGTCATAAGAAGTATACTAGATACAAAATCAATCGATAATATCAATGTCTTCGAGAGGGGGAGCTTCTAGCAATGGTCCCTCATCATAATTGAATGCCGTGTCTTTGGCAATGTCCACATTACCATAGGCAGATTCCATGAGCGCTGGAACACCAGCCCACCTGTTCTCAAAACTCGTCAACAATGCACAACAAACAGCACCCTGATGCTTAGCATATGCAACAAACCCCTCTGTCTCTTTGGCCCTTACAAACATTCAAAGGGTTGCCCACTCCTCCCACCATTGTATATGCCACTTGAGGAAAGCCAATACATTCTGCATTTCCTCCATGAGTAGCCAAATTTCTTTGTGCCACCGGTTGTGGCATGCCCTGGCCTTGCACCATTCAACGTGGAGAGCTAGAGAAATAATGTGTTAATGATAGACTCGTGCTTGGACGGCCACTCACAGTCCTGAAGACCAGCACAATCATCAACAGAAACTCCATGTGTCAGCCAGATCCAAAACATAATAGCGGTACCCTGGGTTTGTCCTCCAAAGTCTCCCATAGGCCAAAGGTCAGATTTTTTGAGCGGTTGAAAACTCTGCTGCCAACCAATATGATCAATGTGTGTTGAAAGTGCAAGGAGTGCTTTGTGAGCATGGCAGTACTTTGCATGAGACATTGCCAAGTGGTCCTCTACTGTGTCAACAGTCTTGCGTGCTCGTGTGTTGGCGCCTTGCCCATGAATGTTTTGAGCTTTGAAATGTAGTAGCTGGGTCTGAAGGCGAATGTGTGAGTGGCACTCATTGAGTGCATTGTTGGCTTGAGCATACCGCAGTGACCACTCAAGTTCGAGGAGCTTTGTATCACAAACGGTGAGATCACAGATAAGGTAGACCTTGCACTCTTTCAGCAAATGTCACATGATATGCGTGACAAAAGCAATGAATGTATATAGGATGTTCGTAGCAACAAGATATAAAAAACAGAAATGGAAGAGTTGTAGTGTATGTACTTCTTGACAAGTCGTCTGTTTCAGAATTATTATTTGTGCAAAATTGAAGGAGGAGATGGCAACACAAGCAAAATGTGACTTGCTGTGACTTCACTTGTAATCACTGCATTTGGCACCGGGAATGTATACCTTGCATCTTGCTTGTGTTGCCATCTCCTCCTTCAATTTTGCACAAATAATAATTCTGAAATGGATGACTCGTCGAGAAGTAAGATAGACCGCAGTCATACCTCGCTTGATCATGTGATCAGATTGTGACAATTTCGTGACAAAAGTGCCAGAATTGTATCTCACCCTTCAAATTGTCTTTGTTCGCCAAATTAAAACCAAGGAAAGTTGACTTAAGTACACCCCCAGAGGACCTAGGTTTCAGAATTACAATACAGCTTAAACTAGGAGTAGAGATAACTTTTTCGTACTCAGAACATGATCATTGTGCTTTGTCAGCTACTTAATGATCCGCTTGCCAATGACGGAACTACACTATGTATCTCTCCACTATGCCGAAACGGAAATTGTTCAATGTTGCAAACCTCGGAAGTTGGGCAAAGTCACTTGGTCACTCGGGAAACAAAGAAAATGTAAGAAAACTTATAATTTAAAGCAGCCTACAGAAATACTAACACCATGGCCACAGGAAGTCCCAATGACAACCAACATGTCCGAGTCTCCTCCATCCAGTCCGAAGAAGAAAAAGAGAAGAGTAACAATTGCTACAGTATTGGATCCTCCTCACCCAAAGCAGGTCTCTTCAAAGGGATGGCTGTAATCTTGCACGAGCGAGGCCTTATTCAGGAGTCAAAGCTGCGGGCACAGTGCAAGGACTTCAAGTGTGCGAAGGGAGCAACAAATTGCTGTTGTCGTCGGGTGCTATACAATCAGCCGGATTTCGTCGCCGTCGAGTCAAATCTAGAAAGGATATGCAAAGCGAGAGGATTTTCAGTGTTATTCCTTCCAAAGTTTCATTGTGAACTTAACTTCATTGAACAGTGCTGGGGATATGCGAAAAGAATTTATCGTCAATATCCCACATCATCGAAAGAAGTAGACCTCGAACGGAATGTTCTTTCGGCTCTCGAATCAGTGCCGCTCGACAGTATGCACCGGTGTGTTAATTGTTGAAATCTTACATTCAAATTTTCACACCACTCAGGTTTTCAACACGAGCCTGCCAGTTCATGGATGCATATCACAAAGGACTGAATGGGAAGCAAGCTGCGTGGGCTTCGAAGAAGTACAGAGGCCACCGAGTACTGCCAGATAGTATTTTGCACGATCTCGACGGAGCTCATGTATAGCGTGATTGTCAATAGTAAAATGTAACATAGCGTCACAGTCGGTCACCGCCAAAGTCACACCACGTGATCAAGCGAGGTATGACTGCGGTCTATCTTACATACACTACAACTCTTCTGTTTCTGTTTTTTTATATCTTGTTGCTATGAACATCCTATATACATTCATTGCTTTTGTCATGCATATCACGTGACATTTGCTGAAAGAGTGCAAGGTCTACCTTATCAGAAGGGAAGAGGAGTGGGAAATCATCAGCTTTCCCAGAGTCAGGCTTTGGAATTGGTAATCCACTGTCATCATGGCCAGTGTTTGGTGGATGAGATTGATGGGGGAGGGCTGTAGCATGTAGGCTGGCAACAATGGGCATATATAGGACTTTGACACTTGTCCATGCTTCAATACGGTGTTGTAGAGCGTTCCTGCAGGTCAGGATGTTTGCTCTCTGTGCATTGGTCGCATGCAGGCCAAGTGCAGCTGAATCTACCCGAAGACGACATCTTAGATGTATATAATATAAATATCAGACATCACTTAAACAAAACTATAAACTTACTGTGTGTGCTTGAGATCCATGGCAGTGCTGATGAGCACACTGGGTGTTACTTCAGCATGGAGTGATATGACATTGCTGTCCTTGAGCTCCCTGGCATCCTGTTGCACTAGGGCAAGGTGAACTGTGGGCTGCATCATTTCTGACAAGTGAGGATGTGAGACAAATCACAATACAGATTGAGTAGATGTACCAGTAACTCTGCTATCAAATGAATTTGGCATTGTGCGGTCAGCCTCCCATGCTTTGACCTCATTCTGCCACTCAATGATAGATGCAGCACTTAACTCTGAGGACTCAATTGACCCCTCGAGTTCTTGAAGTGCAGCATGATGATCATTTTCCACCTCGACAGCCTCCTTGATCTTGTGCAGCATTCTTCGCCCTAGAGAGACCATAAGAATACTATACAAACTACAGCGAAAGAAAAAGTTTTGACTCACCGAAACCTGATATCTTCTTCCAATTCCAGTCGCCAAAATGGCCATCGAGAGTGTCCCAACGAGCTCCTGGACCCATCTCCTTCATGCTAGCAGTGACATGGTTGATATTTGCCCATCCATGCTCTGGTGCTTCTCTGTCTGTTTGGCCGACCCAAGGTGTCCAATTGAATGAAAATTTTGTTTGGCATGATTTGATGTGAGCATCCAAGTGGAACTTCGGGACAAAATAATTGATCACCTTATTTGAGTGATCAAGGTGAAGCGCAAGAGGAAGGCTGGGCATGCGATTCCAGAGTTTCTTGTACCACTGGCAGGTGATGTCGTAGGAGAAGTTGAAGATGGTAAGTTGTGAAAATGCAATGAGGGTGGAAAATACGAGGTAGTCCATGTTGAGATACCTAGGGAAGTCATATGAGAGTTCATTCAATTGGAAGGACTGCAGTTAGCGCCTTACTTCTCTCCTTTTTGCAGATCTCCAACACCATTCAGAAGTTTCATGTCATGGCGAGCACAATCCACTGTACCAACTCCAGTTGCAGCAAGCCCCTTCGAAGTCTTCATATCCGCCATGTTCACAGTGTTGTGACTGACGCATGTGCTTTTCTAGTCATAGATCAGCCCGAGACTACATTGTGACGGTTCCTCCATGCTCACCTCTTGTGCAACCTCATTATTCATACTTATGTGTGGCTTATATTTACCATCTTCAACAAAGTAGCCCCACCCACAGCTTAGACCTGGGTCTTTGTTGTTGGTTGACACCAGACACCGCTTCAGGCGAAAATTTGCATCAATCGCCAGAAAAAGAGCATACAGCCATCTATCATATATTATCAGCTTAGATACAAGATGTGTACACTTTGAATTGAAATATGCACTGTTCAGATGGTGGTGCACTCTGCCAATCCTCTGGAAGATTCTTGCCAGGCTGTGGGCAAGCTGGACACAATACAGCCAGCTCCCCTTCATGCATTGCCTCAAGATCTGCAGGATTGTGCCCCTGCCCTGATTGTTTCAGTGCCTTCAAGTGTCGCCACTCTGACATTATGCAGAGGAATACAGAGTAACAATCCTGTAAATCAACAGTAAGCACATAATGAAGTGAGGTGCATTCGCTGATGAAAAATAACTCATGTGAATTGGCTCAGTACCAACATTGTCAGTTCTCCGTGTGAGAGAATGATAGAATTTGTATGCAGAGGCTTTCGACTCGAAAGAAAGAAGGTGGAAAAATTCAATGACAGCAAAAGTTGCCGCTGTTCTAGGATTGATCATTGTAGCAGGAAACCATCGTAAGTGAAGGAGTTGTTTATAGTGGGATGGTGTGTGTCTGCACCCACAATAGTCGAGCTTGATCTCATGTATCCTGTGTATGTTGATGACCACAAAATCATTGTCATAGGCTGCTCTGTGATTGTTACACTCTTCACCTGGCCTATGACCTAACTGGACACAAAGACCCAGTGACTTGAGTGAGACCATATGGAAAAAGTTGTCCTTCCATTGCTGGATTCCAGAAGTTAGCGTCATGTGGTAAACAGGTAGGAAAAAAACTTACCTTGATTCTATGTAAAGGTGTGTGGTAGTGTGACTGAACAATGCAATCACGATAGGCCAGCTCAACCGAGAAACAATCTTCACATCAGAATTGTGCAGATGACATACCACACCGGCACTGACTGTCCCCACCTCTGCCCTCTAAACAAATAAGTTTGTCAAGGTATGATTGTCGCTCTTCCAGCCAGAAAGCGAGCTCATCCTATCCAGTTTGAATGAGCTCACCATTTACACAAAAAAACAATGCTCTTACACACCCATCTGTTTTGTTTTGCTCTGACGACTTCTTCCAAGATAGTAGGTGTAGACTTGATCTGTACAGCGTCGAATTCAACTTCATTCCATGGATTGGTTAAGTTATCATTGTGAGATTCTGAAGACTCAGTCACTGAGTCAGAAATATTAAGTGGGTTTGCTGGTAGATAGGATGTGCGCAAGGCAAATTCCCCATCTTGCTGAAGAGCAAATATTCGGTGCCTGTGAATGTGTGCAGCTGCAGAGTCGGTGCTGTTCATATGCCTCACAAGCTTTGGCTTTTTGGACGTCCGTCCACCTGCCATGTCGTTACTTGTCCAACTCAGAACATCAAATGTACAAAACACACTGATGCGGTGGGGTAAGGTCCTAATCATTGAATATACAACATGGTGAAGAGGCTCTGATCTATCCAGGTGATATATCAAGTTGGATAAGGACTGACCTGATAAATTTAACTTGAACCATGTCGTGGTGGTGCTTCATATCCACCCATTCTTTCTGTTCGCACTCCGAGAAGAGGTACAGGCCCATGATTTAATGCTCACTCAAGAGCTTTGGCTAACAAAATGGTGAGTAGATGCAAAAACATTGGCAGCCAACCCAAGACCAACATGTGTGGCTAATGCCTCGCCTGACTGAATTCCAACTGCTTCCGATCCCAATGCCCAAGACGTTCAAGGTGGAGTTATTAGAAGGGTGGTTGCAATTATGGCCCGAGCAAGATGTTCTATGGCCAGAACGGGACTCAGAGGAGATTCAGTTGACTGAAGATGATACGAAGGAGTTGGAATCAGCTGAATAAGCATGTGGAGATGTAAGTCTTACTATATTTATTTGTACACTTGCAAAGTTGATGATGTCATATCGACTATTAGACCTTAGAGAGCTGGATGTGGTGGGCATGGCTCAATCCAAGACATGCTCGCACAATGTATGATTGTTTGGGATGTTGTGGGACTCCTGATGGACATTGCATCAAGTACCCCAATGGCCCACAATCTCTGCTGTAAACATAGACTTTGTATTACATGTAGTATATAATGAGTCCTCACACACTCATTACCATTATATTTTCATTGCAAGTCTGTGCCATCCACAAGCACATCACATAACAAGTCCTCTAGTGCAGAGAGGACATCCTTGACATGTTTTGTAGCAAGGCAGGCCTTAGTGTACTTTTGGCCAATACCTCCCTGCATAAGTAAGTCATCTTCCGCCGCCCGGGTCTCAAGGAAAATGTCCTCAACCACTCCTACAGTGACTCAAAGCTTCTCCGATAACCTTGTCTCCAGGTATTCCTAACACAGGCCATCAATAATGTCGCAAAGTTGACCTCCAAGATAGGTTGTTAGGCAATCTTGCTTGTGGAGTGTTTTCTTCTTTGTTGGTTTAGTACTCATAGTTACATCATGTGCAGTAGTATGACTTGGAAATGCTCAGGAATAGAACTCAGTAATTGGGTTTGAGATACATGTAACTTACTTCATTGCAGATGGACTTGGTGGCACTGCACTGCAGGACAAAACACCTGTCTCATTGTGCTTGTCTGGTCTGAGTTGAGACCAATATTTTTCCTTTCTCCTGGAACTAATCGCAGATTTATTCCTATACCACCAATGGGTGTCAGTTGCGTCATAAGTACCAACTCTGAGCACATAGTAGTAACATACCTTGTATAGTGGGAACACCTATGCATTTGTTTAGCATCCCTGCATTCTTCAGGAGTATTGTAAAGCTTTGGGCGGCCCATGAGTGAGGATGACGAAGTACAAATGTTGAGTCCACTAGTCAGAGTGTGAAACCATTACACGATTTGTCAGACTTTTACTACAACTGAAATCTACTGACATGAACAGGCATTTTGTCGTACTTTTACTGTAGGACTGAAATCCACGATGAACTAGCATTTTGTCACTATGTATTATCTATATATTTTAGTACCACTCAAAGCCAGTTCACTTGGAACATAATGTAAGGACTGAGCATCAAGGAATAAGAAATTTATGCTGCTATGCCACGAAGATAAAGATGTACCTGCATACCAAGTCGTTGCACCAGAACCCATTGTGAAACTGTCCCCTCCATGAGAGGAGTGAGTGGTGCCAGAACATGTTGTTACTGTTCCCTTGGAACATGGTGTAAGGACTGAGGAAGAAAAAATCCATCCTGCCTATGCCACGAAGATGGATACATACCTGTGCTCCAGAATCCATTGTGAAACTTTCCCCTTCATAAGAGGAGTAAGAAACCATGAGAGGTACCAGAATGCATTATTACTGTTCCCTTGGAACATGGTGTAAGGACTGAAGAATAGGAAATCTATTATGCTGCTACACTGCAAAGATGAAGAACTACCTGCACTTGTTCTGCCAGAACCCATTGTGCATGAGAGGAGTAAAACCCCATGCTGCTAGGCAGCTCTGACACACAGTCAGTACTCATACAATGGCACTCAGCACCATAGAAATAGATTGTGAGCATACCCCAAGAACAATTGTAGATGTGTGACCGAATTCAGGTACATATACAAACTGGTAGGCTATTGGGTACAAAATGGTTCCAGGGACCATGTGTGGGGTAGCTCAGATCTAATTATAGAAGCACCAACTCCAAAAAATTCATATTGCTTGTCCCATTCTGGCACTTACGACATTTTTACTTCGTGTACATGAACTTTTCCCCAAGATCAACGTGCTCACTAATACCTTATGTACGTGTCATAGACATACTTACCTGGGGTACGTCAACCCTTTATGCAATGAACATGCTCATTAATGCCTTATGAAACATGTCATGAATGCAGCGCTTATTAACACCTTGTTGTAGATATGGCACCCAAAAAGTGGACTACCCCTGAACAGGAGGAGTGGCTGCAGCCATGGTATTCAAAGTACAAAGAAACATTGATCGAAAAATCCAAGAACTATACTAACTTCTTCTGCAACCTGAATGAGGCTTGGTTGGACGAGTTTCCCAAGCCAAGGCCAAGTACTGTGATGTCTTATGGCCCTCTCACAGAAGAGAAGAAAAAAATAATGGATGCCACAGAAAAATCATGTACAAATGTGAGATCAAACGGTCACCTATCCCCTATTCTAGACTGCTGACATATCTGCTAGAAATTTTATAATCACTTCAAAAATAGTATGGGCAGTACAAGGGCTGGTCAACAGGTGAAGGCAGATGCCATAGACATGTTCCAGGCCATAGTAGAGAGCATCTCAGAATGTGAAAAGGCAACGCATGCCTATCAAGAACAAGAGGCTTATTCTGTCCTGTTTTACAAAGAACATGCACAGCCTCAGGTACAAGAAGCACTTAATGTATGGAAAGCTACCGGCAAGCGGCTTACCTCAGGACAACATGTAGCTCTTGTAAAGAAGGAGACTGCCAAAGCATACAAGGCTGAGACAGATGAGGTCAAGATGCAGGTGAAAGAGTTCATCCAGAAGGTCAAGCAAGAGAAAAACAAGAAAGAAGGTGTTTGGAGTGAGGAGAATTCAAATTACCAACAGTTAGTCATGATCTGAATACAGATCTTGCTGTGCTCACTAACCTCCATTTAGAAATCTCAACAAACTGCCGCTGTTGTCAACAAGTTCTTGAAAGGACTTCACAATGCAACAGGTCTGTCCTACACACTCCTTGCCAGTGGTCCCTCCTCTGAATCTGGTGGCTTGATCAATTGCTATAGGTTAGTTCATCCCCTGATATCTCAAAACATGCTCACAGTAGTTGAAATTTTCATGTTGGCCTCACAAAGCTGGGCAACAATTTCAGTAAGGCCTACCCAGAGTTTGATGCCAGAATTATGGAGCCATTCCAGGACTACCTTTATCATGTTTATCATGCGTCAGATTTTGTATAGCCCTAGTGCTTTACAGTTACTTACTTGTGTGCAGCTGAAGCAACAGTCAAGAGGGTGGGGAAAAGTGGTGGATCCAAAGCCCTTGACAATGCCAGTCTTTTAAGATTTTCACCTGAGAGTTTTGCAGCTGATATATCCCAACAAGGATCACCCACCAACCAGCATATATTGGCACCTTCTGATGTATCAGACCGTCTACTGCCTTCCTCCCCTTTCGCAGGATCATCCAGTGATAATGTATTAGGCTCTTTCAATAACTCTTACTCCTCCAGCTTGGATTTGAACTTCTCACATGGACCGTCTAGCCTTACACTGCCTGATGTATCAGGCAGCCTACCATCATCCAGCGCAAATACATCTGTGGACCTTGATGGCCGCTCTGGCTCCTTCTTTGGCTTAGATCCCAACCTCCCAGATCCCAACCTCCCAGACAAAAATGGGCTGTATTTCTGGATGAGGCCAGACTTTGATGCCTTTTTGCTTGGCCTTGAGACACCCAATATGCTGGCAGGCAAAGAACTTCATCAACCTGCACCCACCCAATCTCCATTGCATGCACCTGCCCTCGCATATAGTCTAACCACTTCTCCTGCTGTCAACTTGGATACTGGACTTGCACCCACTCCATCTCCATTGAATGCACCTGCCCTCACTTATAGTCCTACCACTTCTACCACTTCTGCTGTCAACTCATCTCCTACCGCTTCTCCTACCACATCTCCTGCTGTCAACTTGTCTCCTACCACGTCTCCTACCACTTCTACCACTTCTCCTGCTGTCAATTTGTCTCCTAACACTTCTCCTACCACTTCTACCACTTCTCCTGCTGTCCCTGCATTCAATCCTCTCACAACCCTCATTGAGAATGCACCTGCTTTACTGGAATCACGTGCTCCCCATCCCACAAGCCATTTGACCTCTTCTGTGGATAGTGCAACCAGTGCATCCTGTGCTCCTGATATGGGAGATCCTGACAGCACCAAGAATGTTGCAATTGCAGATAGTGATGCCCATGTTTGCCGCACTTGGACTGGTCACATCTGCAAACCATTGACTCACCATGTTACTGCGAATGCTATTGGCAACAACATGAAGGATGTGTCTACCAAGTGTCCTCATGAACTTGCTGGAGGCTCTGCTGGGGGGAAATCAAAGTTTGTCTGTCTTCTTTGTATTTTGTGTGTTTTCTAACTGTTCCTCAAGGAGAGCAAAGACTTGACTTCAATATTGCATGTTCTCCTCAGCCTAGAAAGTTATCTTACTGCCAGTTGTCATCCAATGTAGTGCTTTTTACAATTTGATTTGATAATGAAGTAGTATTTCTGGGAGTCTCAATTGATCAATTCTTCCCACCAACACCAAATTTGCATCCACCATCTGTCCTGTATAGTTGCTCAATTAAAGTTCAGCCACCTGGAAAAAGCTGGAACAAGCGCTGTAGATTGACAAGTTCCTCCCCTTATAGCATTGTTGGCAAAACTGGTTGTGCCTGGCCCACGGCAGAATTCAGGTGCAAGGAGAGGTGGTAGAACCTGGCAGAACTCCAGGGCTTGATAAAATAAAATATAGATATGACAACACAAATCATTTGAATTGAACAGAGTATGAAAATGCAGACTGCTAACTCCCTAAAGTGAAATAATGCTGGCGGTCAAACAGACAACCTTTCATGGTGCCATTCAAGGTCTTTTTCTGTGATGATGCTCTCAATTGTAGGGCATGCAGACAAAGTAGAAAGCACATTGTCTGATCTCGACACAAGGTTAATACAATCTGCGTGACAGTGTAATCTCAGTCAACATACACTCTTAGTGGCTAGCTACTGCCATGGTGCTTACTAGTACAATGGCTGCTGCATGTTTCAACTGTGATCGGGAAAACATATTCAAGACCCAGGTCAAAGAGACAACATAGGCAACTGGGCTCCGAGCCATAAAGAATCTGCAAGGAGTATATAAGCCCATGTAATTACAGAATGAGGAAATGAATGTTCATACAGAGATAGATATTGTATAGCTGTATTCACTGTAGAAATTACCATCATAAACCCAGCAATACCAACAAGAACAAGTAGAGGACCAACGATGTGCCAGAAGCGATCACCAGTTACATTGTCAGTAATGTTAATTCACCCATCCAGCCTGTGAAGTAAATACTGACCTGGCTACAACAAATGAGGTTGCAGTTCCCAGAATCTACGGAGGCGAGCAGAGCAAGAGGATCATAGTCGCGTTGTAACCCATTGTAGTGATTAGGGTCAGGAAAAAAATGGTGAGTGACTACAAGCAAATCATCAAATGAAGAGCAACACGTGCTGTCATCAAATTCATCTTCTGAATCCGATGTGACAATCATATTGGCGCTAGGCATGTATACCTGCATAAGCCTTGATTAGGTGGACCAAAGTTATCCCTCCTATGATTCACTACTCCCCTATCAGCAGTCTGCACTTGTCTCAGCCATAACCCTTGTCCAACGCTAGTCTGCACTTTCCTGCACTTTCCCGCACTATGTGCGCGCATTCCCACAGCGCTATCCATGTTCCCGTGACTTATCCTGCGCTATTCCCACGCTTAGAGCGCTATCAGAACTACCAGCAATGTGTCTATAGATGCATTAGCGCTTATCCAGCGCGCTGTTCTCGCACTCTAGGATCCACCCGAAACGTCGGAACCCATCCATTGTCCATCCTACCTCATTGGTATGTAATTTGCCTTGCCTCGAGTTGAAAGTGCTACAGTCTTATTACATGTATATCCTATCCCTTCCGAGTCCGAGAGGGTATAGTTTACTAGTATAAGTAGCCTAAGGTGACCACTTCGAGATTACTTCCCTTCGACTGTATTTCCTTTCCATTAGGTTTTACTTAGAAGTAGTCACCTTTATTTGCGCTCTATAGCCCCTATTGGTTTACCTTGACTTTCCTTTACCCTTGCAATCAATACCTTGATCCCACTTGCTATCTAGCACCCTCCTTTGACTCTGTGTCTGCTTTCTTGCCTTCCGCTCTTTCCTGCGCATTAGCGCTCTATCTTGCGACACACTATTCCCGCGCTCTAGCGCTCTTTCAGGTCTTTTGATCTTAAGTTGTTCTTAGTAGCTTTTCCCTCAGGTTAAACGTTCTTGCATCTTTGTTGCAAGTATAGCAGCATAGGCAGAGCATTAGACATATACTGGCTGAGTACCTTTACAAGTGCCTAGTCAGGTTGTGTTTTTCACACCGAGTTTGAGGGTGACACTGTCTTACTACTTAAGGGTCTTATGTACAACACATGTATAGTGACAACACAACTATACAGGATAAGACTTCTTGCCAGTCCTTAAGTACACGGTCTACGACTTTTCTAGTTTTCGTGGTAGATAATGTGTGAGTTCTTGGGAGGGTTTACTGACGTGTCCTCTTCTTGTTGTTCCCTGGTGGAATACTTGATAGATTCCCTGATGTTCTGTTACTAAGATCTGTTTCAATCTCATAGGTCGTTGTGGTGTTCAAACTTGGGCTAGCCTCACAGAATCCCTTTTTGCTATAGAAGTCAAGCAGTCTAGAAGTCCACATCGCATCCATACATCACTTCCTTGCAAATTCTCGACTCACTCGACTCTTCCATGTCACACCGGTCTATGTCCGACTTGGCCGATATGGACCTGTTGCCTTGGTCGCTCACAGGGAACCAGGGTCATCAGTACCATCCCTCACTTGTCGTTTCAGTCATTGTGCACCTCAGCCGACTGTTCCATCCCATCAGTATCAAATCTTCCCATGTCCTGCCCATGTCCACCTATCTCCATTGGTGTGTTTTAAGCTTATTTTAAGGTTAAACAGCAGGCATTATTACATGTATTCCCATGGCTGCAGTACTCGCAAGCCTTATTACATATTGAACCGAGTACCCTGTGTTTTGCTACTGCTCTCACCTGTGCGATTCCAGATGTTCACGTAGTTAGATAAATAGGACTCAAGTTTGTATTATCTCGCACTTCCCTTCTCCAGACATACCTGCTACCATTGTAGGAGTCACCTTAGTTAGACCTTGATTGTGCAATTTGATCCCCTTTGCTTTTCATCTCGGGCATGCCTTGACAGCTCTAAGTGCACTCTATCTAAGGTTTCTTTACCTAGGCCTTGTGAGATCCGGACTGCTACCGGTAGTCTTGCCTCGGCAACCCATACCTAGTCATACCTCGTCATACCTAGTTATACCTAGACTCTCTTTACCTCAGCCTAGACTTACTTGTCGCTCCCTCGGCATCAGTCTCCTCATCTCACATTGGTATCTCACATTGGTGTTCTTCATTGGTATCTTGCATTGGTATCTCACATCAGTGTTCTTCATTGATATCTTGCATTGGTGTCCCTCATTGGCATCTCACATTGGGTGTACCATCGGTATCCCATATCATGTCGGACATTCTCAGACTCAGACCATCGGTCAGTCGGAACATCTTTGGTCACAGATCATAACTCCTTCCCTTCTCTTCCCTCACACTATTAGAAGGAAGTGCTTCAATAGCAGTCCCCTTGGGTCGATGTACTGCACTCGCACCCATTAGGATTTAGTAGGTTTGTTGGTATAGCTAGCTGACTACTATTTCTTTCACCACATCATGTCTCAACCTATGAAAGTCTGTCTCAACTTTGTTGTGTTCTCATGTCTCCCCTCCTGAAAAAGAGAGAGTCTGTCTTAAAATACATAAAGCCTAGTTAGAAAGCTGTTCTGGTGTTGTATACTTAACCCCTGTAAGGTAGTACACAACAAGTAATGAAGTCTGTCTTAAATATGTAAAGCCTAGTACGAAAGCTGTTCTGGTGTTGTATACTCAGCCCCTGAAAGGTAGCACACAACAAGTAGTATATAAATAGATTGTTATATAAGCGACCCCTGTAAGGTAGTATATAACTAATCTCTGATACGATGTTTATCTTACTTCAAGGCACTTGTGGCCTGCACTTTAAATCTTACGGACTCTCACGGTTTGAGAGAAGAGTGAAAGTGGGAAGTTATTATTACCCAGTGTAAAATGGGCTCCTTTTATACCTCTTGGGAAGCCATTTTACTAAGCATGACTCATCACCGCATTAGTAAGTCACTGGCTTACTAACCATGCCATTTGGCAGTGCTGAATCAGCTGCTTACAAAGTAGTTTACAAATAAAGTTCATAATATTACAAAGCATGATAAATCATGACGAAGCATGATCAATCATGACAAATCCTTACAAATCAGATTATTGCCTATCACATGACATGCTTACAAACACATCTGGTGGCTCACTGAAGGATTCTGTGGCTGAATGAGCCTGAAACAAATAGAAACAAATGGAAACAAATGGAAGCCACATGACAAATCATGCAGGATCCTTACAAAGCAGAATATTGCCTATCACATGACATGCTTACTAACACATCTTGGTGGCTCACTGGTGGCTGAATAAACCACACAAAAGAAATGAAAAGGAAAGGGGAAAGATGAAAACTATCATACTGGAAATATAAATACAAGTAAATCTGTCAAAATGGAACCAATCATAATAATACAATGAGGTACACCTTAGTGTACTCTCTGTGGTTACTTCCTGTCTATCAATGTCATGGTATGAGTTCCATACCATGCATGACAACGCGAGAGTGTGTGGTTTTGGTGGAGGAGGTTTCCAACCAGCAGCAGGCAGATCCTCACCAGTCCATGTCACGCCACCTGAGAGATATTGAAGAGCAATAATTGTTGATCAGACATCAAGATCTAGTTCAGATTGTGATGAATCGAGAGGCTCGGACTAGGAATGGGAACGGGACTTTGTATTGAGTCAAAGACTAGAGAATGATATTCGATGGGGAGAGGTATTAATACGCTGATTGAGACAGAGAATCAAAGGGGAACATGACAAAACTAAGTAAAAGCGGTGTATACCGCACTCAGCCGCTATCCAAAGGAAGGATGAGAGAACGACTTTATTCACCTAAGTAAAAGCGGTGTATACTGCACTACTACATAGTCAGATATAAAGTAAACATTAATGACAGTAAGTGCATACCTCAGCCACTATCCAAAGGAAGGATGAGAGAACGACTGAGGGAAAATACACGACAAGGGTCCATTATATGATAGGAATGAGCTTGCTAAGATACCATGAGGCTCGCCTAAGAAATCCCTAACCTCTCCGCTATTATGTGTACACCCGAGCGCCTCCGAAGCGCACTCAAGCGCGTGCACGCCAAGTGCGCGCGCAGCAATGCGAAAGTGCGCTTAAGCACATTGAAGCATGATGAAGCACAATGGAGCACGTTGATAAGCATGAAGTGTGATGAAGTGCATATGTACACAATGAAGGCACAGAGTGCGCTTTCAAGGGCGAACTCATCTGGTTTTGTCAGAATGTGTATAAGGCGTGTAGTGAAGAGTGGTTGCATATGTAAAAGGAAAGAAAGAGTACGTATGAGAGTGATGTCAATAGTCGTATCTTGACACAGATGATCGCCTAATCGGGTGGGTCTGTCAATACTGCTGGAGTGAGGGAAGATTTGACCAGCAGATATATTGGAATTTGGGCCAGGAAGGAGCAAAGGTGAAATGCAATGGTGGAACCAGGAATGTACTACCATTTCCAGTATTTGACCCCCAGTTAGATGGTCCAAAGAAGAGGATACATCCTGATACATCAAGATGAATGGTGGATAACAACAGATTTGGATGTATTGCAGTTTATGGCTTACAGTACTGTTTAGATGAATCATAATGACAGTATAGCCTACACGTCACCCACCAATCAGCCTGGCCCATCTACTTAAACTTACTTCATTCTATCCAACTTGCTGGGCAGCTGCCACCGATGGATCCACTTGTAGATGACAATGATATTAACGAAGACCACTTGCCTCTCCTTGAAAATCAGAGGGAGCTATTGTTTGGCAAGGCCGCCAATGATACTTACTGAGTTACTATATGGGTGGTGTACATGGAGGACTAGGTTTCAGTAAGTCTTTTGTGCATCAAGTTCAACTAGCCCTATTCTAAATGGCTGCAAACCAGACACATCTGACCATCACCGACTGGATTCACTTGCAGAGCAGGATGAACCCAATGCATCTTTGCTTCCTGCTGAACAAGTTGTCAAAGAGGAGGGATTGGTTGCTTGGTTTTCTGACGACGAGGAAAATGACGAAACATATGAGTGGTAAATATGTAGTGCAGTAGAACTCATATCAACACTTCTTATCGATGAGTTTTCTTGATCTTGAGGGTGGGAAATGGCCTCGAACATTGTCAAGCAAGGAGGTTCTTACGGTGCACGGAGTCCTTATAATATTACAGTTGCCTATTATGTATGGTGTCACAGTGACAAAGTGAGCACGGCTGTCCTGCTTTCCATAATGAGGGCACAGCAAAAATCTGGGATGCAAAGATGGACAAGCTACTTGTTCTTCTCCTTCCATGATCATATCCCTCCTAGTAACCCTATCTGGCCCATCATCCATTGCCATCGCAGAAGTCAACGTGATTTGGGCGAGAATTGGCAATACATATATTCCTATACGAGACATGATCCAGTCGCATAATCAACGCACAGGTGGCAATTTAATGCTTCCCTGTGGTTATAAGGATGGTTGCATTATATACGGTCTGCTAACCCTGCTCGGATCATGGCACCTGCAGCTAATGGTCACCTTGCTATCCTTGCCGGCATTCCTCTTTCCTTTGTCGCCGTCACGGCACTTAGGCGATTCATCAAGAAGCAACAGAATAACCCCTCTCTTCCTCCTGGCCCAGTGCCGCTCCCACTATTAGGGAATGTCTTATCTATTGACGCTCAGGAGCCTTGGCTGACTTATACCGAATGGGGTGCTACGTATGGTACGTGAACAGATAGTATACGGCATATGTGATGCAAATCATTGTATCAGGGGACTTGATCTTCATGCGAAATCTAGGCGAGGAAATGGTCGTGATCAATTCTCAGCACATTGCAGAAGCCTTATTGGACAAGCGTTCTCGGATTTACTCCGATCGACCATACCTAGCCACACTCAAGCCGTGCGTCCTTTCAGTATTCTTCTATTCAATCAGTCTGAAGTTCATGCAGATATGGCTGGTCGATCAACTTTGCATTCTTAGGTTATGGTGATGAATGGCGTCTCTGCCGACGACTCTTCCACCAAACTTTCCGTCCCGAGTCCGCAGTAAAATTTCGCCCAATGCAGATCAGGCGGGCCCGTGAGATGATCGTCAACCTGGTCGATGACCCTCAACATTATCATGACCACTTCGCAACGTCAGCAAATGATTTTTACAAATTGAACGATTGTTTACCTGTTCACAGATTCTCGTTATCTGTTGTGATGTCAGCTGTATATGACTATAATATCAGTGCTCGTGATGATCCTCTGCTGCGGATTGTGATAAAGGCACTGATTCCGGGCATGGCCGTATTGACCCCGCAGAGTGCATTGATGCTTAGGACCTTCCCCTTCTGTGAGCTCAACTCCCCTAGATGAGAAAGCGTTAGCATGACATGGACTTTTAGTACTAAAGTTACCTGACTGGTGCTGGGGATCCTCGATCATGCGTAGTGCTCGAGCTTCGACCGAGCGCGTCAATCAAATGGCCGACGTGCCATTCCAATACGTGCAGCAGCGCATGGTGAGTATTTATTTTTCTCTTGGTCCCAGACATTGATTCGACCCTTGCCAAGGCCGACAACTCGTTCGTCACTCAATCTTCGATGGTTGCAGAAAATTTGCGACGGATGGAAACGCAAGAGGAGGCATCCAAACCTGCATTCGAGAATGCCTTGAAAAAAGCAGCTACTACTGGTCTTGGGGGTAAGTAAGCTTTTTTACAAGTAACGTTGTGCTCTCGACACACTAATATCACACAGCTTCATATGATACGGTAAGTGGATAACTCCATCATGTCCGCTGCTTACCGTCGTTACAGACTGCGGCAATTTTGATGGTTTTTGTTCTGGCCATGGTATTATATCCAGACATTCAGAAACGCGCACAAGCGGAAATCGACTCAGTGATTGGAAGAGATCGGCTACCAACGTTCGAGGACAGAGCATCGCTACCTTACATTGATGCGGTTGTGCGGGAAACTTTCCGATGGCAGCCAGTTGGACCCCTTGGTATTCTTCCCCGCCGAGTAATCTGGCCTGTACTGAAGATGATCTCATAGGCGTACCACATGCTACCTCGAGTGATGACGTATATGATGGCTATTTCATTCCAAAAGGTCCGCTGTTTTTGTCTCACCAAGAGTGAACACTTATAATACCGTACATCAGGCACAATCATCACGTACAACATATGGTCCGGTCCGATATGATCCTCCCAGCTTTCGTGCTACTGACTTGATTGTAGGGGCATTACACGGGATGAAAAGCGGTACCCCGACGCATCTCGTTTTATTCCAGAGAGGTTCATCGACGTTGATGGTGCGTTGACAGGTGATGACCCCGCACAGTACGTTTTTGGCCTTGGCCGGCGTATATGTCCAGGTTCGTTATGTTATTTTAATCCTAGAAAAGATTCGCGGACAGATAGACTTCAATCAGGGCGGTATACTGCTGATGCCTCTACGTGGTCTGCCATTGCGACCATGTTGGCCACATTGGATATTTCTTCCGCAAAAGATGATCAGGGCAAGGTGATCAGCTTCACTCCCACGTTCGCCATGGGAGTTCGGTACTTAACTTCCTCGTATCATTCTATCCTCTTGTCACTGACAATTTCGTTGCTTCAGCCATCCTACAGTCTTCCCTTGCAGTATTTCGGCACGGTCTCACATTCATTCTGACGTTGTGGACGGTTGGCGAACTGCCGAGATTTGAAAGAAGGGATAACAGTTTCCCCCATCTGTGGTCTGATTGGGGCATTAGAGGAGTAATCGATCGAGTATGTACCCCGCTGCTTTGTTAAAAATCATGAGCGAGCTTTGAGTACCGTAGCAATAGACTCATGAGCGTTCGAAGCCATCGGGAGCGATGACCTTATTACCTATGGTCAGTCTGGCTTTGGAGCCGAGTACAACCGGTTGAGGTAGGACTGAACGAGATACTTGGGCTGCAGCATTAATTGATGAAATAAGAGAAGCAATTAGAACAGGAATGAACATTGTGATTATTCACGATAGGTGAGTGCTCTCGCTGGGAGGATACTGGGATGTAAGATGAAATTATACCGAGAGGACACATCCCTCTTCGCAGCTTTTATCTTGCAACGGCATATAGCCTTGAATCCAAAAGTAGTTGTTACCTCGATTACTGTCCAGTGATCACGTCGTAAACAGTTGCTCAGTGCCTCGAACATCTGAATCTCGATATTGTGTGACCCTCCAGAATGGCGATCTGGTCCCAAGTGACTGTGTCGAATATCCTACTCGGGCCTACTGAACCAGAGATAAGCTTCTTTCTGTCTGATGTCCAGGCCAAGCTCCAGACTGCCCGATTAAAGTCGTGTTCAAGTGTGGCGAGCAGCTTGCCCGTCTTCGCATCCCATATTTTGACCGCAGTCTCATCGTATCCTCCTGTCGCAATTTGTGCGTCGTCGGGCGAATAGATCACCGCTAACACGTACTTGTGCCCGGTCTTGATTTTCAGGATTGTTTCTCCGGTCTTGACATCCCACATTCTTGCCGTCCCGTCTTCGGATCCACTCAGGACTCGATTACCATCCGCACTCCAGCACACTGGCAACCTACCTTTAGTATGCCCTGTCCATCTTGCAATGACCTTTCCTGTCTTGATGTCCCACAATCTCACTTTCCCATCTCGACTTCCACCGACAACAATCTTGCCATTTGGAGCCAATGCTATTTTGTGCACCGCTGCTTTCTTCTCCCAATCATCTCGCCAGTCCTCGCCTATCTGTGCGCCGCTCTCCAAGTCCCATAGTCGCAGTGTGCCGTCCAACGAACATGTGATGATGCGTCGTCCCCCAGGCAGGTGCACAACACCTTCTACCCTACCGGTATGGCCTCGCATCATCTGACGGGGAGCAACTGCTGGCTTATTGGTCGGGAAATATATGGTCGGAAAAGACATGGTCAGCGCGGGGGAGGTCTCAAGTATTGCAGATCTATGGGAGAGAAGCCCGCCAGGACCTTTGAATCAAAACGAGTTGCCTGGCAGCTGCAAATATACCTGGTGAGTCGACCTGTCTATCTTCTTTAACTTCAGCTTTTGCAAATGGAAGCGTACAAGCCGTGGCTCACCAGAAATTCTGCTTATAGGGATTCAGTCCTCACCCAGAAGCCAACTTCGGCACTGTATGCACAGGAGTTGCGTATTGGAGAATGCGTAGAGATCTTAGTGGGTATCCAAAGTTGCTGCTAAGCAGTCGGATATGTTGCAGAAGAGCCCAGAGTATCACTTACGAGAAGTGTAGACACAACTAGTGCTCAAACCACCAGCGATAGGGGAGCGTTTGAATTGGAGTCGAGGAAGTTGGGTACTGCGCCGCTTCGTATTTTAAGGTCCGTCGCATGCATTATCGCCTTACAGCTTAATTGTTGACGAAGCGCACAGGTCTGCGGCTAGCGCCAGGTGTATCTTCCCACATCAGATGGACTACTTCGATGATGGTGAGAAAGTTCGACAGGGGGCCGCTTCCCTCTCCATCTCTTCAGCCTATTTCGAACAATCTTCAGCGTATTTGCAGGCTGTGCAGCATCCCGTCACTGGGTGTCGTATTCTGAAATCTGCCAGGGCTTGCCGTGCTCGCATTCTCGGAACTTCGACGGGTCAGCAGGATTGCGACCGTATCACAACTACTATCGTCAAGGCTACTAAACAGGTGGAAGGATAGAAGGAAGGTGAAGAGGAACAGGACGAGGAGTAAACCCATGTGCACCTCCACTTGCTAACCCCGCTTTGTCGCATACTCTGCGTGTGGTCATCATAGGTATTATGACAATGCGGTATCATGCTCGCATATGTTTGAAGATATGGCACTCGTCCTATGCAAAGCGCCCGCCTCACCAGCGCAACTTTCGCTCCAACTTTACCCGCCAAGACCCCCGTTGATCCCACCTTCCGTCGTTAATTATCAAAACATGAATGTCCATCTGCGTACGGCCCTGGTATACTGTATTCACTTCTCACCATATTTACAGTGCTTGTCCTCTGCTTTCGTACTACTCGAGAATGTATCAATTAGTAGCGTGCATCTTGTATTTGTCTTGTGTTGCCTCTGATAGTGATCTAACGTTGGTTTTCAGGCAGTGTCGAGCCTCGACCCCACCTTTTCAAGTCCGATGCGGCCTCTGTACTACCATGTCAAGCCCAAACCGTGCCACGTCAAGCCTCATTCAGGCTGGGTTAAGCACCACCCACACCACGACAAGTTCTCCCCAACAACTTCGCAGCTTCTGCACTAATGTCAACCTTCAAACTTACCTATGCCGCATCAAGTAAATCGCCCCCCGTTACGGCCGCATCGAACCTGCCACATCAAACCCCACCCTGCGCATCAGCACAATCTAACTTAGGTATATTTTCAATTTATCATAGTAATTGATTTTCTAACAGTGTCCTTTCGTCCTAACAGAATTAAACGTCGTACACTATAGTCGTGCATATGCAGTAATAAAATCATCTACTAAGCATTGCAAAGGACAGTGGTAGTCCGAGAAATCATATCATTTCTCCGGCCTTAACCTATGGTCTAGAGAAGAACTGGTATCGCGCTTTTGGAAATCTATATATACTATGGCTCTTGTGAGTGCTTTGTGAACTCTGGGGACAGTGAGTTGCAGCGACTAAATGCCAGACAGGTCTGAACTTCTATCTTCAAGTTACATGCACGATGCCTGTTGAAGGCAGTGCAAAGTTAACTGAGAAAGGCAAGCAAATATACTCTCTTGTGTTGGAAATGCAGCAGGTAGGCTCCACATGCATCCTTCGCACCGTTATGTAACACTTTTGCACAGAAATCAATGAAAGCTCTCAGACCTGGTGTCCACCGGGACATCATCCAGCTACTGTCATCAGAATCTTGTGGAAGGGTTCCTCGACCTCGGACTCTCTAAAGGCTCAAAAGACGGGATCCTGCGCTCTGGAATTAGCTCAGCCTTTTTCGCTCACGGAGTCGGGCATTCGCTCTGGATGCATGTGCACGATGACCTAAACCAACAAATAACACGACTATTCCACAAGACATGGACTGTTGTGCCGGGGATCTACTTCTATAAACATCTACTCAAAGTTGTAGAGGAGTCTGAACATGTGAACCACAACTTCCTGAAGGAGTACCGCGCAATAGGTGGCATGCCCATTGAGGACGACATATTGATGACTCCAGATGGGTGCGAGAACCTCACCGAGGTCAGGAATGATGTTGAATGGCTGGAGTCGGTGTGCTCTGGTGAGATTTGAATGTTAAAAGTCGTTTGTAAGGTATTCGCTGTGGATAATGGTTTCAATGAAAATCGTTGGAATGCGCTAATGCTGGGTGTTTAACAGGAATTGAAATGCCATGCAATCAATTTTATTGGGTGACTTTAATTCAGCACAGGACTTCAGCAGCGACTCCAACGAATAATCTAGTACAACAAACGTGACTTCTAGCTCCAGTACATTATCAAGGTGGTCGCAATATCCTGCTCTCGCCCATTGCCGCCGAATTTACATATTTATCTACAGAACACCGCGAACACTCGAAGTACCAATATGTCAAAGATCATGATGCACGCCTTAGCTTGAGAGCACATACGAAGTCACAGATTTCGTGTTCGAACGCGTCTCTAGGTTCATACGGAGTTCTCAGGATGATGTACGTTCAATCCCTGCTTTTTCTATCTATAAAATCTGAGGACACTCACTCCATAGGACCTTCATACTCTTGCCAAAATACACTCCTGACCATATGTTGGCTTCACATCGTCCCTTATCGGTCTGTTCAGCTATATTTACTTCCTCATCTCGGGTAGAAAGGAAGTAGATATAAGTGTTTTGAGCGGCACTTTTGCGCATGAGGTGGGTGACTGTTTACAGTGCCTGAGGCTGATGTTTTGGGCATGGATTTTATCATTCTCTTCCAAATCCATGCGCTGTGTAGTGCGGTTTAACGTGCTAGATATCACGCTGTTGTCGTGCGACGTATGCTCTTTTGCCTTCACGCACTACACTCGCTTTTTAGTCATTACATCTGACTACACGTTCCTGGACGCGTCTATATACCCTCCCGTTCTGCTTATACATATTTTCCAATACTCGCTGACATAGCCAACCAGGACTTTGCCCCAGGCTAGCGCACGCTCATATCAATCGTACTACGATACGAAGACGGTGTATGGGCGGGTGCATGATAGCTGCCACTCCGCTTCTCATCTTCCTTCAGTCGTAATTGGACCTTCG
This sequence comes from Suillus subluteus, assembly GCA_016647755.1. Taxonomy (NCBI): domain Eukaryota; kingdom Fungi; phylum Basidiomycota; class Agaricomycetes; order Boletales; family Suillaceae; genus Suillus; species Suillus subluteus. Next base: position 118,937 of record JABBWI010000156.1, on the reverse strand, counting down.
TTGCTGAAAGCGAGACCGTCCTCTTTCGGAACGGGGTCGCGCGTATGCAGAAACTCACTGTGAGGGCTTGATTGCCTGTCATCATGCGTGACAGGGACGGGCGGCTCGTTATTCGTCTTTTTGAATTCGGAGGGGAACATGATAGCGCGGTCGATGGCTACTGGGAGGCCACGATGTCGCCCGCGAAGCATGACGAGGCATAATATGAGCTTTGAAAGAGGCCTCAAGGCACCGGAAAACGAGTAATTTTCCTATCACAGCAAATAAGAATACTTCAATTGTAACACAGCATCTCCACCACTTACGTTAGGTATCCCAAGACTGAGACCGACAGTCCCGTATGCTGAGACTAATTCAAAAACTTGCTGGAATTGAGCAGAGGCCACAATTCAATAAGATGAGGACATACTGATAGTAAAGATATTGAACCAGCCCTGTATCTCCGTGTTGTCCAAGTTTCCACGCTACCATTAGTCGACCCATTAGAACCGACGCGAATCCTCCGCCGTTGCGCTGCTTACTTCTATGATACAAATCAACACCAGCGCCTACGTCAGACAAATTCAGTCTACTCCCCCACGGCAACTGCGCACAAGCTTACCAGACACAACCACCACATGTCTTGATAGCCGGGTGAGACAAGTCATTAGATGAGAAAATCAGACATACCGAATGCCAGTTGTTGACGTGCATGCATGGCCAAATACCGAGACCATACCGTCATCCTTGGGCCTGCAGTGGAAAAGGCATTTTCATCCTCTGAATCATCATAATCATATATACCCAGGGATTGCTCTTCATAGACGTTTGTCGAGCGGACACTAAATTAATAAACATCATAATTACCTATCTACACGGTTGCCAGTGGCGAACGCACCTTAGTGCAATGGGATCTTGACCAGCAGTCAGTTTTACGCGTATCACCAAATCAAGGCACTCACATGCGCTAATATACATCATGATAACATACATGACTCTGTTCCCCGAAGTTAGCGCCTTTTCCAACCGACGATTGCTCAACCTAACTTGACAGCGGGAGCTATTCTGGCAAGCGGAACTATTCCAAACCCCGCGGTACGAACAGCAATGGCCTGATATAGTCCAGCAACAACTCTTGTTCCTAAGGGTATGGAATCGATGTCAGGGTTACCAATATCAAGAACCAAAAAACAGAACCAGTCTGTAAGGCTATAATTTCCGAGTTCAGTATACGATCGTAGAGATAGTCGTCAGGAGTTGTAACCAGAATCGTAACGAGAAACCAAGTTTGGTATGAAGGGAAAAGATAAACAAAGCATCGGCGGGGATGGTCCAGGAGGAAATGCAGCGTTTCATTCAGTCGAGAATCCCTCGGTACGAGTTTTTTGATGATCCAACTTCCTACGATGAACAACAAGTTCCTCACAGAGATAGCATACTTACATGAGAAATCGGAGCCTTCAGGTTGTTTTTGAGTAAGAACTATTATGCACTCTGGATTGCAAACTCACAGTATTGGCTAACGACAATGAATGATTATCATTTTGCTAGAACGAGCTCACTGACACTCACAAATGCAGTGTTGCCAGCCAAAATACAAAATATCATGAAAAGGATCACTTGACCAAGAAAACGTCAGTTCCGTCCAGTATACATGATATATGATACTCACTGGGATAGGCTGTCTGGAAGGGTACCATGTTCTGGTCGACAAGAGAGGTTCCGGTATTTGTGTACGCCGATACGACTTGGAACAATGAAAACCTACATTCAGGTTCTGTTAGTTGATGTCTTGTTACTTAGCTAGCGTTGTAAGACGTTGTTCACCAAGGGACCGTAATTATTCTAAATTGGGCAGGAGGTTCGAAATTGCTCGCCCACTTTGGCAATGACATGTAAGGAGCGATCACCACGAAGGAAACCAGTTGTACGATTATGTGATACTGCGAAGACATTTTAAGTCGATGAGGACGACTGAGTACAATATCACTCACAGATGCAACCAACCATAGCAGCACGTTCAGCGCCCGATATTCAACTCCACCCAACTCCTCAAGCTGTTCGTTGGTCGAAAAATGGAACGCAGAATTCCGCCCGACGACGGCGTCGAACGAAATATACGTTACAGGCTTCGTACCTTCCTTAGTGCTAATGCTTCCGCTGCGTGTTGGCCTCCCAGGGATACTCGCAGCGTCACTCATAGTCCGTCCCAGCCTACCGCCTGTCAGAGTAGTAGTAACAGGAATCGTTACAGTTCTCTTCAGTCTATTCCTGGTATTAGGAAACAGCCAACCAAACAGCATCCCCAGCAGATCGTGCGGCATAGGAAACCCCCCGAACCCTCGTAGCATCTGCTCCTGCGGTGGATCGAGATGATACGAATTCGATGCGCGCCTAGCATCGCTAGATCGATGTGTTTGAATGGTTGGGTGCTGTGCTAATGGCTCGTGTGAATGTTGTGGGACTGCGGAAGAACGGCGGCGGCGGGGAGCACAGAATTCTGAAATATCTGATAAATTTTCAGGGGAATCCGAGTGACCGGTCCGGCTACCGACAGGAAAGAGGGGGTGATGTGAAGGAGAAACAGCGGGTACAAATTCGATAGTTGCTGTCTGAGGTATTCCAGTCAATGCAGCTGACGTTACAGCATCCTGACCCGCTTCAGGCCCGCAATTTGAGTGTTCCCCCAGAATTCCTGAAGCGGAAAGACGACGTGCGCGCCCACTGATGTAAACCAGATGTCAGGCTCCCTGGTACCAAAAAGCAGTGTTGTAGATGCCTACGAGGTGTTTCTTTTCAGATCTGCAGGCCCCGCGTTGACAGTTTCTACATGTAGGTTCTTGATCTCAACATCATTCTCCAACTCAAGCTGCGTTGGGGACTGGGTCATTTCATCGGCGAACACGAGTTGACGAGGAGAGGACCCTTGCCCTTGTTCTTCTGCTTGCACATCTAAGCTCGTTGCAGATTTCACCGAAAAACGCTTCATAGGAACCGCATCGCTTTCTATGATCCGTCCGCTCGGGTTGACTGGTTTGGGCTGTCCATCCATGCGCCTGATCATATCGGGTCTCAGTTTCTTTGCGCTGTCCTTCGGTGTCGTTCGAGGATTACCACTAGCAGAATCCTCCAGCACAGTACTAAGGCCGATCTTCCTTCGGAAGAAGCGGCGGGACCATCTGCCTTTGCTGCCGACAGAATTCCCTGCAGACGCAGACGCAGTGGTAATCTGCCGCTCCACCTTGATCGTGGCCTGTCGGGCAGCCTCTACTCCAATGATATGATCGAGTGTCTTAGCAAAGTAGTGCCTGCAAAATTAGGAGTGAATATCATTGACGCGCACACTGTAAATAACAACCTCCTGGTGTAAACCATCACCCACGACACGATGACCTTGAGCCAAGTTAGAGAAGTATTACATGTACCTGAAGCCAAGGAACGCACTGTGTTTCCAATACACATCTGGATGAATAATAACACTTGCTGCCAAGCGGTAAGCTGGCTCAAGTTCACAGTCGAGAGACCACACATGGTCATCGCGCTGACTGAATTGTATAGTGCATCAATGTATGCAACTGGATACCTGCCATTGCTAACATAAAAGATTCCGGAGAAAATCAGGGGCGTCAAAGTGCTAAACACACATCTCATCAAATTCCGTGATGCCAACAGACAGCGGCGAACTTACAAGAAAATAACATGTATGCGGAAAAAGTTGAGATGCTTCATTCCGGCGAAATCGCGTGATGATGGACGAACTTGCAGAACGACCCTATATACGTCCACTCCAACCAGCGATGTAATGTCATGGTCAGAGGTTGACGCTCCTTACTTGGGAAGTCGATATTGTGTTACAGCGGCAGGTAATTCAAACTCCAGATGACGGCAAATGCCAGAGTCCAGACACGATCGATTATTTCCTACCATTCACTTTTAGGCTGCGATGGTACAATCCAGTTTCGTCTCTCTATCCTGCCGTTTACGTCCTCGTATCTCACTTGTGTACTTCAGGGTGACATCGGCCGCACGGGCGAGTTGTAAACCTATGGATACGCGCTCCACCCTTTTTGCTTCCTCTCGTCTTGACCTGACATCATCCCATACCAGCTTCCAAGCTCGGATCAGCAACATGAATGGCATGTTTGTTGCTTAATATAACATGGCCCGTCTCGCTCGAGGAGATGGACACAGGCTCGTTTGGACCAGATGTAAAAGCTGCTGGTGTTGTTAACGGCAATAGTGCGCCTAGCAAGGCGCGCGTGTATTCGAGAAGTGTCTGATGCTTGCTTGCTTACCACCGTTAACTTGGCGGATGTTACGCTTTCATCCAAGTCGGGTGCCTTGACAAAGAGCGAGTGGAATAAACAAGGATGGACGATTGGAGAATTCCCTTGGCCTAGAGCGGTACAAACGCTTATTCACTTGACAAGAATCGAGATCACATATGTCAAGGCATGCTTCAATTATAGTTGCATTTATTCGGTATCTACCACTGACGAAAACGTTGGAACAGCACACTGAGTACTGATGTTTCAAATATCGCTGCGAAGTGAGACACCGAACGAGCCTGAGGAAAATATTTTACAACGATAGAGTTACCCAACAAGTGGCAGTTCCACCATTCGAAGCTTCATCCTTCACTTTGCATTCACGTGCTGCTTCTCGCCAGGCCTCTAAGCTCGGAAATAAGTGCGATGTTTCTGTCACAACTGTTGGCGTGATCGAGTTCGATGTATTGCACAAATCTTACGACGAGGAAACATGATTGATGGAATAGCGAAATACATGAAAAATAAAATAATTATACATATCCTGCTCTTGTATTAATGACCATTGGTGTCCACGGGAGACGCGCAGCAGATGAACAACACGAAACGAGCCAACAATGGAATGGGTGGTGACTGTGCAGCAGTGCAAGTACCCTGGACAGGTGTGGTGGACATGGAGGAGGCGGTGGTGGTAGACTGAGATTGCGATGACGAGGCCTGGACGTGCGACTGGCTTTGCTGCTGCGGCCGCGGAGCAACATACAATGCCTGGACAGATATCATTGTGCCATCATGATCGGAAATGGACGAAAAGAAAGAGATACCTTTCTGTCCTGTACTGTAGCAACTTCGACGATACGATGACCGCGAGAAAAGATAGAGCGGCTTGTGCGTTGCTGGAGCTCGGGTGCTCCATTGGCATTGGAGGGAGAGTGGTCAAAGAACGACGAAAGGCGTTCGAGAAGCGCGCGTGGAATGGCAGAAAAGGATAGGCGGGCGCTGTGTGCAGGAGAAAGAGTATGGGTACCTCGTGCTGCAGAAGACTAAGAGTAGAGGTGAGAAAAAGAACTGGCCAAAAATGTGGACGACTCACCTGGACGCCATCGAAAAAGCCTGGCGATATTCGATGGGCTTGAATAGGTGGACGTCTTGTAGCACCGCTCTAGAGTGTTGAGCTTCGAATGGTTGAAAAGATAAAGAAACTCAATACGTACGCCCTTTAACGACTTTCGAGCTGGAACCTGTGAGTGGGAGATTGGTATGGTTTGAAGAGCATGCGGTACTTGGACTCACATGAGGAATGGATAGTAGGTCTTCAAGACCAGCTTTTTTGAGGATGACATGAATGTCCCATGCATACACATTTTTGTTACTGCCAGTGACTAGCACTTTTCCTTTGGTCGAAAGGGCTGCACATTGCACCCTATTTTCGTGCTGGAGAGGTGGACCGACTGGAAGGTTGGTGTGGAGATTCCATAGATGCGCTGTTTTATCGTACGATGTACTCACAAGGAGGCAGTCGTTCTGAGACAAGGAGATGCCAAAGACCCAGCTGTGTTCATGACTCTCCAGAGTGGCGATCTGTTGCCAAGTGGCTGTGTCGAATATTCTGATGGGGCCATATCATGAACCGGAGATAAGTTTCTTTCCATCAAACGTCCAGGCCAAGCTCCGAATGATTGAGTGTGGCAATCAGCTCACCCATCTTCGCATCCCAGATTTTTACTGCATTTTCGAGCTCGATTTGTCCACCCGTCGCAATTTTTGTGTTATCTGGCGAGTAGATCACCGTGCACACATAGTTGTGCCCGGTCTCGATTTCCAGGATCCTTTCTCCGCTCTTGACATCCCAGACTCTTACTATCCCATCATGGGATACGCTCCCTACCCGATTACCATCCGCGCTCCAGCACACTGACATCACATGGTTAGTGTGCCCTGTCCATTTTGCAACGATCTTTCCCGTCTCAGTGACGTCCCACAACTTCACTTTCCCATCTTGACTTCCGCTGACAATAGTTTTGCCATTTGGAGACAATGCCATTTCATACGCTATTGCTTCCTTCTCCTCCTCATCTCGCCAGTCCCCGCCTATTTGTACGCCACTCTGCAAGTCCCATAGTCGCAGTGAGCCGTCTGACGAACATGTGATGGTGCGTTGCCCCTGGGGCAGGTGCACAACACTTGTTACAGTCTTGGTATGGCCTTTCATCGTCTGGTGGGGCGCGACTGCTGGCGTCTTTTGCTTCGTACTGGTCTTGGAAAGCATGGTTGTCGTGAGGGAAGTCTCAAGTATAGCAGATCTATGCGAGAGAAGCCTGCCAGAATCTTTGAATTAAAACAAGTTGTCTGGCAACGGCAAATATTCCTGGTGAAGTCAACCTGTATATGCAGGAGTTAATTCGAGAATACTGAAGAGATCTTAGTGGGTATCCAATGTCGCTGGTAAGCAGGTGGATATATTTCAGAAGAGCCCAGAGTATCACTCACTCACCAGAAATTTAGACAAGTTCAGTGCTCAAATCATCAGCAATAAGTGGGCGTTTGGATTGGAATCGTGGGCGTTGGGCACTGCTTCGTTCAAGCTGTATTGCAAGGTGGGTCACATGCGTTATCATCGTGTCTGCTTCATAGCTTAATTGCGAAGCGCTCAGCAACTAGCGCCATGTACAATTTCCTATATCTAAGGGTAGTCACCGTGGATATTATGTCGATATGGTATGATGCACGCATATCTGGCACTTCACCAAGAAGGACTCATCTCCCGTCGTGCGCGATGTGATCATGGACGAGTTTGCTGATACTATATTGGCGACATTCAAGCGTGTCTTCATGATCTTGTGGGCGGTACTCCGCCCAACCTCGAGATCGACGTTAATCCATCTCATGTTCCAGTTATTTATTTCACATACCGAGCATCGATGTAACGGCATAGCGTTAGCATATAAACCCATGAACACTATTCGCGTCGAGGGAAAAATAGACGTTATCTTGGAGACTGAATGCTTGGTTTGCGTGGGCCACGTCTAGAAAGTGCGGTTCTGAAAGATGTGGTTTCCCAAAATAATTGTTTTGGAATGTAGATACTTACTACGTACAATATGTACGATATATGCTATGTTATTCCTGAGTCCGTGATATAATGTGTTCCAAGTCCGAGCTGCTTCAAGAAGCAGGGACTAATGTGGGTTATGCACGCGTCGACTGTAACATCGACGACAATATAATACAAGTGAGGGCGAAAGCAAGGAAAGCAAGTGCGAGAGCGACGACAGCGACAATTAGTACAATGATATTGATATTGTTATTGTTAGGCGTGCAACCAGCGAATCGTAAATTCCGCATCACGGCAAACTTGCCTTGTCATACGCAAGTTGTTCGCTACAACGAGAATGAATGGATTCCTACATAAATCCGTCAGATCAGGGGATATCTTCAACACCATATGACATGAACACACCAAGTTATGGTCATCAATAAATGATTTGCTTATTTCTTCGATTTCGCTACTCCTGCTGTTCTCCGCCTCTTGCGAAGAGCTTAATGACTGCTGTGTCTGATAATACGTTAGCTTGATGTCAATGCCGGATGACTGAGTCTTAAGGCGCTCGACTCACCCCCTTTGTGCTGCGGAATTGGAGCGCGCTTGGTAAGCCATCGTCTCGGGAATCGTGTCGATCAGAGAAGGTATCTTCTTCGTTGAGACCCATGCCGCGTCTGACTTCCCGGACGTTCAAGCTAAGAAAAAAAATAGGGACACGGTGTCTGATGATGTGTTAGGTGAATGACTTACAGTCCCAAGACAGTATTGGCGTAAACTATGATCTGCCATGAGCCTATGCACGACGTGAGTGGGTGACAAAAACTCACCCCTGGATGCGACCATCTGGACTGCTACCCAGTATGGTTTCCCTGGCGAAGCAACGAACTATGCATATGAGTTATGGAACTATGGTTGCCAGGTATCCACGTACTGTGCCAAGATACGCCAGCTGAATGATGCTGACCAATAGAAACATGGTTAGGCTGCAAAGACCGACGACACGGAGTGAACTTACATGAGTCCCAGGCCACGGCCAACAAACAACATAGAAAGGTTTTCAAACACTCCCTTAGGCCTGAAGACAATGCGTCAGCGTTGCTTGTATCTCACAACATGAAACACTGACAGGGACATGTCTGGATAACGTGCTGGACGCAATGACCAATACATCGCAATGAAAATGATGATGTTTGCAACTGTTGCGAAGCCTTGACTGATCCCGGCGATAACCTGTGATTTCGGGTGAACATTCTCCCAATGGAATAAATCAACCAAAATACTCACGGCCATAGAAGGTAAAACGAATGCCGACAACTGCCTTTGCTGGAAACTGAGACATGAACGAGTCAGTGACGGCATCCAGGATCAACTCTTAGAATATCCGCTTACAGTTGCCCTACTGAAACTGCACTTTCGTCAATAAGATTCAATTAGATATCATACACACTAACCCAAGCCGAAAACTGTAATCAAAATCAATGTCAGGCAAGATTTATACACGCGGGAAAGGATGCTAACCAAAGGCGATGAAGGCACAAAAGAGCTGCGACGGGGTCAGTGGAAGTGACTGAGCATGGTTACAAAACGCATACCACTACCACACTGACGGATCTCGAAGTGATACTCGTAGGACCACGACAAACTATTAAGCAATGAGATTGACATGAAATACACAAAAATCTTGGCTTACCAGTATGAAGTCGTTTAGCGAAGAATCTGAGGGGGAGTAAGAGATGTTACACTCCATCTATTATTGGTGCCCTTACAATTGCGCAATCAGAGTGAGAATGACCTAGAGTAATGCTGTGAGGTACGCTGGAAGCCAGTGCTGAGTATAGACTCACCGAAAGGAGATCTTGTATCTTGATACGGCAGTCAGTGAGAAGCAGTCAAGGCATGAATATGCCAAAATTACTTACGCAAAAAGCTCTAGAAACATGGTTACAAAGGTCCGTGACACATTTCACGAACTGACACTTACGGAGTTGCATATATGATCTCCAGGCTCACGTCGAACATTGTTATCAGATAGTCATATACTCTGTTCAGACGCGTTAGAGATTGGAGTAAATGGAGACGAAGCTCCTACAGGTCAGATACTATGAATCTAGTAAGTCAGGAAGACAGAAAACACGTGTGCGAGTGATCGCACCTAGACCGGCTGAAGTGGTATCAAGGACACTGGATATGTGTAAGGCGTAGTTCAAATTCGAATTTGGAATACATTACAATATTGCCCCAACCTGCGAGAAAATGGGATGTCAGACGCGTACTTGACAAATAGGGAAGGAAAACTATACCAAGACTTTTATCCACGTATCATCTTTCGAGTATCGTGAAAAATATATGTACATCTCTGCAACGATTAGACGACATGAGACAAATCTAATGGGAGACCATAAAATACTCACGAAAGAACGTCAAGCCGTAGAAGAATGTCGCAAACGCAAAACCCAGAAAAATAACAACGAGATTCTCTACTTCAGCAGGAGAGGGGGAGCTGGGGTCACTCATCATGCGTAGTGAACCGCAGATTGAAGGAAGGGTTTAAGAAATACGCATGAATGAGGATTATCATCTCGACGCGGTGTTATATATAGCGTGAAATTCGATTAATATTCATTCACATAATAGTGCATGGTATAGGCAAAGGACGGAGACGCCCATACTTGCCCATAGCAGGTCAAATTGAAATAGGGTTCAATTCAATTCAATTTCTGTGTCATGCGGGTGTATTATGTAAGCATGTCGCGGGCTATCAATACGGTGATCGCTTGCTCAGTACTCAAATTGAAAAAAAAAACCATTTAGTCCGAGTCCTGACTCGTCAGGTGACCGACGTCGGACTGGATTCAGCGCTCAGCCTGAGCTTTGAACAGCAGATCAACTTGACCCAGTTACCTATGACTCATCGGATTGTTTGTTAGTCACTTCGGAGGCGATCAACGGTGATATAGCAAAGTTTAAAGAAATTCCCTGGATTCAGGTGGGTCCAACAGTCGTGCTGTAACCTACTACTTCCATTGCCGTCGATCCGGCGGTAATATTGTATCGTTTATAAGAACCGATGTCCCGGTCGGCATCTAGCCTTTTCCGAACAATGTATAGAGGCGTACTGATAGTACTACTAAGTACTGCAAGTGGATAGTAGATACACGATCGTGACCATCAGCTGGGTGCGACATTGCCATATCTCAGGCTTTCAAGTTCGAGACTCCAGTATCCAATTATAAGTCTCCAGGCGCTCGCGATGTCCTGCGATGTCACGTCCTGTCAGGACGACTCATTCACATGCATCATATAAATTTCTTGGGAGTAATACTGTCTCGGGCGGAAAACCCATTCAAATCAGTATGTACTGTCACTCGCACGATGAACGGTACAGTTCTACGGGACGCCGGTGCTGCAGTGCATCATGATGGCACGACGTAACGTTGGGAATCACGGCACTGTTGTCCATGTTAGTACCTGTGGGTTGTGCCACTGAATTTTGAGTGACGTGGTGGCGCTGCGATAAGGTCAGCTGTTTAAAAAAAATTGAACGGCGTGAATATGATAGTATTGAGTAGATTACAAAGTGTTCAAAAAGGAAGGCTAACACACTAAAAATGCGATAATAAGTTAACAGGTCGAAAGACGTAACTCGGGTGAAAAGATGGAACCGACAAAGCTGACGGTAGTGGGGAGTGAGGCATGCGAGTAGCGGGAATACACGAATTATATATTGGCGTACCGCTCAGTGACGGCTGCAACATTAAGCTGAAGCGAACATATTTAGTAGAGCTGAGAGGGTGCCCGTGGCTCAGGGGTTGAAGTTGTTCGAAGGAACCGAGTGCTACGAGGTTGACTAAGAACAGGGTGCCAGGAACTCTATTAAACTCTCAGCGGGCCTAACCCATAACATATTCCTGAACCTTTTCCTGACCCTTTCTATAGAGTATATCATATGTAGTATGTCCGACGTCCGTGAACATAGTTCAATCATTTCTCACTCAAAAATGGAATCGATTGATCATACATCGCTACTTGACAAGGTTTAGATAGGGTCTGGTCTGCCGCAGCTTAGGGCTAGGAATGATGACGGTCAGGAGTCTTGCTGAAGTTTAGGATGTGCCTTAAGACTGTCTGCTTGATTTACTGCACCTTGAAGTTTTGGCGCTGCGCGCTGTAAGGTGTAGGTACGAGTCCCGTTTATAAGTTATAACAGGTTTGGCGACGAGCGGTGCTTCAAGTTGGATCCAAAGCGAACGCGAACTGAATGAATTGAGCGGCCCTCCTGGACCAGAAATTCGTATCGGACATAGATTCAAACAATGTGATTGGCCCAGTTGGTACTTTCTACAGATGCGGCTATATTATTATTACAAAATGTAAGTAGCAGGGTCGCTGATCTACTTTCACAACTGGATGGCGACATCGATTGATCAAGGGACTCCGATAGTAGGAACGAAGTCATATAGCTCAAACTTTATGCCTTCACGGCACATTGTAGGTAAGCAACTAGTTGCATACTACTCGTGCTATTGAAATGTCGGCTCCAAAACTTTGTTAAAACACGCCCTGTGACAATCCTTGAAGCTTGAAGGCCAGGGTGACAACTCCCGCGAGCATACCGGTCTCCGAACACCATCGTGATCCAACAGGGCCCCAGGGGAGCAGCACACGAACAGGGCACAAGTACTATGCCACAAAACGCAATTGATGTAAGTTTGGCATTTTTCACCACTGGCAAGTACTTACTAGTACTAGTGTAGTACTTAAGTAATCCGAGTCGGAGCGATGCACGCGCGTGACGTGACGTGACAGTTAATTTGTCGAGAGCGAGGGCCGAACGGGATAAACTTGCTTCAACGCTTCTTCTAGTCGCGAATACGATCGACCTCATGGTGGGTTGATCAACGCACACTTCTGTTGATTCTCGTACTCGAGATTTACTAGAAAAATAGCGTGCAATACAGTCACTGAGTCAGCGATCCCTGGGTCTGATCCCTGCAGGAGTTGGAGTTGTGTACTTGTCTGTCGTGTATTTTTCATTGACTCGGAGAACCCCTTCGTTGGCTAAACTCACAATCCTCGGAGACGAAATTAATCGCGCAGGATAACAACACGAGTATCTGCTAGAACGCACCCAAATTTTGAAAGCTATATATCGAAGAGCCATTTGTTGTTTTAGGCACCTGCAGTTGTAATTAGTAGCGCCATCTGGATGGATTACAGTAGTAAACCATAAAACTCCGTCCCACTCGGTTAGAACTACCACTAGTACTATTACGTGGACAGTGGACCAAAGAATAAGGGTTCATTCTACCGCTCAGGAAGGTTAATGATCGCCCGTGTATGCTCTGCGTCCTCCAAGTCTACTTGTCTTCTGCCACGTCCCAGACTTCCAGAGTCACGCAATGTAGATTCCTCGTGTTTTTGGCAGTTTGCACATAATCCCGGTAGATATACTGGGTCGGTCACGCACACCAGCAACAGCACATATATTCAAATTGATAGCTCCAATCCAGCGCTTAAATACCCCACACGGATACAATCTCTATCCTCGACATCCATTGGCTTGCACCAGAGTCGCCCGCGAACTCAATTTTCACGATTACAGACCTCAAGATCGTTCTCCAGCAGCTCACACGCAAAATCTAGCTTTGCTTTCTCGCTATTAGAAAGTGATCCTATCATGGCTTCGTTGACTCCGCCACAGGCTCCTCCTAAGTGGAATCATACTCCGGAAGAAGTGTTGAGTGTCACCAAGCGGGCACTTGCGCAGAATAAGGCGGTTAGTGATAAAGTCGCGGCTCTCTCGGAGGCGGAATGCAATTTCGAAACCGTAAGTGACCTATCTTGCGTGCATCGTCAAACTGATCATCTCTCATTCGATTCGTAGGTTTTCGTGAGTGATCCTTCTGATCAGTTATCATCGTATTTTGAGACAAGCATCCGACTTTAGTTACCGCTTGCTAATGCAGAGGCGGAGGTCCTCATCATTTGCGAGCCTCTTGGATTTTACCAGAACGTCTCCACTTCCAAAGAACTTCGAGATGCCTCGAACCAAGCGGAAGTTCTTCAACGGGATTTCGATGTCGAGGAGTCCATGCGTCTTGACGTATTCAAAGCCAAGGCCGCTGCAGAGAAAAATCTGCGCGAATCAGGTGAATGGGAGAAGTTGAGTGACGAGCAGCGTAGGCTCGTGGAGAAGATGGTGTTGGATGGCAAGAGAGCCGGTCTTGCGCTCCCTGAGAAGGAGTGTGAGGTGCTGATGAAGTTGAAGAAGGAGCTTTCGCAAGCTTGCTTGGATTTCAGCGTAGGGATGGTTTCTTCAGTGTTTAAACGTTATGCTAATAGGATTTGTAGAAAAACTTCAATGAAGAAGACGTGAGATCACTCGTTTTGCTTTGATTCGTGATAATGACCACTCAAACATACATAGGGTCTTATCTCGTTCACGCTCGAAGAGCTGGAAGGAGTTCCGGGTGATGTCATCTCGGGCTACAACAAGCGCACTGAGGGCTCAAAAGAAGTCTATGATGTCACTTTCAAGACGCCAGATATCTTCCCAATCGTATGTGGCATCATGAAGAGCTTCTGTCGATTTACTTGAGTAATATTTCAGTTCAAATCCGCGCATAATCCAGCCACGCGACGCAGTGCTCAAGAAGGATATGAAGACCGACTCAAACAAAATGTGCCTTTACTTGAGAAGGCGCTTGACCTCCGTCGGCGCATCGCCGCGATGCTTGGCTATGACACATGGGCAGACTACATCACCGAAGTGAAGATGGTCAAGTCTGGTAAGAACGCCGCGGACGTGAGTGATTGACAAATTTTCAATTACTCCTGTCAAACCAACATACATGCACCCTAGTTCCTAGATGACCTCGAGGCGAAGCTGCGCCCTGTCGGAGAGAAAGAGCGCAAGATTCTCCTTCAACTCAAGAAAGAGGAACATGAGAAGCGCGGACTTCCGTTTGATGGCGAGTTCTACATCTGGGACTACAGGTAAGTCACCACGTTCATCAGTGCTATAGGACCTCGCTGATTTGTATCATGACAGGTACTATGACCGTGTCTATATCGAGAAGACACTCAACCTCGACGAATCTCTTGTGAAGGAATATTTCCCGGTCTCGGTCGTTGTTCCCACGATCTTGAAGATATATCAGGACCTACTTGGAGTCAAGTTCATTGAGATCAAGAACAACAACAAAGATGTCTGGCATCCAGGTGCGTGGCACCCGCCGTACTGGACAAACTTTCATTTGTCTAAATTCTTGCTGTAGAAGTGCAACAATTCGCTGTGTGGGACAAGGATGCCAAAGATGAATCTGCATTTGTAGGATATTGCTACCTTGACTTGTTTCCCCGCGGTAAGGGAGCGATGCTTCATTTGTATTTTGATTTGTCCTCGCTGAACCTTGTTCTATTTGCCAGCCGCAAAGTATTCTCACGCAGCTGTATGGGGCCTTCTCCCGGGCTATGAGCTACCGTCGGGCAAGCGTCACTACCCGCTGACGGCAATGGTTGCGAATCTCGCTAAGCCAACTCCCGAGCGGCCCGCTCTAATGCGACACGACGACGTAACAACATTCTTCCATGAGATGGGCCATGTTTTCCATGGATTACTGAGTCGGACGAAGTACGCGCGATTTCACGGTACATCCGTGGCAAGAGACTTTGTTGAGGCGCCGTCGCAAATGCTCGAAAATTGGTGCGTGTTTTGGACAGATTGATCTTGAAGGAATGTGCCATCAGAAGGGTGCTGACGGCATGGAACAGGTGCTGGGAGCCCAAAGTGCTCGAGAAAATGTCTAGCCACTACAAGACACAGGAGCCGCTGTCGCCGGATTTGATAGATAAGCTGATAAGGAGGTGTGTTTCATCTTAAGGTTTTCTAGAATGAAAGATGATCAGTGACACAGCCGCTACGTAAACGTTGGGTTATTTTACCTTCGGCAACTGTTCTTTGCCAAGTTTGATCTCAAAGTGCACGTGGATAAAGGTTGGATGCATGTGTTATTATTATTTTGGCTTGCAGGGCTGATGGGATGTTGTACAGAGGCGGCAGATTACACCAAACTCTGGAATGACCTACGTGAATCGATCTCGCTCGTGAAAGGGGGCAAAGCACAGCCAGGACAAGGCACCTTTGGACATATCGTTGGTGGCTATGATGCAGGTTACTATGGGTGAGTCATGCCATTGTATTCTGATGGGCCACCGACTGAAACCGACACTCGGGCGAATGTGATAACCAGGTACACATACTCTCTCGTATTTGCCGCGGACATGTATGCGACAGTTTTCAAGAAGGATCCATTGAACCCTGCTTTGGGCAAGCTTTACAGGGACAAAATTCTCTTTGTAGGAGGTAGCCGCGATGAAACGGACTCGCTTGAGGTGTGTCACATCCTTGCAATGCATTCTGAGGGTAGTAGCTCATGTGATGGAACAGGATTTCCTGGGTCGATCGCCGAACTCCGATGCATTCTTAGAGGAAGTTTTTGGGACAGTTGCTAACGCGAACCTGTAAGGAATGAGTCGAAGCAGTGATGTCCTCATGTACATACACATTAAGTAGCCGTGTCACAGCAGAGAGGTCCTCGCAACGAGTACAATAAATAGTTGTGTCATGGTTGGTATATGAATTGGGAAAGCCACGTGTGTGGGGTTTACTGATTTAGGCATCCCCCTTGCACTGCCCACCGAGTGATAGCGAACAAGTTCAACAATAGGACCATCATAACAGCAACCAACGCGGATAAATATCTAACATCAGGCGTGCCATAAACTCGAGGATACAGTTTATCTGTAGATCTAACCTGATATTAGGTTCTAGACGAGACTAGAGCGGGAACAAGGATGAACGGGGCAAAAGAAGCAAAAGTGAGTGCTGGGCGTGGTCAGCCAAGACGCTGTCATGCTCCCGTGTGCATTTCACCTCTAATCTTCCTCCGCGAACCTCTCGCCATTTCTAGACATCAATCTCGAACGACGCAGCCACCGATCTCAAGAAATCCCTTGCGACTCAGGTAAGCGCCACCCTTTGTTTGAATCGAACCATTTCAGTCGCTGCTTTCTTGTCTTGGTTATGTCTGCCACTACTGAGCCTAGCGTGCGTCCGAGACGCTGGCTAGCATGGTACGGTCCGCAGAGGGATGGTACCAAGGAAGTGCCCAGACCAACCCTTCACCTGGACACAGGGTTGGCGTCCTGCAGAGAGGAATGCGAGCAGAGCGAGCAGACCATCCATTCTGCAGACCCAGGTGCGAGCTGTGAGTCAGGCTTAAAGACTTCGCGGCCTAGCACACCGAAACGAAACTCCATTTCCTCCTTATCTCATTTACTTTCTTTGCATTCATCTCCTCACTCCTCTGTTTCTCATCTACAGCAAGATGACCAAGCCTCACCACAGAATGCCGCATCATCGTCCTCTACTATATCGACCCCCCTGGCATCTGCCGTGAAATCACCTGAACTGACATCTCGCACTGCCGGATCCTTTGGGAAGATATCTTTTAATTCCATGATGGGGGGTCTTTCCGCGCTCTCTTTGTCTCGCACGACAACGAACGAAGACAAAGACAAGGAAACTCGCGGACGCAAACGAAAACCTCGCTCCTCGTCTTTTGTACTCCCGTCTTACACAAAAGACAAGGACAAAGACAAGGATACAGCATCAGTAGCTTCCAAAGAATCCATTCGTGCTCGCTCGTCATCTCCCTTCAGTCTACGCCGTTTCCGTCCCCGCGATCGTGATGCATCTCCCGCCCCTCTTCCTCTCGAAGATTCGGATTGTGACTCTGTCATTTCACGACGACTTGCCGTCCGGCCTCGCAATGCTTTCACAGATGATATGGATTCAGGTTCGGAGTACGCTGGAGAAGAAACGGAAGATGAAGAAGATGATTGGAGCGAAGATGGCATGTTTGATTTTGTCACTGAGAGGAACACGGAGCAGAATGCGCTTATTGCTGCCCATGAGATGTCAATGGGAGAGCTAGACCCCGATGACGTCACTATGGATCCCGACCCATTGGGTGAAGGTGTCAATGTCGTGGTGCCACCCGAACCTTATTTTCCTTCTACTCTGAACCGGTCGAGTTTCACCTCAAAAGGCAAACGTGGGGCCCCTAAGCGAAAGAAGTCCCGGCATCATGAAACTCTTCCTTTGAAGACTGCTCGTCCACTATTCCAGCGTGATAGGTGCACGATCACCATGACCCAAGGCGATCCGGAGGCATCAGGAAGACGGAGGCGGATGTACGTTGTTGCTAGTGACCTCAGCGAGGAGAGTCGTTATGCTGTTGAGTGGGGTATCGGCACAGTGATTCGAGACGGCGATCATCTGTAAGTGTTCTCACCCTTGTCGTGGTGCACTGTCAAATTTGTGGTACAGGCTCATCGTTACAGTTGTCGAGAACGAGAGTAAAGGTAATGGCACCTTGACATATACTCGTACCTTGTTTTAATTTACGTATTGCAGTTGACCCGCCGATCCCCAACCAAGTGGACCGCGCCACCAGACTTCGTTCTCAACAGGAAGTAAGATAGGCCTCATATCAATTTTATTGTGAACTCATGTCGGGGCATAGCGTCAAGGCCTTGCCTACATACTTGTCCGTCAAGCAACGTCACTCTTGCAGCGCACGCACTTGCACGTGACCGTCTCCTGCCAAGCATGGCACTCTAAAAATGCACGCCACATGCTCCTTGATATTGTTGACTATAACGAACCCACGATGCTGATTGTGGGGTCCAGAGGCTTAGGTCAGATTAAGGGGTAAGTGCACACGATGGTGGCTGCATCACGCCACTAAACCAGTGTCACCCTCTCCATAGCATTCTCTTGGGCTCAACATCACACTATCTCATTCAAGTAAGTCTTTTCATAGCTCTTACGAGATTCTCATCCTGATACTATATCAGCGATGCTCCGTGCCGGTCATGGTTGCTCGCCGCCGGCTCAAGCGCCCCCCGAAGCGATCCGCTCATCTTGCCAAGAACCGCATGCACGTTTCCCTTGCGGAGGCCGGGATTGACAGAGTCGTCCCCAAGGTTGACCAGGACGTGGCGGTAATGCGGGACGAGATGCAACGTGACGACGATCGGCGAGGTAAGGAGGAGGAGAGAGATATTGACGAGGATGGGGAGGAGCCTGGGGAGGAAGGCGAGGGTGATGGCGCGGAGGGTGAGGGGTACTTGGGCACTAAGGTTGGGGGGTAACGAAATGCGAGCTTAAAGCTCGTTGATTTCCCCGTGCATTGATTCCTCCGGGCTTTAGCATTGAACTTCTGTTTTTTTTTCCACTTCAGGCGCACCAAGATATGAGTGGTTGTTGATACCTGAATGATGGGATGAGCACCACAGCTTGGTGTTGTACATATGATAGTCATAGACGAAAGTTTTTACTACTTGTAACATTGGAGCATCATAAATCGATTAAGCAACCACATTTTATCTGTGCAATCACACGGTGCCATGTAAGTGTAGTGGAGTCCTTACTTGGGTGTGTGTCCGAAGTTTGCATGGGACGACATTAACACATCGTTTCGAGGAACCAACATCTCAGCACGAGGGGATGACATGACCTGAACCTTCAACTTGAAATGACACCAGAATCACCATTAAGTGTACAGAAAACTAAAGACAAGTTATTGATCGTTAAATACCTTACCATGAAAAACAAAAGATAATAATCAAAGCATAGACTCGGAGCTGTTCGTGACCAATACATTAGTATCGTGATATTACGCGTGCGCCGTCGTAACCACCAATGGGGGCTCGATCGGTTCCACGCCCTCAATGTGCATCCTGCCATAGAGGTCAACACCAGTGACAGGTCCATCAGTCATCATGGACACTCACAAAACCTCATCCTCAATATCCGTGTGGTCAGTGACGCGAATGTACACCATTGGTGCGGCGAAGATCATGCCGGCGACTGTGAGACACCACGTTGACAGGAAAATGTTCATGTATCTGAAAACATCGATCATCAATCCAGCGGTTTGTTCGCAAAACGGAGGGATAATAAACTTACGGGGCACTAGCACCATCGGCAGCCCAGACACTTACTGCACCCGTATTTTGCATGCACTTGTCTGTGGGTTCTTGATCAGTATCGAACTCGTACTTCCGATTCAGGGCCAATACGCACAGAAGCCAGCGAACACGGCCAGCTTGGCAGGATCGTTCGACATTGCGCCCATCAGCCAGTATGCATATGTCTGCCACATCGAATCCAGGAGTCCATAGAAAATCATGAGCCAAACGTGGGCAGGGAAGTTTGAGTCGTAGATATCGATTTTGTAAGCACCTGTCACAGCCTCCTCAGACCGCGTATATGTCCTAAGGATCGCATTGATGTGAATTTGGACGTGCGGTGCGGTAAGATGACTTACTTTTGGTAAAAGTATGCCCAGGTGTGGACGACAAAAATCATGAGGAACACGAGGACCCAGCCGTAGAAGGCACGGACTCTACGCCGGACCTTCGTCTGGTCAAGGACAAAGTAACCAATGAAAACGGATCCAAAGATCTGTGATGTCCAGTACATGAAGTTGTTGAGACCCCGAGCACGGATGGTGAATAATGCGCCATTGTAATCGTTGAATTCTGTATGACTTGTCAGTAACCACACTGATCCTAAGAAGAAATATACGAACGCCAGGTGTAGAAGTAATTGCTGGCAAGGAACATCGGAAAGAGGAGTACAATCCAAGGGTCGGTCTTCAGGGCTATGAACAGACTTAAAAACTCCGTCTTCCAGGATGGGTGGCGGACCAGGTTCACACGAGTTCCGTCCGTGCGGACCATTTTGTCTGGGTCCGCCATGAACAGCGGGAGAAATACACCGATGAGAGTCAGAATCAAGAAGCCGACCTAACGAACCATCAATTTCTGTTAGCAATAACGGATCTAATGACTTACATATGTTCCATTGCCAACTGGACACAACAAAATTATTCAGTTCCGCGCTGAGATAGCAATATTGAACCCCTTACCGCTGTTGGCCTTTCAATGGAGGATATGAGCGTCCACAGATTCACAAATGTAATACTTCACCCACCGTATTGTTGAAATTGAGCGCAAACGCAACAGCAGCCCCGACAACCGCTCCAAGGTTGAAGATGGCCCAAAAGATACCGATGTACATGCCTTTCTGAGCCTCGGTGGGGTATGACATCATCAGCGAGCCCTGCGCGCTCCAAAGAAAAGCCGCACAGACGCCGAGGATGGCACCAGATGCAACAACAAAATCACCCGCACCAGCATGAATGTTGACAGCACTAAAGGGCAATGTTTGAGAAGAACTATTGATCGAATGATAAGGCATCTTACAGGAAGGCAGCAATATACAACGAGTAGCCCCAGGTGCCAAGCATCAGAGTCCGCCGAGGACCAATCACATTGTTAACCGTACTGCAACAATAATATTAATCACTATAGGCAAAAGCGACAGTGATGACCTTACCCGGAAAAGAACCCAAAAAACGCAAAAGTCGCGGACAGGCTCGCGTTAGCGTTGGCCTGGTCCTTAGCGTTAACCTGGCCACCACCTCCAAGACCACTAAGTGCGTTAAACATGCCGGGGCACACGAAACACACTAATCCCAACATCGAAATCTGTGCGACGGGGTGGTAGTAGTATGCCCTCCATCCCGTCGGACGGTCAAAGATTTCGGCGCGCTGAGAACCAGAGTCCTCGCTGCTACCGCTGCCAAGTTTCTCGACTTCTGCTTGCCCGTCAGACATGGTGGTTAAAAGATGTAGCCAGTAACAGGACGACGAAGTCCACTGGATCAGTGATTCTTATAACGTGTTATCAAGCGCTCATGTGGTATGAAGGACCCATGTGGCACGCGGCGTATTGAGACCCGTGGCAGAGGCAATTGTAAGAAACAGATTGCGCTAAAATAAGCAATGCCGGCGAGGGAAAACAAAGGGAACTGCACTCTACTTACTGCCGTCAGAGAACCGGTGAACAGATGAGAAAGTTATTTAAAGTAATATATGTTGGAATCTGAGAGATCCAAGATGGAACGGAGAGTGAGTGAGAGGTACGAGCACAAGCCAAAATGGACAAGGGCGAGCGATGTATTGACATCGGCTCGCGTCCTGCAATACACCTGCACCTGTAGTGTTGAAGCTTAAATATATCAGTTTAGACACGGACCTTGATGCATAAAATTGTGACAGTGAAGCATCAAGCCCGGGCCAGAGAGTACTGCCTTCCCTACCAAATCCTTAGCCTTCAAGCATCGAGCTAGCGACGAGGCTGACATAAGGCCCCATCTGCCATTCTCGCAAGCCAGAGATCTGATCTCAGTGCCCGATTTCATCGTTGGTGCCTCTCCGTAGACTCGTGACCAGCCCGTCTGTGAGGCAAGCCGTCGGTATCGGATCACCTGAGGCTCCCACGTTGTCAAACTTGTTAGATGTACCACTGTACCGGTACGATGTGTCCGGTCTAAGTAGAGTGCGTTTGAGTAGTGATTCCCTGCCAGTACGAATAATTTTGGATATTTCGGGGCCTTTGCAAGCTTACCTGGCGACAACGTGACACATCCGGACATATGTTCATAGCTGCCGGCGGCTAGGAAAGTCCCGTGCTAATGTAAGTGGAGTACTAGCCTCGGTTGCTTACATAACTACAGGAAAAAAAGACATAGAAGACGAGATACTACACCTATAATTCCCACAATACAGACTTAGTAAAGCGGCCCTATGTGACGTGTAGCGCCGCTTAATTAAGCATTGTATGAGCTTGTATGGAGCACCGCCGGTGCACACCAGCGGTTTTAGGTGACTTAGACCTTGCAAGCACTACAAACACCTACGGCTATATTGCGCATGTTTGTCGCACACCCGTTTTTGGTAATACCCTTCATTCGTTACTTCTCACGACGTCCAAACAGAGGCTGCTCACTGTCTACCACGCTCCACCTCACATCAAGCCCACAAAAGCCTGTCTACCACGCTCCACCTCACATCAAGCCCACGAAAGCCTGTCTACGCATGACTCGCGGCGCCGTAGGAGGAGTCTCTAGAAAGTGTGTGGTCCAAGTTGGAGGCAAAAAGACAACTTTGCGCGCAGGAGGTATCCGACGACGAGAACAGGATGCTCGTGAGCTCCGGTCAGCACTTTTAAAAAGTGAGTTTGATGTATGTTCCTATTCAATTTGTGTTGACAGAATTGCAGAGATCCCTCTACGAGAACGAGAACGCCTCCTGCAATCTGAACTAGCTTCTCAAGCTATTGCGAGCAATGATGCTGACTTCGGAATGGATCTCGATGCTGTCCTCCCTCCTCCTGGGGAAGAAGCCCATGCTCTCAGCCATGCAGGAGAAGAGATGTCGCTGTACCAGGAGCTTGACCAGCTCATGAATGACCACAGAAAGTAAGTCGTTACATTGATATTTGGTGTGAAGCTATCATGACAGATGGTCTTTGTGTAGACGCTCTGACTTGCGAGACCGAAGTCAGCGTATTCATGACAAAGTTTACTCATGGTTAGACCAATACGATGCATTGTTGGAAGCCCTTCTAGCCTACCTTGATGATTATCTACAGCCACCCGTCTATGATCTCAACGAACCGGATACATTCTCTATTGAGGTTGTCGACATTTTCTGTGAGTGTATTTGTCCACAACGATCTAGCTTTGTCTCGCATAACTGTATAGCTCGTGAAGTTCGTACTTTCAAACATGAGTCACCCCATATCAATGTCACCTTGATGTGCTATGGTTGCATTGGCTGTGCTGCCATACGTCCAAGCATCGCGATTACCGTCCGAACACTGGCTGTGTACCGGCAAACACACCGTGTGTGTCCGCGCCTCAGTATCCATGCTGAGGCCAAAAAGATATGTCATCTACATAACGTGAGTCACTGCTTCCTCAATCATTACTATATGTTCACTCGTAATTCAGGTTTGTTATCACCGCTATCTGGCAACCCAATACCGCATCGCATATGACGTCTATCTCGAAGTATTACGGCGCATTGACGTGAAGACCAATACCCACCTTGGACATGATGCTCCACACTGGCGCATGCTCAACTCTTGCCCCGCCTGTCAATACCAGCTCCAAGATGAACCTGCGTTGAAATTTTCCATCCTCTGTTCTTGCGATGGTAATAATTCTGCGAAGCTCATTGATCCCGTCATTCGCAGAGGCAACGAACGCCTTGATCCACGATCTGGTCTCAGTTCCATATGGCTCACGGAGGAATATGTTGATGGCTTCAAAGATGAGGTCCAGAGTGCCCGTACACGTCAAGCCAAGGACAATAACCGGCAACATATCCAGGACCCCGATGACCCGTGGGTAGATGAACTTGACTCAACTGATGCAGAACCGAGTAGCATCTGTGTTGACCGCTGGCGTAATGCGGCGCCAGAGTCGCGTAAGAAAATGTTCACGATTTTTAAGAAGTCTGGCATATTCATCACCGTTTGTCGGCATGGATTTCTGCTTACGCATCTGTGATATGGTACGAAGTGGAGAACTGTTAGCCAATGTTTCTCTCACTCGCACCGGCCTGCTACTGACCTCCTGTACTAGTATGAAGTACCCTATTGCCAGCTTAAAGAAGCTAATGGATGTCTTTGGGCCGAATATTCTTTATGGTTACGACATCAAATGCGCATTTGAAAAAATCCTTCTTCAAAGCTCCTTAGCTGATGATGTCAAGCGGTTGAATATTCAAGGTGTTGTTCCCGCATTTCACGGACACGCACACAACCGACTATGTCAAGTACAACACCATTCAAAGTACATGGTAGGCGCTGGAAAGGAGGATTTCGAGACATGCGAGCGCGTGTTTTCAGAATCTACAGTAATGCACCGTCACTTGCGTTTCCACCATCACTTGTGTCAACGCACAACAACATTGTCAAATCACATTATTTAGACACAATTCTTGCTGATGTATTTTCATGGCATATAGAGCTATGTATGGCTGGTATAATATCTTAAATCTGCCAGGAGGAAAGGTCACGATATTGCAATTTGTAGCTTAAATTTCACTTTTCTGTACATAGCACCTTCGAATGATTTTTGTGGTGCACTCAAACGTTGTATATCAATGAAGATTACCTTTACTGACATCTGACATGTGTTGTTTGTAAGGATCGTAGCATTCCTGATGTGCCAGTTCAATGCCGGTGAAGCATTACACAAAACTTCACAATCAATGAGTTATCAGATCTAAGTACGTTATGGATGACAAATATTAGCTAAATGAGGCTGGGCGCGCTACAATCTGGCGCGTCGCGTACTAACAAAAATCTTTCCTACAAAATGCCTGGTATTGCCCGCTCCATAGCAAAGAAGAAACAGATGGCTCGTGCTGAGCAAGAAAAAGCTTATGCGGAGGCGATGAAGGAATACCGTGATGAGCAGAAGAAGCCCGAAAGTGAGAGGAAGAGCAGAAAGGCCATTTGCAGAGATGTTGCGGAGAAGTGGAAAGCGATGAGAAAACCTGTTACTGTAAAACGCGCCATTGGTGGGTGATGGGATGCCAAGGTTACTCACTGGTGATGAGTTCTACAATCAAGTATCTGAGCATCGAAGAGCAGCAGAGGAGGAAGCTGCAGCAAAGGAAGTTCGTCGGATCGAAAGGGAGGGGAGAGCAGCCGCCATGGCAGTATGGAAAGAAGCGGAGGCAGCGCGGCTGAAGAGAAACGAGGAACGTCGAGCCACATACAAAGAAGAAGTGAGGCTGTGGGAGGAGGAGAGAGATTGTGCCAAGCTCGAGAAGCGTCGACCAAGGTGGACCAAACCAAAACAGGGCAAATTAGAGTCGCCGCTACCTAAACCGACTCTTGATGATGTTGAAGAAGACGATGAATGTGGTGTGAACGAAGACGAGGACATTGACGGCAATGATTCTGATGGTGGGAGCTTGGAGGTTTGATCGGCTTATCGCTTATCAGCGATAATTAATCACGTACAATTAGTTCTTATCATTGAGTAATACCATTTTTGGGACTGACACAAGTGACAGTGGAGTGTTGATAAAGGCCTTATTCTTGATTCATTCACCACTCTACAACACATGTTCTGATGCTCTCAATATTTTATGATACACAATAGTACATGTATTAGAAAGTAATGGTCAATCACGATTTTTTTTTAAATGTGTTGTTGTGTTGTGAGACACGCTCGAAGTTTTACCGACGCAAGTGATGGTGCATTACTGTAATGCCCTAGCTGCACAGACACGCAATGCCACAGAGTTCCACCGCCACCAGGCACTAGATGAACACTTTCGATTTGCTGATATGGATAAGTATGCTGGGTTATGTACGTATTATGACTTCACCCGTACATGAATCTGACTATTTATTTAGCAAATTTCATTCATCAGAATTATGTTCAAGCTCTCTTGATCATCAATGCCTCTACTATCTTCCTTTCGAATTTTCATGATTCAACACCCGACGTTGATTTTACAGCTGACCTAGAGGACGAGCGTGCTTGTTTGCAAACCCTCACACATAAGAAGGATGAAACTTCTGTTGAAGTGGATTACGTGAAGGCTCTCATTGATTTGGAAGACGCGCAGTAAGTCCGACATCATTTTCATAAATTTTAACATCATTTAATCTATCTAGGGCTGTATATGACACCGCTTGGACAGAGTTCAATAAGCTCGATTTGAGACTCGATGTGTCAGCAAAGGATGCCAGACACGTACGTCGACGACACACGAATGCTACAAACAAGTTAGATCAGAAACTCGAGGTTGTGGAGGACTATGAACGGCAGATGGCGCTTGAGACACGCTGGCACCCCGATCATCCAGAACGACTCAAGGCGCAGTCTCGAATTACGCACCGGCTATATCACAAGGCAGTAAGTGATGTTGAACGCCTTGTGGTAATGAGGCTTCTCGAGCTTACGAAAATGCAAATGAACGGTCTTGGTAATGTTTTCCTATCATTTTCGATTTTGTATTGACATGTATGCTTCCAGGTTACAAATTGCGCACTCAGATCTCCAGCGCTCTCAAAACTCGTGCAACCGCGATCCGAAATGCCATCCAGCGCTACAACAAGTATGCGGCTCTTCTTAATCTGCCACGAGCCCCACTTCAATGGGAGCAGATTGTTGAATATTCATTTCTTGTGGAGTTTGACTTACTGCGAGACAGCGATAGCAATATTCAGGCCAAACGATGGGCGAGTCCCGCTTATCGCAATGCATCAGCTCAATATTTTGAGTTGCAGCGTGCCAAAGAGGAAGTTCGGTGCTTGGATGTGGAGATCGGCCGTTTACTGACCAAGATTCGTGATGATCGATTGAAATATCCTGCCGCCATCAAGAAACTAGAGGAATCTAACCCCTTCCTCGCAGGGGAACTGACTTGGCGTTGGCAGTATTTAAATTCTGTCAATGCCCGTCATTTGTGGCACCTTGGGAAAACTTGCTCTTTGCCAGGCTATAGTGGCCCCGTCCGTGCAGGCCTTCGACTAGGCCATGCACAGCCAGATGACTCTACAATCCCCTATGCTTCAGAGGTGGAGTCGCAGAATGCAGTAGAGAGTGACAAGGAATGTGGTGACACAGATGAGCTTGAGCAGGTGCAGGATTACATTGATTCACTCGATCATCACATTACGGACACCAGTATTCATGAGTAGCACAGTTAGCATTATTTATGAGTAGTAGATCCCCATGGAATGCAGTTTTTGATGTTGCACAACTTATCAGCGAGCGAGAAATCTCTGAAATAATGAGAATGAAGCATAATGCTGAAGCCACTGGATATACATGAAATCAAAAGCTGCTACAGACGGGAAACTATGCAGCCACGAGCTATATAGTAATTGTAGTGTTGCACAGACTGCACGAATTGAAAGTTATCAGTGGTTTAATTGGATTGCACCGCAGTGAAGTGAGATGTAATCAGCTGCACGATTAACACGAGTGACAATTCAAATATTCACACCTGATTCGCACACTGCAATAGGTGACACCACATCTCTCCAGTTCCTGCTCACACATGGATTGGCAGTCTAGCCCATATTCTCGTTCTCCTACTGTCAGTGGCTTCCTGGAGGCACTTGCTTTATTTCCATGCCCAGAAAATATTGCTACTACTGCTGAATCCAACAAGCGTTGGAAATCAGCGCTGATCTCACTGTTGGCACATGATTTGCATACGGACGGTAACCACTTCCCATTGGACGGCAAAGGCAGTTTTCATCCTCTAACTGTTGATCACTACCACACCGGAACCTCAAAGTATGGGAAAAGTACTCAAACCACCAAGTATCAGAACTGGCAGGCTCGTTCTGAACACATAGAACTGATTTTGCGCAATATCTTGGATCTGGTGAGCTCTTTCTGCTGTTTCTATCCTGGCTACTCGCTGATACACTCAGTGTACGCTATTGGATAGGTTAACAGGTGGTTCAACGCTCTTTTTACACCATCCTGGCGCGGTACCTCCCAAATCCTCAATCACTCCTCAAATGTTTAACGCCCATGTCTATGTCAACCCGAAAGTTCTTGCAGAGCACCCAGAGCTTCATGCGGTGATTGCACAGATCTCCCAGTTGTTTACCTCCCACTATGCTACTCCATTGGCTGAATCGTTCGCCACTAGTTGCTATCGTGCTGGGTGGTCAAGTTCCTCTACTTCCTCTACTCAGCAAGCATATCCGCAAGCAAACAGGATGGATGACTCAAAGTTACCACTTGTTCCGCCTCCCATCACTCCAGCTTCATCGCATTTTGTAATCCCTGGACGTCCAATGGATACTCTTCATCGATTACTTTCCTCCAACACTCAGCTCTTATCATATCTCCCCAAATCAGATGCTGGTCACATTACGTGGGCACCTGCTCAAGTGCCCGTGATACAGTGTGGAACTAGCAAGGCTGGGTCGGCATCGGCATCAGCTAAAAAACCTGATAGCCGACGTCAGCTGAAGGGTGACACACTTGTGCAATTTACTGCCACGCGCACAAACACTGAGAATACCTGTATGGTAAGGGCGTGAAATTTTTTAACCAATGAAATCTAATTACAAATCAACAGGGTGGACCGAGCCTCACCAGATCTGGTGATTATTATTTCGATTGTGATGCTGAGCCCTCTCATGATGCTGAGCCCTCAATGCCAGTTGCTGAAAGAATCATGAAAACACCCGTGACCGAACCGGTGGTTCGAACGATGTCAATGGGGCGTGCCTATCCTCCCTCATCGTCAGGCTTGCCCTTTGATTCTGGAGTTCAGCCTCTTGTCTCTTTTGGCACTGAGATGGAGGATATTCTGGAAGACCTTGGTTACCCAGACACATTTCACCGGGTCTGTGTCCAAATACAGAAAGACTTTCTGCCGAAACGCTGGGTTGCCAAGCTTCAGGATGAGCCTTACCGGGTGCCGAAGGATCATGCTGAAATGATCGGAGAAGCAATGTTGACAGACGCTAAGTGTAATTAGTTTGAATCCTCCGAGGGACATGCTGTTAACTCGACCCGTTGACTTTGTGTAATATAACACAATATATACGCTGCTAGTGTCCCGTCTTGCAAAAATTGTCATCCTGAGCATCATGCCCATAGCACCTCGGCCTCATAATGTTCGTCGACTTTTGTCAAAGACTCGACGTCCTTATGTGAAGATTTCAAAGGAGCTTCATCAGCAATTGGTTGAATGCCGGCGAGCTAAGTGACTCAATGAAGATCAAGAAGTTCAAGCAGTTCTCAACTACCTCGAGATGAAGGCAACAGAACTCGCTTTGAAATTTAAGCAACCCTGTTGTCGTTACCTCGAATGGTTTTCGCTAGGCTCTGTACCTCACCGCCGCAAACGAAACAAGACCAGTGCCTGGCATGCATTTCTGCATTTCAAAGGTGCTGGTAAGTACTTACTAACATTTTGTGTTCACTTCGCTAACATTGTTTTCAGATAATGGACGGTCTAATATAGTAGACCTCGTGAAAGACAAAGCTGAATATCACAGCCTGAAGAAGGCCGAGAAGGAGACACTTATCAAGGAATTTGACCAGGTTAAAGCCAGCGCAAGCCAGCGTCCTCCCACCATAACCGCTCATTCACGCGCAGCTGAGTGTGCACGTAGTTTTCAATTTGTCAAGGAAGAGGTACATAAATTACATGCTAAATTTACATAGTACTAATACTGCATCAACAGCTTGACGCTTTAAAGCAGCGTGTGGGTGTAGAGGCCATAGTCTTCATGGTCCGCGGGGTTTCCGACTTCACCATGGCACCGAAAGCTTTTTTTTCAAGTGCTGCTGCTGAGCAGTTCGTTCGCTTATATCTACGCAAGGACATTGCGCAGCTTGCTACCGAGTTTGAAAGCACCATCCTGGCTAATGGTGTCATCCTCAGTGTGTCCTTTCTTTGATTGATTTTTTCAACTCTAACCACGTACATGTATAGCTTCAGCTATGAATCATCGCGACCGTGTTTCAAAAGCAAAGGCTTCAATCCGATTGAACCTCCGTGTATCTTTGTGTAAGTATGAAGTTATCGCTCGTGTCACTTGCACTGACTCAATTCACAGGTGAACTCACTGGTGATGAAAAAGCCTCTGTTGAGTTCACGCACTACGAGGATCGTGTGGTCCAGCGCTATTTGGTAAAGCTTGTTGGATGGAACCACCCGCAATGGGTCAATCCTTCGGATCTAAAAGGCGGTATAGACACCCTCGAGAAAGTTGCAGAGGCCTTGTCAAAGGGGACATGCCGTTTCGTCAAGATCACTCAAGACGAGGTTGAAGAACGGCAGCGCCGTATTGCTGCTGGGGAGAAACTCACCCCAGAGTTGGAACCACCTGTTCCTCTCGACGATATTCCTGAACCACTCATTCCTCTTGACAATATTCCCGAACCACTCATTCCTCTCGACAATATTCCTGAACCACTCATTCCTCTCGACAATATTCTTCCTAGCGCAGCCACAGGCCAGGCAACACAGGCTGATTGCGACCCTGTTGACAATACCTTATCTACCGAAGCTCCTCTCCCTACCGAGGATCAAAGTTGCACCACTGAACAAAGCAGTCTTACGCAGCTTGTTCACACAAGTCCCAGCACCAATTCATCATCAATACGAGATGACCTCATCAATCCAGTCCTTCGCGCTTCTGATAATTGTAAGTACTTATATTTCTTGGCACTCCGCATGAACACTAACTTGTTCATTAGTGTCTGTCACTGTTGAGCCATCTCCAACATCACCACCTATGTCACCCCCACCAACGCCTCCTGTTCACACCCCAGCAGGAACCTTGTCTCAGACACCTATCACCACTGCCGAAGGCAATATTCTCACGGCCACCACAAATAGTCGCAAGCGGGTGCAAGTTGAGCCATCGGGTGGACAATCAGGACGGCAAAAGCGGGCATGGAAGCTCACAGAGAGGGGGCTTGCTTTTTGGGATGATCCAAGCCGAGACTCGGATGATCGGGCCACGTCAGGACGGAGAAAGAAACAGAGAGTGTCCAAGAAAAAGAGCTCCGTGCTTGTGACATCAGAGCAAGAGAATGCTTAAATACTCTCTGTTGTATCCCATTGAATACATGTCATGCCCTCACCGTTTTCATTTAGACCTCATGCAGACAACAAGCAACTCAAGTAACTTTGATAGGACTGACTATAACAGTATTAGAGGTCTTTTTCAGCGCAAATTAGTGTTATTTCATGGAGATATTTGACAGAACATTGTACATATGTCATATGTACAAAAAAAATGCTACAAATTCTGTGTAATTGTGAAGTATATGTGAGCTCGCCGTAGTAGACAGTGAGCAGCCTCTGTTTGGACGTCGTGAGAAGTAACGAATGAAGGGTATTACCAAAAACGGGTGTGCGACAAACATGCGCAATATAGCCGTAGGTGTTTGTAGTGCTTGCAAGGTCTAAGTCACCTAAAACCGCTGGTGTGCACCAGCGGTGCTCCATACAAGCTCATACAATGCTTAATTAAGCGGCGCTACACGTCACATAGGGCCGCTTTACTAAGTCTGTATTGTGGGAATTATAGGTGAGATACTAAGCATTAGTCATGACCAGAGACCTCTAGGATATCCTGTAAGGTGCGAGACTGTTGGAACTCGGAGGTTAAGCAAGCTCAAGCTGAGTCTGTTTGTGTGTGTGTTTCGTCCTATTACTGTAGTATTTCGTTCAATTCGACAGTCACATGTCACATACCACCTTGTCGAAAACGAAATTTGGCACCTGTCACAGGTCACAAGCACATTTGTCGAATCCATCCAGAGAGTGACAATGGTGTTGTGTTCAGGAGATTCGGGAGAGAGAGACCGACCTGAATGACGTCGGGCCAGGTACGAGCGCAAAAGATGACAGTGGCCAAAGTCGTTTTGTTTCAAAGTGATATTTTCTATTCCTACTCTACCCGTTAACATAGAATGTTTAAAAGGCTTCTACAGTCATGTAAACATCTCAGTCGTTGATATGAGACTGAGATGTGAGTAGCTACATACCCCCCTGCGTACTTTACCAAAACTAACCGACCATCTAGTTACCTCTGTTTGAATAGGTACTTGAATACAATGAGTTGTTGATACGAGACTGAGATTTACCTCTGTTTGAATAGCTCTCGCTACCTCGTGCTCCCTCTACTCGCTAGAGGTTATGAGCCCTGACATGGCTATGGAAACCACGCTCCCCACCACCAATTCCACACTGTTCAACATCCCAAAGTTAGCCAAAGATGGCAGCAATTGGATTACCTATAAGGAATGAATGTTGACAGCCATTGGTGCCTGAGGTTTGATGCGTTATGTTGATGGCCGTGCAGCAAACCCAATCCCATTCACAATCGACCCAAAAACAAAAGCTGCGGTGAAGGCTGATGGCACCGCAGCCTCCCAGGCTGAGTTGGATGAGCATGACAAGAAAGTAGATG
The DNA here is from genome assembly GCA_016647755.1 of Suillus subluteus. Classification (NCBI taxonomy): domain Eukaryota; kingdom Fungi; phylum Basidiomycota; class Agaricomycetes; order Boletales; family Suillaceae; genus Suillus; species Suillus subluteus. Next base: position 86,734 of record JABBWI010000156.1, on the reverse strand, counting down.
AGTTCTTCCAGAAGGACTCACTCGTCAAGCAACAGATATTCAGTACGATCACGGATCGACTGTTACTGCACATGCAGAAGCTCGAGGGCACTGCAGCCATGTGGGAGGAGATCTGTGACATCCATGAGGGAAAGACGGAACTTGTCCAGATAGACCTTCGTCGCCGCCTACAGGACCTTAGGTGCGAAGAGAGCGGTGACGCAAAGGCCCACATTAGCGAGCTCCTATGCTTGCGTAAATCCTTGGCCAGAATGGGTGCTGATGTTGACGACCGCAACTTCTATGCCATCATCATGGGTTCCCTTCCCAAATCCTATCGACCTCTTGTATCCTCAGTAAACGCAGCCGCCAGAGTGACCCAGACCCCCATTACACCATATGAACTCATCAATATCATTAGCAAAGAGTTTGAGCACTGAGCACTCACCAAAAAATGCCCCTCCAAGAAAGGAGGCAATTCAGCCCTCTCGGCTAAGGTCAATAACGCCAAAGCCAAGACATCAGGTACCAGCACTCTGCTAAATCCTGATGCTGTGTGCTATAACTGCGACTGAAAAGGGCACTACAAACAAGATTGCTGGAGGCCAGGTGGTGGGAAGGAAGGTCAGGGACCTTGTCAAAGGCAGAAACGAGGAGCATGCACCCAGAAGCAGACGGCAAATGCCGCTACTGAGCCAGAGGGTGATCAGTATGCCTTCGTCACATCAGACTTAGCTGCAATGGCAAAGAGTCTTAACATACCTGCTGAGCACCGTGGCGCTATTGTAGACTCAGGTGCAAGCTCCCATTTCTGCCCGGATAAGGCAAAGTTCATCAACTTTGTCGAGATTGCCCCCCAAGATGTTCAAACTGCAGATGGTTCCGTTCTTAGTGCCATTGGATGCGGAGATGTGAAAATAGACTTACCTCTGGGAAAGGAGCGCACAAGTGTGATGCTGAAGGACACATTGTACACCCCCACTATGGCCTTCACACTCATCTCCACAAATCACATCGCATCTGCTGGTCTAGCCGTCCTGTTTGAAGGTAGGATGCATAAAAAAAATCCTCTCCAAGGGACCGAAATGGCAAGTTATCGCTGAGATTCCTCAAATCGAGGGCCTCTACAGTGTTGCTAGTCAGCATCGTGAGCATGCGAGTGTCGCGAAGGCCAAACTTACTGTCTGTGAGGCGCACCATATCCTAGGCCATGTCTCCCAAGCTGCTGTGAAGCAGATGGTGCAGGAAGGACTTGTTGACAGACTGGAGCTTGATGTGTCCTCGAGGCCTGAATTCTGTGACACCTGCACGAAGGCAAAGGCAACACGTCAGTCATTTCTGGATGAAATGAAAAACCGCGTGCTCACCTATGCCGAACTCATCCACACTGACTTGTGGGGACCATCCCAAACTGCTAGCCTCGGGGGCTGCTCATACTATATCAGCTTCACTGATGATTATTCTCGTGAGACGAAGGTTCAGTTCCTAAAACTGAAGAGTGAAGCACTTACCGCCTTCAAACAATACAAAGCAAACCTCTCTCGGCAGCATCCTGGTGCCTGCATCCAGAAGGTCAGGTCAGACCGAGGCGGTGAATATCTGTCCGCAGAATTCAATAAGTACCTGCGAGACCAAGGCATTGAACGCCAGCTTACCGTCCATGATTTGCTGCAGCAAAACGGTGTAGCGAAACACCTAAACTGCACCCTAGTGTCCCTTGCAAGGGCCATGCTGCTGGCACGTGCATTGCCAAAGTTCCTGTGGGCCGAGGCGATCAACTATGCAACGTGGTTGAAGAACTGCATACCTTCGAGAGCAATCCCAGGCCACACACCATATGACCTTGTGCATGGCACCAAGGCAGACCTCTCCAGCGCACATGAGTTTGGCGCGCCAGTGCTTGTGCATGTGGTGGATGGCGGTAAGCTTGAAGCAAGGGCAGAGGAGGCTATGTTTGTGGGTGTAAATGTGGAGAGCAAAGCGTTTTGCATCTTCTGGCCGTCCAAACGACGTATTTCCATTGAATGGAACATCATGTTTGTGCCGTCGACTGTCGTCATTGCGGATGTTATCCAGGCCGAGGGGGAGTACAACTACCACCCTACGCAGGTAACCGTCCAGGATCCATCGCAAACCAGCTCACCTACCCCCCACCGTCCATCCACACCTCCAATGCCATCACAACCACCAGTCACACCACCTGTGCCCAAAGCCACAAGAATAAGGCCACCTCCAGGCTACTACGCGGCCCTCAATGAGGGGGAGATAGCAGCTCTAGCTGCCGAGGTACTGTTTGAACCTGCAGAATAAGACTTCACAGATGACGAACCACTCACCCATTGGCAACACTATGCCCTCGCCGCAGCAGAGACAGAGCCTACTCTTCAGCAAGCGTTAAATGGTCCAGACGCCACTGAATGGCAGGAGGCTATCGACTACGAAATTAGTCAGCTCGAAAAGCTCGGAACTTGGACAACTGTTGACTTACCGGTCAGCGCAAACCTTATTCCATGCCACTATGTGTTGGCCACCAAGCGAGGACTGGACAGTGAGAAGCTCAAGTTATGAGCTTGCCTTGTTGCAAACGGTCAGCGTCAACAATATGGCATTGACTACTATGACACCTTTGCTCCCACGTCCAACATGACCTTGATCCGAACTGTACTGGCCATGACTGCACAGTGCGACTGGCACATTCACCAAGTCGATATCAAGAGTGCGTATCTCTATGTGGAGCTGAAGGAAGATATTTATATGAGGGCGCCACCTCGATATTTGAAGAAGGGTGAAGAGAGGAAGGTACTGAAGCTGTTGAGGAGCTTACTGGGTTTGAAGCAGGTGGGTTTTGAGTGGTTCGAGGAGCTGGCCGGCATGTTCTCGAAGATGGGGTTCATCCACTTGAAGGTTGATCAGGCAGTCTACTATAAGCGACAGGAGGACGAACATACTGTGGTCACCATCTCAGTGGATGACATGGCCCTCACTTCCCAACATGTTCGGCACATCCAATCCTTCAAGGAGGAACTTAGCCGGTATTTTGAGATATCTGACCTTGGGGAGCTCACCTGGCTTCTAGGACTCAAAGTCGAACGAGACCGTGCCGCGTGCACCATTACCCTGTCCCAGAAAGCTTACGTCAATACCATCCTTCAACGCTTTAACCTTGTCAATGCCAAAGCCGTCCAGACACCAATGGAGGTCGGCACTATCCTATCAGATGCTCATTCCCCAGCCACGTATGCCCAAGCCAAAGCCATGTGAGACGTGCCGTACCAGAGAGCCATTGGGTCTCTGATGTATGCAGGCACAAGTACTGGCCCTGACATTGCCTTTGCTATAGCGACGCTCTCACAATTCATGTGAAACCCAGGGAGGGAGCATTGGGAGGCTACAAAGCGTGTAACAAGGTATCTCAAATCCATGAGTGCGTATGGACTTACCTTGGGAGGGACAAATGGAGGCCTTGAAGCATATGTTGATGCTGATTGGGCCTCACAGGCCCACAGACACTCAATGTCTGGGTACGTCGTCCTCCTCAATGGCGGACCAGTGGCATGGAGCGCCCGCAAGCAGCCCATTATAGCCTTATCAACCGCAGAAGCTGAGTACATAGCACTCACCATAGTAGCGCGAGAGGTACTATACCTCCAACTCCTCCTCAAGGAACTTTACACCGTCGAGCATACCCCCACTCCCATCTACTGCGATAACCAAGCGGCCATAGCACTTGCGTCAAATGGAAAATTCCAGTCCCACACCAAGCATATCAACCTGCACTATCGCTTCGTTTGCTCGCACGTCAAGAACGGCACCTTCACACTCACCTATTGCCCCACGGATGACAATGTTGCCGATGCCTTCACCAAGGCCTTGCCCCATCCTCGCCTTCAAAAGCTTCGCATACTTATGGCCTTAGAGGATTGCGCTCGAGGGGGAGTGTTGTGTTCGGGAGATTCAGGAGAGAGAGACCGACCCAAATGACGTCGGGCCAGGTACGAGTGCAAAAGATGACAGTGGCTGAAGTCGTTTTGTTTCAAAGTGATATTTTCTATTCCTACTCTACCCATTAACATAGAACATTTAAAAGGCTTCTACAGTCATGTAAACATCTCAGTCGTTGATATGAGACTGAGATGTGAGTAGCTACATACCCCCCACGTACTTTACCAAAACTAACCGACCATCTAGTTACCTCTGTTTGAATAGGTACTTGAATACAATGAATCATTGATACGAGACTGAGATTTACCTCTGTTTGAATAGCTCTCACTACCTCGTGCTCCCTCTACTCACTAGAAATGGAAGCAATTTTCGCACGCTAGGTACACTATTTGTGCAAAGGCTGCGAATTCTCAATTCCTTCACCTCACAATAGATTGCATTTAGGCTTAACAAATTTCATAAGCATGATGGACCTCCGGCTGCATGGTTCTGGCCAATGATATTCAGACTGATGAAAATTTAGGATATGTCACAGGTCACAGGTGGATCTGTCGAAATGTCAAAAGCACCAAAGATGTCATGGTCACAAGGGTGTGTCGAATTGAACAAAATACTACAGTACTGTAGAGTTACACACTAAGTTTGTCATGTGTCACACCGTGCTCTGAATTGAAGCTATTCAATGTGACCGTTACACTGGTTTTTGCTAAAATGTGACATGTGGTAAATTTGACAGAAAAAAAACATACAATGCTTCAATGAGACCAAAAATTGTCATACATCCTATTTGCAATCCTCCTGCGCTTTCCATGCCCACAGGCAACCTCGATGCATACAAACTAGAAACAATGGACTTGGAGTGAACCTATTTTAGATAGGTCATGCATCACATTGATTTGAAGCTTTGAAGCTAAGGGTGAGATGGTCACAGCTAAATCTAGTCAAAGGTAGTGTCATAACTCTACAGTATGTTTCATCTATTTCTCTCACATCCCTTATGTGTTCTCTTATGCAACTGGATCTTTTGTTTGCTATGACTAGCACCATTCTCCAATTGTTACAGTCTCACATACTTACAAGAGCACTTGAGCTATTTAGCTACTACCATTTTGAGCCGATACCTCAGATGTTTACCTTCACATGCACGATCTGAGGTATGATACTTATTTCACTTACATTCACCTATGCTAACTTGCCTTAGAGTATTTATTTGTTATAGGTGAATATCAGCAGATGTTTAACTTTGCATGCATGACCTGAGAGTATCTATTTGTTAGGAATCAATATGAAGCTTGTACTAAGCTTTTCAGGTTATGAGCCCTGAGCTCTAATGGCCTACACATCTCACCTTCCCTGCTAAAATGATCCACCTTTGCGATGTCCATTGCTGTTCCCATCATGACAGATACCCTTCTGTCCAATGTACCTAAGCTTGACTTAAAGGGCTCTAACTGGGCCATCTTCTCGTTGTGTTTCCAAGTCACTGTTGAGGCCAAGGAGTTATGGAAGTATTTTGATAGTTCTTGTCCCTGTCCTGCTTTACCCATAACTGCAACAGAAGTCACCACTACTGAAAAATGGCAAAAGAATAAGAACCTTGTGAAACATTTACTCACTCAATGAATTCCTGACTCCATGGCTCTTCATGTTCACAATCTTGCTGATGTTGCAGCTATGTGGGCAGAAATTGTCTGTGAATACACAGAGAAAGGCGCTTATGCACAAACTGACCTTCAAACCAAATTTCTTGAATTGAAGTGTCCTGCTGGAAACAATGTACATCAGTTCCCAAATGAGCTGCATGTGAAGTGCAATGAACTATCTGCAGTTGGTGTCTAGATCAAGGAGAAAGACTATTGATCTACCATCATTCAATCCCTTCTAAATTACTTAGCCAGTTTCACCTCTGGACAGCTTGCCACTGCCTGCCTCTATAGTACCAACAAAACCATAAACCCTGACACTCTGATATCTCTGATTATTGAAGAGTTGGAACCATGAAACTGCAAGGATGGTTGTCCATCATGTGGCAGTATCTCCACCTGTCCTGGAGGAGCAAACGAGGCTATGGCACTAACCAATGTCCCTCATCACAGATGAAGCAATTTCCATGGTGGAAGTAGAGGATTGAACTGTGGAAGGAGCACTGGAAATCATTAGCATCCACCATGCTGGAATTGTGGCTCATGTGAGCACTTCAAAGCCTGTTGCCCTGAACCTGACAAAACAGCAAACAGTAATGCTGGTGCAACCAAAGGCTCTGCAAATGCAACTGCTGAGGATAATTCCAAAGATGACAGAGTTTTCGCTGTCGAGTACCCCACAGATTTTGAGTCTTTTGCTCCATCCCCAATCTCCTCTCTATGGTAGCACTGGGGACGGGACCAATTTGCCCACTGATCAAATGTTGAACCCAGTGTGATCTCAGACAAACTTGGGTCACTTTTAATTCTGGTGGAAAATAATAACAACAATTTATTTTTTGCATACATTTTCCTTAATTTATATTAGCTTGGGTTCTATTCTCATTTGCTTTTTGACATCTTTTTGTTCCTTTTTCCCTTCCGACTGCATAATGACCATATTTTCAATAAGTTATGAATGTACACTTTGAATAAATTTAAACCACAATTATATTGTGTTTATTCTTTTGTCATTAGAATCAAGCTGAGGGATTTTTGTCCATGAATGCAAGGAAGATAGTATTTTCATTCTGATCACTTTCTAAGCTGTTTTTAATTTATATCACCCTATTTTCTTCCTTTTTCTACACTTTTGTTTGTCTGATATATAATGAAAAATACAAAGTCAGTTGATGGAAAAAAGTTTGACCAAATGTGAAGATAATATATACTTTGCACTGTAAACAAAATTGGTAGTAAAATAAAATCAGACTTATTTTTGTCAGTGAATCAAATCTTGACCAAAGTCGATATTGACAGTCAACAGTCAACAGTCAACAGTTGACAGGTAAACCTACCATAATCAATTTGTATGTTGACTGTCAATGTTGACTTTGGTCAAGATTTGATTCACTGACAAAAATAAGTCTGATTTTATTTTATTAGGTTGATGTCAACTGAACATGAGGTAATATAAATTACAAAGCGTGCCAAGTGCAGTTCTTGTTGATGTAAGTGCTCTTACAGCCAACAACAGCACATGTCAAGGTTAACCCATACCCATACCTGCCAAGGGTACATACCCATGGACACAGGTACAGGTATGGATGCAGGTCACAGCAGACACATACCCATGGGTATGCAAGCACCACCACTACCACCACCCAATACTAACAGCCGCCAGTGCTTAGCACACATGCCCAGTGCACATCAGCACAGCATCATTCAGGTGAGAGACCATCTTGCTCATCGTGTATTTGGCAAGTCATGTGTTGTCTTACTAGGATGTGAAAGGCAAGAAAACTCTCCAAATTTCACTATCCTCCATGGTCAACGGTTGATAACGTGGTCGTTCGTGGGGGACAAGATGTGTTGAACTTTTCAAGTGAACGCTAGTGATGTAAAAGGGGCAAAGAATGATAGAAACCAATAATAGCACAAGGTAGTGCTATAACCTTCAGAATAATATGTTGCAGCTGTATGCAATGAGCTTGAACTTTAATATATATCCCTCTTGGATATCTTTTACTTATACTCAGCAATGGAGAACAAATTCACTAGCGGGATCATCCCAATATGTGGCCTCGAAACCAACTCTCTTCTGCTCAGGATCTCACAATGAGTAATGATGCAGTCCAGAATAGAGTACACCTTCTTGATGTAGTCTTAAGTGGCCAAGCTCTTAATATTCGTTGACAGATTGTAGATCTTATTTGTGTCTACCCTAATTGATGAATAATACATATAATTCTCCCCACAGAACTTTTCCTGTGTCTAAAAGAGAACTAGAATTGAAAAGAAAAGGGAATATGATGGAAACTATCATACTGGAAATATAAATAGAAGTAAATCTGTCAAAATGATACCAATCATATAATAGAATGAGGTACACCTTAGTATACTCTCTGTGTGATTACTTCCTGTCTATCAATGTCATGGTATGAGTTCCATACCATGCATGACAGCACACTTGATGAAGAGCAGCAATGATGTGAGGAGCAGCCCACAGTGGACCCAGAACCATACTAAATCTCATCAACCATCTGTTGAAGATGAAGATGACAACTACATACACTTCACAGGTATAGGTGCAACAGGTCCCACTGAACATGACCTTCCACAGTCACTGCCAGAAGCCTTTACCCATGCAGATGGACACCTGTGGTGCTCTGCTCTGGAAGAGGAATTACTACATCTAAACTCCAACCTGGTTTATGAAACAGTCCCCATTCCTGAAGACATCAAGCCCATCACCTCCAAGACCATTTTTTGCATCAAACTTGATCAAAACAGTAATGTTGATCACTACAAACTCCACATATTTGCACACAGTTTCACACAGTGTGAAGACATCGATTACCAGGAAGTTTTCGCCCTTGTTGCAAACCTGGAATCTATTCGGATAATCCTGTCATTAGCTGCAAAACATGATCTTGAACTTGATCAGATGGACATCTCCACAGCATACTGAAATGGTGAATTGGAAGAGAAACTCTATCTACTTCCACCTGAAGGTGTTGTGAAAAACACAACCTGACTAGGCACTTTGTAAAAAGTACTCAGCCAGTATATGTCTAATGCTCTGCCTATGCTGCTATACTTGCAAACAAAGAAGCAAGAATGTTCGACCTGAGGGAACTGCTACTAAGAACAACTTAAGATAGAAAGACCCAAAAGAGCACTAATGCGCAGGAAAGTGCATCACAAGATAGAGCACTAGTGCATGGGAAAAGTGGAAGTCAAGAAAAGCAGACATGGAGTCAAAGGAGGGTGGTGGATAGTAAGTGAGATCAAAGGTATTGATTGCAAGAGTAAGGGAAAGTCAAGGTAAAGTATTCAGGTATAAGGAAACCAATAGGGGCTATAGAGTGCAGCTAAAGGTGACTACTTCTAACTAAAACCTAAGGGGAAGGAAATACAGCCGAAGGGAAGTAAAGTCGAAGTAGTCACCATAGGCTTCTTATACTAGTAAACTATACCCTGTTGGACTCGGAAGGGATAGGATCTACATGTAATAAGACTGTAGCACTTGTTACAAACTCGAGGCAAGGTAAATTACATACCAATGAGGTAGGATGGATAATGGATGGATTCCGATGTTCCAAGTGGATCCTAGAGTGCGAAACAGCACACTGGATAAGTGCTAAGCGCAGTGTGACAATCATATTGGCGCTAGGCATGTATACCTGCATAAGCCTTCAATAGCTGGACCAAAGATATTATTCACTACTCCCCTATCAGCAGTCTTCACTTGTCTCAGCCATAACCCTTGTCCGACACCATTCTGCACTTTCACGCACTATGCATGCCCATTCCTGCAGTGCTATTCATGTTTCTGCGACTTATCCTGTGCTATTCCCATGCTTATAGCACTGTCGGAACTACCAACAATGTGTTTTAGGTCTATTAGCGCATGTCTGCTCTATCCAGTGCTTGTTCCCACGCTTAGCGCTTATCCAGCACACTGTTCTCGCGCTCTAGGATCCCTTCAGAATGTCGGAAACCATCCATTGTCCATCCTACCTCATTGGTATGTAATTTGCCTTACCTCGAGTTGTAACAAGTGCTACAGTCTTATTACATGTATATCCTATCCCTTCCGAGTCTGAGATGGCATAGTTTACTAGTATAAGAAGCCTATGGTGACTACTTCGACATTACTTCCCTTCGACTATAATTCCTTCCCCTTAGGTTTTGCTTAGAAGTAGTCACCCTTTAGTTGTGCTCTATGGCTCCTATTTGACCTTCCTTACCTTTGCAATCAATACCCTTGATCTCACTTGCTATCCATTACCCTCCTTTGACTCAGTGTCCACTTTCTTGACTCCTGCTTTTCCCGTGCATTAGTGCTCTATCTTGCAACATGCTATTCCTGCGCTTTAGTGCTCTTTCAGGTCTTTTGATCTTGAGTTGTCCTTAGTAGCTTTTCCCTCAGGTTGAACATTCTTGCTTTATTGTTTGCAAGTATAGCAGCATAGGCAGAGCTTAGACATATACTGGCTGAGTACCTTTACAAGTTCCTAGTCAGGTTGAGTTTTTCACAGCAGGAGCAAGTGCTAGTGTCATATACCATATATCCGGTTACAGATCCGAAGATCCGGATCTCAGATCTGATCCAGATCCGCTGGACACATCCGTCGTCCGGTCCACAGATCCGATCCGATTCTCATTTCATTTCCTGTTCATATAACTCTAACTATCATTCATCTCCTTTCGGTATTCCTGTACACCGGTAATTCGGTTATCCTTTACTTCCGCTGTTCTTACTGATCCGCTTTAACTTGTACTTCATTTCCGGTTCATGATTTACCCGTTCCGACTTACCAATACACTTTATGTATACTTTGCTTATACTTCGTACATAGCCTCATACCTTTGCTTATTGATCATTCCGTTAGTTATCCGTAGTATATAAACCCTTGTACTTGCGCTGTAGAAGATCAGTTTGAATATCTTAGATTGCACTCATCCTGTCTGGACTCTAAGTCCTTCCGCTATCCGTCCGGACTTGAGTACGATACTCTTGTCTACTCCGAGACTTAGGATTGAATCCGATAGTCTATACATCCGCCTCTGTCTTCGGACAGTCTTACTCGTTAGTTTCTAGTTCGGATCCAATCCAGATTAGCCGTTACCCTATACGTCTGATATCTGGAAGTCTTACCGGATCCGTTACGATACTTATCCGTCCCTCTAGACGTGATATCTTGGTGCTCTGAAATAAGGGGCAATACTCGGGAAAGGGGCACAGCGCACGAGCTGAGGCCAAAGCCCTTCGGATCCAATACCCCTTGAGTACGGTCTTAACAGTATATTCGAACTCATACCTTTCCGAGTATACTTACACCTATCATGCCTTCTACTAAGACACAAGCAACTCTACACGCGGTCGGACTTACATCCCTCCGTCGTGATCCAACACCCATAGTCAACACCTTCACCAGTTTCTCTCAGCGGCGCGTTAGTAACCGCGGACCCGCTCAAACCATATCCAAACTCCTTAATCGTCGACACCCGGAAACTCCTACGCGCACTCCTGCTGGAGGACCTCCGGACGACGAAGATCCTGATGATGGTGATGATAATGACTTTCCCAGTGGAAACCCGCCGGATGACTTCGGTGGTGAACCGGACGATGATCCGGATGATGATGACGATGAAAACAACGGCCTAAACCCACAGGACCACGTTATGCTCCGACTCTCAGAAGCCATCGATAACCTTGCTCGCAATAATCGTCGCGTACCCACATCCGAAGATTCCAAGGTCAAGGTCCGAGAACCGGATACCTTTCACGGATCCGAGCCACGAAAGCTCCGTGCGTTCTTCGTCCAGTGTGAGCTGAACTTCCAAAGCAAGCCAAAAGCTTTCCGTACCGGACGGGCTAAAGTCAACTTCGCCCAATCCTACCTTAAGGGTATGGCCCTCGAATGGTTTGAACCGGATCTCCTGTCCAACGATCCGGATGATCGTCTGGACTGGGTAGATGACTATTCCGCTGAAGGTACAACTATTCAGATGGTGAGTCTGAACAATGTTGGGTCTTGCAGAACCTAGCTGCTATTCGACCCTAAAGGGTTTCTGGACTAGGCTCAAGGCTCAGAGGAGAGGAAATATCATGAAAAACTACTGAAGACTCAGACTCATACTGATAACTGGTGAAAAGATAACTTTCTTATGTAAGCTACAAAAGTGCCAACATAAGGTAAGGTAAAAACAGTCTCTACAAGCCCAGCCAGAAATGAATCCCTACATCTCATGGGAACTTTGAATCATGACTGTCCCCAGTCATCTACCTATGCAAACCAAAGCTAAGCTAAACTAAGAAAACTACTAACCTGGGGGTCCTCAAACACCTTTTGTTTCCTTGACGCGTATGCCAGGTAAACTGCGCCAGTGAGTGAGGGTCAGGGCAATCCAATAAAACGATGACCCCAGCACCTGTTTTCCCTGACATCTCTTGTGCCAGGCGAACCGCATCAGTACTGGGGGACTGGTAAAACGATAAAAACGATAAAATGCGAAGTGGTGGTTGCGCGGATGACGACGGGAAGTAGACGGATCGAAAGAGGCGAACGAGGGCTTCGAAATGAGTATAGGGTCGACTAGGTTTGGTGAAGAACTGAGGGAGATATGAAGGAAATGGTGAAAACATGCGAAAATAGCAAAAACGGCGAGTAGCGAGGGCGCGGGTGGGCGTATCGGAAATCGGATCGGACGGATGGAAAGCGCGGAAAAATGCGGTCAGAACGCGCCTAAGGCGATGGGCGCGCGATCACGGGGCGACGAGATATAAAGAAAACGCAAAAAATGGGACGAAACAAATGGGGGGAACGCGAAAATGCGGATAGCGAGCGAACAGCTGAGCGCGCGAAGGCGCGGATATGCGCGAATGAAAGCCATGAACGAGGGCTTCAAAACGGGTATAGGGTCTATGGGGTTCCGATGCGAAATGGGCTGGTGAAAGTGCGAAAATGTGCGGAGGTGCAAGAGGGAGGAGGAGGAAGGGGTATGGTGCAGGGCAACAAGGGCTGGTCCTATCAAAAAGCGGTTTGGGGCAATGGACAGAGCCACTGAGGGATGGTAAATGACCAAAAGAGCTAGATGAGACAGGCCTTAGAGCACCCAGAAAACCCTTATCTCTCCTCAACTTCTCAAAAACACCAAAAACTCGATAACTCCACAACTACTGCTCCAAATTCGATGAACCAGGGCTCAAAATGACCGGACGGACGTGGGGAATACGACCCTAAGTTTGCGAGAGATCCGCTCGAAAAGCGCGTGAGAAAAACGCTTATCAATGCGCTGGGGAGGAGGAGAAGATGCTGAAAACTTGGGAATATGGGAGAAGCTGGTAATGAATGACTGTGGTAGGATAATAGGCGAATTTGGGGGATGATTGGTGAGCTTAAAGAGCCTAGAAACACAAGAAACCCTCGCAGTGGGCTCCAGTTGAAGGTTCAACTATTCAGATGGTGAGTCTGAACAATGTTGGGTCTTGCAGAACCTAGCTGCTATTCGACCCTAAAGGGTTTCTGGACTAGGCTCAAGGCTCAGAGGAGAGGAAATATCATGAAAAACTACTGAAGACTCAGACTCATACTGATAACTGGTGAAAAGATAACTTCCTTATGTAAGCTACAAAAGTGCCAACATAAGGTAAGGTAAAAACAGTCTCTACAAGCCCAGCCAGAAATGAATCCCTACACCGCGTTCATGCTTGAACTCCAAACCAATTTCGGACCTCACGACCCATCCGGTGATGCAGAAATGCAACTCGAGCAGCTCCACATGCGTGACGGACAGCGCATTAACAAGTATATTGTGGAATTCCAGCGTCTCGCTTCGCAAGTCCGTAGCTGGGGCGACGGAGCCTTACGACGCCAATTCTACAACGGACTTCCGGCTTGCATCAAGGATGAAATCAGTCGCATGGGTAAACCCTCCACCCTTTCCGAATACAAAACCCTCGCTCAGACTATCGACGCCCGATACTGGGAACGGAAGGGAGAGATCTCCCGAGAGACTAAACCCGCTTCATCCACTACCCCTAAGCAACCCGCTTCTGACTGGACGAACTCCAATACGTCCGGATCCAGAAATCACAAATCCAGAAACAATAACTCCAGTAACCAGAAATCTGCCAAGCCATCCGCGTCCTCGAGCTCGTCCGCTCCTAAGGCTCTGGACCTTACTTCCAAGTTGGGTAAGGACGGTAAACTCACGTCCGAAGAGAGGCAGAGAAGATTGGATAAGAAGCTTTGCTTATTCTGTGGCGGACCCGGACATACTGCTTGGGAATGCACCAAATCTACTTCGCGCGCTGCCAAGGGCCGTGCGGCAGTAGTTGCTCCGGAAGCCAAACCGGATGTCTCGGTCGAGACAAAAAAATAGTCTGCGACCCTCCTAGCTCCGTGCAGGAAGAGGGTCGCGTTGACTCTGCCTGCACACAGGAGTTAAGACTCAACGCTGTCGCGCTTTCGGATCCGACTTCTCTCTGTCCATATGTTTCACTTCCGTTACTTCCATCCGTATCCGAATTTCCAGCTCTTGTAGATTGTGGTTCTTCTCATTGTTTCATAGACACTGTGTTCATCCGAAAACATAAAATCCCTACATATCCGATACCTCCGATTCCGCTCCGCTTGTTTGATGGTACTTGTAATAACACTATTTCCGAAGCTATAGATTTGTCCGTCCGTTTTCCGTCCGGTGTAGTTACCTCTGATACGTTTTACGTTACTCCTTTGGATTCATCTTGTTTTATCGTTCTTGGATATAGCTGGCTCACCCGACACAATCCGTTGATTGACTGGGTTTTGGGCAGCATCAAATTCCGGACGACTTCTCATGGAATGCCATCGACCCCTCCGACGTCACTTCCATCTTCGGATCCCCTTCCTCCGACGGAAACCCTTCCTCCTCCGACTACATCTGGACCATCCGCTGATAATACTGTTCCTAACATATCCTTAATCAATGCAGTTGCCTTTTGCCAAGCCTGCAAGCTGGAAGGTTCGGTCCAGTTCAGTATTTACCTTTGTCCATCCGGTGTCGATCTCCGGTCCGCATCTCTCTCGTCCGATCCTCCGGATCTATCCGATATTCCTTCGGACTATCACGAGTTTGCGGATGTCTTCGACAAGGGAAAGGCTAGCCAACTTCCTCCCCATTGTCCTTATGATCTGAATATAGATCTGGAAGAAGGAACTAGTCCCCCCCTCGGAACTATCTATTCTCTATCCCCGGTTGAGCTTGCAGCCCTCCAGAAGTTTCTTGATGAAAATATTGCCTCTGGACTCCTCCGCTCCTCTTCCTCTCCTCACGGAGCTCTGGTCCTATTTGTCAAGAAAAAGGACGGATCCCTCCGCCTTTGTGTGGATTTCCGTGGACTCAACCAGATCACTAAGAAAGACCGATATCCGTTACCCCTCATTGCCGACCTCCTAGACTCTCCGAGCCGCGCTAAAGTCTATACCAAGATCGATCTCCGATCCGCTTATCATCTCGTCCGGATAGCGGAAGGAGACGAATGGAAGACTGCCTTCCAAACGCGCTATGGCTCCTATGAATGGTTGGTGATGCCGGAAGGTCTCACTAATGCCCCAGCAGCATTCCAGCGCTTTGTCAATAGCGTGTTTGCGGATATGCTGGATGTATGCGTTATCGTATATCTGGACGACATCCTCATCTATTCCCATGACCTCGCATCCCATAAGCAACACGTCCGAGAAGTACTCCGTCGACTCCGTAAACATCATCTCTATGCCAAACCCGAAAAATGCGAATTCCACTCCACTTCCGTTGAATATCTCGGATATCTCCTATCTCCGGACGGATTGACCATGTCGTCCAAGAAGATCCAAGCTATTACTGACTGGCCGGAACCCCGGAAAGTCAAGGATATCCAGTCCTTCCTCGGATTCGCAAATTTCTATAGACGGTTTATCTTCAACTACTCGGATATCGTGGTTCCGTTAACACGGCTTACACGCAAGGACATTCCGTGGAACTTTTCCGAGGATTGTCGGAAATCTTTCGAAGAACTCAAGAAAGCCTTCACTACGGCTCCGGTGCTTACGCACTGGATGCCGGATGTTCCTATAGTTGTGGAAACCGATGCCTCTGACTATGCTATAACTGGAATACTATCCATTGTATGTCCGGACTCAGAGCTTCGTCCGGTAGTGTTTTATTCCCATATGCTAACCGCTCCGGAACTCAACTATGACACCCATGACAAGGAACTTCTAGCTATATACGAAGCTTTCCAGACCTGGCGACATTATCTAGAAGGCTCAGCCGAGCCTGTAGATGTTGTCACGGACCACAAAAACCTTGAGTACTTCGCCACTACCAAACTCCTCTCTCGCCATCAGACTCGCTGGTCCGAATTCCTTCACCAGTTCAATCTCATCATCCGTTTCCGTCCCGGAAAGCTCGGAGTCAAACCGGATTCCCTTACTAGACGCTGGGACGTCTATCCCAAAGAGGGGGATAAGGACTACGCCCGAGCTAACCCTCATAACTTCCGTCCAGTATTCACGTCCGAACAGTTAGCTTCGTCCCTACGAGCCTCAACCTTAGCAACTCCGGTGCTTAGAGCAGCTGTTCTAATGGATATTGATAACCTTCAGAAAGACATCCTGACCACACTCCCCAATGACCCTATTGCAACCAACCATCTTCCGGTACCTTCGGATCCGAGATGGACAGTGGACGATAGTGGTTTCCTCCGTTGCGACAATCGTATATATGTTCCGGAATCCAATGACCTCCGACTTCGCGTCCTCCGTAATACTCATGATCATCCTCTATCCGGTCACTTTGGTCAAAACCGAACCTTAGACCTCATCCGACGCGAGTATACATGGCCAGGTATATGCACCTATGTTAAGGACTACGTCCGATCCTGCACTACCTGCGCCCGGGCCAAGGTTCCGAGACACAAACCTTACGGATTGCTCAAGCAACTACCCATACCGGAAAAGCCTTGGAATTCCATCTCTATGGATTTCATAGAGCAACTTCCGGACTCATCCGGCTTTACAGCCATCCTCGTTATCATAGATCGACTATCCAAGCAAGCAATATTTGTTCCGACTCACGATACCATTACCTCTCCTGACCTCGCTCGCCTGTTCCTACTTCACGTGTTTTCCAAGCACGGAGTTCCGTCCCATGTCACCTCGGACCGCGATACAGAATTCGTATCACACTTCTTCCGGTCCTTAGGAAAAGCATTGGATATGGTCCTCCACTTCACATCTGGATATCATCCGGAAGGGGACGGACAAACCGAGCATGCCAACCAAACCCTAGAACAATACCTTCGGATATATTGCAATTATCAGCAGGACAACTGGTCAGAATTACTCCCCTTAGCAGAGTTTGCATACAACAACGCTCCGAGTGCTACTACCGGAGTATCACCCTTCTTTGCTAATAAGGGTTATCATCCGAACATATCCGTCCATCCGGAACACGATCTATCCTCCATCCGTGCCCGAGACTATGCTATAGATCTCGACGACCTTCATCAATTCCTCCGAGAAGAAATGGCTCACGCCCAAGAAAGATATCAAGGACCTGTGGACGCTAAACGCAAACCCGCTCCGGATCTCAATATCGGAGACCAAGTCTTTGTCAAGGCTAAGTACTTCCGGTCCACTCGTCCATCCAAGAAACTCTTGGAAAAGAACCTAGGTCCGTTCGAAGTCATATCCCGTCCAGGTACCCATTCCTTCACAATCTGACTTCCCGAATCCATGAAATCCGTCCACCCCGTTTTCCACGTCTCGCAATTAGAACCATCCGTTCCGAACACCATTCCTAATCGTATCCAGCCTCCTCCACCTCCGGTCGAAGTCGACGGAGAACCAGAGTATGAGATATCCGAAATCCTAGACTCTAAGCTAGACCGTCGTAGACGCCAGTGCCAACTCCTATACCTCGTCCGATGGTCCGGATATGAGGGAACGGATGAGGAGACCTCGTGGTTATTAGCCACGGAACTCGGAAACACGTCCGATCTAGTCTCGGATTTCCACACTGCATATCCAGACAAACCCGGTCCTATTGCTATACAATGAGTACAAAATCGGATATACAAGTACATTAGTAGCAGAAGAGACAGATCCGAAATCCTTTAGCCATCCGTCTCCATGTCACCTCCGGATCCGGACTCTTCAGCTCCCTTCTCAGAACCCTCAGAATGGGCCGCCTCAGTAACTCGGATTCCGTTCCGGATCCCCTCCAGAAGGATGATCTGGAACTCCCTCTGCTGCTGCATAAACGCCTCCAAGTTAGTATTCATCCGATCCAAAGCAGCCCTACTCCCTTCCGCCGCTCCAATGCTCTGTTGGAGCAATCCGTTGGTCCGAGCCAATTCCGCTACAATGCTATTAGCAGCAGCAACCCAAGCCTGATCATCATATTCTCCTTCCGCCTCATCCACTCCGACGACCTCCATATCCGGATCCGGAGTCGGACTCTGCTGGCGCTTCTTACCCTTGCCTTTCGGAGATGGAGTCCCAGCAGCGCGCTGCCTCTTCTTAGACTTGCGCTCTTGGACAACTCCAGGCCTTCCAGGACACGTGACCTTGTCCTTCCGGCATCCGTTGCAAGCCTTGATCTATCCGAACGTTAGGAGTCACGGTGTAGGGATTCATTTCTGGCTGGGCTTGTAGAGACTGTTTTTACCTTACCTTATGTTGGCACTTTTGTAGCTTACATAAGGAAGTTATCTTTTCACCAGTTATCAGTATGAGTCTGAGTCTTCAGTAGTTTTTCATGATATTTCCTCTCCTCTGAGCCTTGAGCCTAGTCCAGAAACCCTTTAGGGTCGAATAGCAGCTAGGTTCTGCAAGACCCAACATTGTTCAGACTCACCATCTGAATAGTTGTACCTTCAACGGATCCGAAACAATCAGGACAACTCACCAAGGAATTGCTCTCAGCATCGGTCCATAGACAAGCCCGACCCTTCTTGGTGCAACGAAAACAAGCTCCCTCCTTATCCGTGGAGATCGCGCGAGTCTACGGATCTGATATGAGACGGATTCGATGGTATAAACACAAACTCACCATTTCCGCTACAATCGCCCTGCGCCTAGTCTCCTCCGCTTCCCTTCGGATCTCAGCCTGCTCAATCTTCCTAATCCCATCCAGACGTTTCCGTTCCGCTTCCTCCTCCTGGCGCTTCAGCTTTTCAGCCTCTTCTTCCTTCCGAGCCGCGGCCTGGGCTGCCAGCAGTGCTGCCTCTGCTTCCGCTAGTTGTTGTTTAGCGGTCTTCTTGGAACCGGATCCGTTATCAGCCATGTTTGAGTAAAGCTAGTGGTAGTGAAGAAGTGGGGAAAGGAAGGAACACCTGCGACGCTTTGACATCCGTATATCTGTCGAAATCCGAACTCAGACACTTCTCCCATCAACTTCTCCATCGTCTCGCACTCATATCTTCCGGTCCGGATCGCTGATTCTTGTGCCTCTAGGGATCGGCCCTAAGGAGGGGATACTGTCATATACCATATATCCGGTTACAGATCCGAAGATCCGGATCTCAGATCTGATCCAGATCCGCTGGACACATCCGTCGTCCGGTCCACAGATCCGATCCGATTCTCATTTCATTTCCTGTTCATATAACTCTAACTATCATTCATCTCCTTTCGGTATTCCTGTACACCGGTAATCCGGTTATCCTTTACTTCCGCTGTTCTTACTGATCCGCTTTAACTTGTACTTCATTTCCGGTTCATGATTTACCCGTTCCGACTTACCAATACACTTTATGTATACTTTGCTTATACTTCGTACATAGCCTCATACCTTTGCTTATTGATCATTCCGTTAGTTATCCGTAGTATATAAACCCTTGTACTTGCGCTGTAGAAGATCAGTTTGAATATCATCTTAGATTGCACTCATCCTGTCTGGACTCTAAGTCCTTCCGCTATCCGTCCGGACTTGAGTACGATACTCTTGTCTACTCCGAGACTTAGGATTGAATCCGATAGTCTATACATCCGCCTCTGTCTTCGGACAGTCTTACTCGTTAGTTTCTAGTTCGGATCCAATCCAGATTAGCCGTTACCCTATACGTCTGATATCTGGAAGTCTTACCGGATCCGTTACGATACTTATCCGTCCCTCTAGACGTGATATCTTGGTGCTCTGAAATAAGGGGCAATACTCGGGAAAGGGGCACAGCGCACGAGCTGAGGCCAAAGCCCTTCGGATCCAATACCCCTTGAGTACGGTCTTAACAGCTAGATAGAGTGGACATGCACTAATGCACCTATAAACACATTGCTGGTAGTTCTGATAGCGCTATAAGTGTGGGAATAGTGTAGGATAAGTTGTGGGAACATGAATAGCACTGCGGGTAGTGTTGCTGCGACTCCAACTTGCCACCAGCTCAAGCCATAACTGGTAGCCTGGCTTAGCTGGACCGACAAGAAGTTGGACCTTCCAGAAGTTGCAGTTCCTAATTTGGCAGTTAAGCTGCGGTTCATGGTTTCAAGTCAGTCAACTGTTATTAATCTTGACATTTCCCACCATTCAATGAACATTAATATTGAACATTAACCACTCATAGCCTTATCTTTGTATGTCCTAATCCCATCAGCTTCATGGACTGTCGTTAATCTAGGAGAACAGATGGTGAATACACCCTGATTTTTCAAATTCAGATTCAAACTTAAGTTTCTATGCATCGGTTCTCCTGGCCTAAGTATATTCATTCCTGGTGATCCAGTCAAATATTCACTATGACTATCCAACATTGACAACATCAAACCACACAAAATTGATTGATCTAGGAGATTTGAAAGTAGTACACTGCCTTTCCTATTGATTTTAGTGTTACCCATGAGGCCCTGTATTTACAGACCCAAAAATGTGTCTGCAAGAGCAATTGATTTCATTGGGACAGTGCATCATGCCCTGATGAAGAGTGATGGAGCATCAATTAGTCGTATCGGTAGCAACTTGTGCCGCATATGATCAGTGACATTAGCTAAGCTCACTGCCCCAGTGACTAGTAGATGGGCCATGAGGTTATGTTGTGGCTTCTTGACTTAATTCAGTTTGTGAACTTTGGATAGCAACATGTCAACTAGAGTTGTCATTGACCTCCTGTTACAGTTGCGGACACACAAAATCGACAACTATGGTTAGCTTCCCCACGACCTTCTGAAAGACCTCAGTAATGACACCTTATGCATGATTAGACTATTTGAAGATGAACAAAGCTTCATTTGAGCTGCCAATAACAGTCTTTGTAGTCACTCAAACTCCAAAATTTGGCCAGTCATTACAATAGCGCCTAAAATCATGAAAAATAGTGCAATCAACTCCTTTTCCAACCTTGAGTATGATTCTGGTATTAAAAATGAGAAGGATATAGAGTTTGACCCTGAAAAAAATTAATAACTCTCACCTGCTCATGGCACACTTGAAAAGACCCAGGCAAAGCACTCCATTGTCAGACCATGACAATTCTGAAAATGAAGTTGATGTCTTGAAGTCCAGATTCCATGCACCAAATCCTGAAGAATCTATTGATGAAGAGCCCCCTCTGCACCTATTTTTCGACAGTTTGAAACCCAATTTTTCTGAGCTCGGTACATCAGACTCAGAGACAGAATCAAATGTAGATGACTTGGAGGGTGACTGGGATGATGAACAGTTGTTGACTACAATGTTGAAAATGGAGGACATGCTTCAAGACCCAGACTGGATCCCAGAACATCTTCGAACAAAGGTGGAAATTTGCATGAAGTCAAAGATTGGTGAGCGAGCTACTAATTATAATTGAATATCTGGCTTACCGTTCCAATAGCAAGATCCAAGACTTATGCCAATACCTTTACAAGTCAATCAGAATGAACCATGCAAAGGTACGAGAAACACTTACAAAACCAACCTAAACTGACAACATTCTTCAATAAGTCAGTGCCCAATTGAGCTACCACAGTGGCAAACCCACTAGATGTGGCTGTGCCAGTACATCTGACAACTTCCTTACCTGGGCTGCAGCCAGAACAGAGACAGCACACAAGTTTGGAGTTGTCAACAATCCCACATACCCGGGCCAGCTCAGCATATATCCTGTCAGATAAGGCATCATTAGAGGATATAGAGATTGTACCACTGGCAGTTGATGAAGTCACAGCAGAAGATATTGGTGACGAGACTGCAGAGGCCGCATGGGAAGATGAGTTGATGCTTTTGGAAAGCAGGGACATATTGAAATTTCTCAATTGGAGTGGGCTGCACGAGAAAATCAAATCAGACCTAAAGAAAAACAGCAAAAGCTTATCATTGGTACACATCAATAAACTCAACATACTCTCAAACTTTGCAACTCTGTGCATAAAGGGGTGTTCACGGATGCAGGCTAGTAATGAGATTGCTTGGCAATAACATGAAGGCAAGGGCGTTTACTTCACATGGCAAGTGTGAGCGCTGGCTCAGCATTATCAGATATTTGCACACCTACCTATCAAGAGGCAAGGAGGCAAGGAAAATGCTCAGCCTTGGCTCAATGATGAAACTGTCCAATCACATACCTGAGCTTGGCTAACTGCACAGAAGGTCAGCAGTGTCACTTCAAAGAAGTTGCAGTCTGCCCTCACTTCCATAATATTTCCGGACCTTGGAATTCACCCAAAGCAGCTGCTTAGTGTGCGCATGGCTCGGTGTTGGCTTCTCAAGCTTGGATGGAGGCACACAACGGTCCGGAAAGGCATATACATGGATGGTCATGAACGAGATGATGTAGTGAAGTACCACAGAGAGGTCTTTTTGCCTCTAATGGCACAGTATGAGGCTCAGATGACTCATTATGAAGGGTCTGAGTTGAAAAAAGTTGAATCAGTTTTAAAGCCTGGAGAGAAGAGAATTATTGCACAGTTTCATGGCGAGTGCTGTTTTCATACAAATGATCAATCTAGTAGTGCATGGCAAGTGTCTCTAACTTGAACATCAATTTAAATGTTAACTAATGATTGTTATAATTGAAGGTTGTGATCTGGTGAACAGCCCCTTCGCAAGAAAGGTCAAGGACGACTAATCCATGTTTCTGATTTCATCAATGAAGAAAATGGCTGACTCATTCTATGAGATGAAGATGGTGAAATAGTTCAAGATGCATACAAAATTATCTATCCAGGATCAAATGGTGATGCTTGGTGGGACAGTGCCTAGTTCCTCGAGCAGGTCAAGAATGCCATTGAGATCTTCAATCTTGCACACCCAGACTGCCAGGCACTTTTTGTGTTTGATCAGTCATCAGCTCATGCCTCACTCCCTCCTAATTCATTAAAAGCATTTGACATGAATAAATCGGATGGTGGCAAACAACGAAAGCAGCACAACACAGTAATACAATTGACTAATCCTGACATTTCAGTCTGTGGCAAGGTCCAGAAAATGACGAATGAAGATGGCACTCCCAAGGGTCTCTGCACTGTCCTTACTGAGTGGGGATTCAATGTCAGACAGTTGAAAGCCAAATGTTCACCTGTCTGTCCCTTCGAGAGCAAGAACTGCTGCATGGCACATCTTCTTTCACAGCAAGATGATTTTGTAAACCAAGAGTCGATGCTCGAAACTCTCATCAAGAAAACAGGCCACCTATGTATATTTCTACCAAAATTCCATCACAAGCTGAATCCAATTGAAATGGTGAATTATTAGCAGTACTGGGGCTGGTGCAAATACCATTATCAAGAAGGACCAAAAAACAACTTCGCTGAGGCTAAACAGGCAGCTATACAATTTCTTGATCCTTGCCCACTAGATGTGTTGTGTCATTTCATCAACCGCTCGTGGTGCTTTATGAGTGCATATCAAAGGGGTTTGAATGGGGAAGCTGCAGCTTGGGCAGTGCAAAAGCAGGAGCAACACCAGTCCATATCTTAATCTGCCATGTATTCAATTCTAGCCTGTTCTTAACATAGCGTTCAATACTCAAACCAGGAACATAAAACATGATTCTGGCCGACTTGAGGCCCTGAAAGGGGTACACAACATTGTTCAAAATTGCCAAAAATTTGGCCAGACAAAAAATGTGTGGAAAAATTCATTTGAGGGTGTTTTTGGACACCTCTCAACCTGTGGAATCAAGATCTGAAGGCCATTTGGAACCAAAAAAATCTCCTCGCCCATTATGTAAGTTGTCAACTTGCATGGCTGCAACTGTACACTCAAGGGAAGCACTAGGTGAAGCAACTCCTCGCTCCAAGCAACAACTATCAAGCCTGAAAATAAGACTTGGGTGAAAGCCACATCAACACCATCCTCACCATTCCCTGGAAAAAGAGGGGAAGATTCACTAGCAAAGTACAATTTTGCTGCTCAACCAGATACTACACCTTCCTTATGTGGAGTAGAAGAAATCCAGGGGAATACACTTTGCATGACTCCAGCTATTACTAGCTCATCATCTGAGCAATTGGATTATTTGGATAGCCTCCTATGCGAAGCCACCAACACTGACATACCTATCACAGGTATCATTTAATGAGCCAACTCAATTTAGTGCTTATCACTGATCAATATTTTCAAGGTCAATCCTAGAGTTCATATTGAATCCTGAGCAAGATGTCACCATACACCACTTCCAGATTGATGAGCAGCGCACAGGCCTGATCATTATTTCAGGAGTTTTTTGATATTTGCCCTGACGATTTCGACACACTTGCTCATATAATCAATCAGAGCAAGATTCTAGAACAGAAACCTCAGTACATTACAGATCAATGTCGTTGATCATGTCTTATCACTGATGGCTTATAGATTGACATACGATTACATCAAGCTTACCCTCCTGGTTAAAATGCCAACTCACATTTATGAAGTACCATGTACTGTATTTAAGTCATGGTTCAATATCTTCCTGGATAGCCTTTATTTCAATTGCCAGCTCATAGATATATCTGTATTCCTTAACACATTTGTAAAAACTGAACACCTCTCTGTCATTCCCAATCTTGTCGTCACCTTCACTGCAGGGCCCCACTGCAAACCCATCAAAGAGGTCATACCCATCCTTGCCAAATCTGCATTTACTCAGGGTGCTGCTGATGCTGTAGAGAAAATTCAGAAAGAAATTATCACCAAGCCGGAAACACTCATGGTCATCCTGGCCCTCATTGGTAAAGCTTGCAAATATGAGTCACCTGAACACTCATCTATTGCATGGAAGACACTATGCCATGAAAAACTGGCTCATTCACTCAAGTCATTCCTTGCTCTTCAGAAGGATGGCTTAATGCCAGAGGACCCCATTGTCATAGTAGACTACACATGGTTCAGTCTAGCATCTGTCGAAATTTGGGTCTGGATAAGAGGTGATACCCCCATCAACATTAGCCTCCAGAGCAGAGACTATACAGCACATGGGGTACTTATGTTTCATTATCCAGGGTTTCATTTAGTACTAATTTGTTTCTACAGAGATTGTTCCCTCAGCCAAGCATGAACACTGTCAACAAGATGATTGAGGGGTGTGTGCAGATGATGAAAGATTGTTTGGTCACCCTTTGCAAGCAGGTAGATCCTGATTATGATACTGCAATGTTGGAAGCATCCAGCGTCGCTTTTCCTATCTTTTGGGACTGCATGTGGAGCTCTATAGAGGTAGCAGGAGGAAGTACAGCTCATAGCCATTACCTAACATGGTACCAGGCATTTGCCAGGGGTGTCAAGTGTCTGGAGCGCCCAGATGTTTCCAATAATGGACCATCATCATCGTCAGCATCAAACACCCACATCCACATGCTCGCTGATATTGGGGCTAGTGGTGACTCTGCCAAATGCAGTGCTGTCACTGCTGGCTTTGTACAACCTGATGCTTCTGGCTCCATACAACACTCGCGTACTCAGTGCAGCAATGGTAGAGGTAACAAGGCGTGAGGCAGGGGTAAAGGTAAGGGTAGGCGCAAGGGTTCCAGTACCTAGACTGCCAGTCTATCATTTTACAATTTACATACAAATATCTCATTAGGGTTGCTACTGTTACCTCATTAGAACACTGCATGTCTTATGCTGTACATTTTTTTAATTTACAAGTGTGATGATGTAGTACATACAACATATAACTGTTTGTTCTGTCACCACTGACAGAGTGTTTACACTGCACTTCAAGCCTGAGGTGTCTATCATACACTGTATTTATGTGCCAAGGGTCCGGGGACGACATATTTAAGTCTTCATTCAAGTCCTAGTTCTAAGTTCTAACATCATCTACACCTACTAGCAAATGACATGGCAACGATACAACATTATAGCACAGTGAGACCCAGCTCCCCATGCCCCTCAGGCTGTCATCCCTCCAGATCCTCCTCCTGCTAGTGCTGTACCTTTACACCTCCCTATTACTAGAGCACAACAACTCCCTTAGAGATTTTGTAGTGTTACACCTCCAGTCCCAGCTCTTCCAACAATCAATGATGGATCTGAATTCTATGACCTCAATAGCATCAGCTCTGGTAACAGCAATATGGATGAACAAGAAAATGAACAAGAAGACAAAGGCGAAGATAATGATGATGAGGACAAGGAAGATGAAGAGGATGAGGAAGAGGATGAGGAAGACATACCTAGAGCTTGGGTCAGGCCTTGTGTGTGGCAACCACCTGCAGCAACCCATGACACTGTCCATTCAATAACATCACATCAGACCAATGATCCCTTGGCTACATGTGCCCAAGGGAAACCACAAAGTTCCACTGATGTCTTTCATTTCTTCAGGAAGACCAAAGGTCAGAAGACTGTTTGCAGACCTTGTGAGTGAGGACTTGTTATTTTGCACTTTGTCTTACTGTTTACACATTCTGATCTAGAGAGCAGAAGGCGCAGAAACCAGAGAGCTTCCCCAACAACAGAAATTATATGTATGAAGAATCGTCCTCAAACATGACTCTCTGTGGTCATACCAAGAAGTTCCAGATAGACAAGTTCTTAACTTTAGCTGAGAGCGAAGGATGGCAAGTTTTCATCTCATCTGTCAATGCTGCTTTCAATGCAGGTTATACATTCAAGATGCTTCATAATGTTCTCAAGCAACCCAGTATCACTATTTGCAAGCTTCCTCCTACTCCTCGTCCTGAGCCTGGTAATGTCATTCCTGTAGATTTAAATGAAAAACCTTCTGTCCCTGGACACTGATCTACCAGACTTCTCCCTTGCTGCATTGCACAAATATATTGTCAAGTTTATCATAGCCAACGACCAAGTGAGTTATATATATATGACTATCCTTCAATGCTGATGCATGTTCCAGTCTATCAATGTCATTGAATGTCCTGAGTTTCGTCAATTTTATGCCAAGATCTCAATGATTCTCAAATCTATCATTGCACAAAACTCTGTGAGCTCATAATTCAAGCATGGTGTGATTACTTTCAAGTGCTGAAACGTGATCTTGAGGTAAGTACAAGCTCATTGTCATTTATCTGATATCTTATGTCTCATTGTCCAATAGAATGCACCTGGCAAGATATCCTTCACATATGACTTGTGGTCCAACGACAGTCTTCACCAATTCCTAGCGATCACTGCACATTGGATTGCAAAGATCAATCCAGCTGGAGTGGTCAAATTAAGAGTGTCGTTGATTGCATTTTATCATGTACCTGGCAACCACACAGGTGAGGCACTTGGCACCATCATTCTAAAACTTCTGGATCATGCTGGTGTAACTTTGAAGATATCTCATTTCTTGTGTTGTGAAGTTGTCTAATGACTCTGCGATGCGTGAATTGTCTCACCTCCTGATGGAGCAGGACATCATTTTCAATCCTGTAGATGAGAAGATAATGTGTTTTCCACACATCCTGAATATTTGTGTGAAGCATGTCATCGATGAGTACAAGACAGTAGACTTCTCAGGAGTCCCATCCTCGTGGGTCAGTACTGATGGCCAGACCACCAAGAAAGGGGATTATGTCAAGGCTCTTTGCAGTGTCCCAGATGGCTGCCCAGTGTGACAATAATATTGGCGCTAGGCATGTACACCTGCATAAGCCTTGATTAGGTGGACCAAAGTTATCCCTCATATTATTCACTACTCCCCTATCAGCAGTCTGCACTTGTCTCAGCCATAATCCTTGTCCGATGCTAGTCCGCACTTTCCCACACTTTCCCACACTATGCGCGTGCATTCCTGCAGCGCTATCCATGTTCCTGCAACTTATCCTGTGCTATTCCTGTGCTTAGAGCGCTATCAGAACTACAATACCAGCAATGTGTCTATAGATGCATTAGCGCTTGTCCGCTCTATCTAGCGCTTGTTCCCATGCTTAGCGCTTATCCAGCACGCTGTTTCTGCGCTCCAGGATCCCTTCAGAATGTCGGAAACCATCCATTGTCCATCCTACCTCATTGGTATGTAATTTGCCTTACCTCGAGTTGTAACAAGTGCTACAGTCTTATTACATGTATATCCTATCCCTTCCGAGTCCGAGATGGTATAGTTTACTAGTATAAGAAGCCTATGGTAATTACTTCGACACTACTTCCCTTCAACTGTATTTCCTTCCCCTTAGGTTTTACTTAGAAGTAGTCACCTTTAGCTGCACTCTATAAGCCCCTATTGGTTTACCTTGACTTTCCTTACCCTTGCAATCAATACCCTTGATCTCTCTCGCTATCCACTACACTCCTTAGACTCCCTACCTGCATCTCCACTACACTGATGCATTAGTGCTCCATTACCGATGCATTAGCGACCCGATAGCGACCATCTACCGACCCACACTTCTGCTTTTCTCGCACCATAGTGCTCTATAGTTGCAACATACTTTCCCGCACACTAGTGCTGTATCTTGCGATGCACTTTCCTGCGGTATAGCGCACTTTCGGGTCTTTCTATCTTAAGTTGTTCAAAGTAGCTATTCCCTCGGGTCAAATGTTCTTGCTTTATCATTTGCAAGTATAGCAGCATAGGCAGAGCTTAGACATATACTGGCTGAGTGCTTTTACAAGTGCCTAGTCAGGTTGTGTTTTTCACACCAGATCCCATTGTGTTGTGCCATAATATAGTTTGTACCATCTGTGTGTCAAGTTTACGACACCAAGGCTTTCATGACATGATTGAGCATGGCAACAAGATGAATTGGTTCAAGGACGAAAACAAGCAAGTGACGAAGCTACCTGTTATTGAGCTTCTCCACAATGTTCAATATCGATGGGATTCAGCATATTACATGATACATCACTTGTGCTTACTTCAACAGGTGCATCTCAATATTCAATCCATTTACTACTGACTTATAGTAGCTCAGGCTGTCGAGTTTTTTGTGAATTTGCCCCTTTATTCTGATATCTTCAATCACAAACTGAGTCCCATGGGTTGGGAAATCTTGAAAGATTTTGAACTAGTATTAGAAGTACATTACATTACACCTGAATAGTTCAACTAACCACCAGTTTTACATCAGATGCCGCACATCGCACAACAAGTTATGTCAAGTGAAAGTATGCCATTACTCAGTGGCACTATGCCAGTGTTCGAAACCTTAATGATGCAATGGGAAGAACTGGCTGATGCAGCACCACACTGCAAACCATTCATCAATACAGCATTAACATGGGCTAGTTCTTATTATCAATGCATGGACCACACCTGTGCCTACACCATGGCTATGTGTAAGTTTTTGTTGCATGAAGTCATTCTAATTGCCTTATTATTTTGTTTCTGCAGTTGTTAATCCTTCAATACGACTTGCGTGGATCAACCAACACTGGGATTCTGAACTTGTTGAAAAGGTCAAGAAGGACATCAGGGAAATGGTGAGTTTGATGCAATTTGAACATTGAAATGGAAGTGACAACTGATATGAACATACATAGATGGAAGACTATAGGAAAACTACAACTCCTGCACGCAGTGAGCACAGAGACCTCGCCCAACCCAGAGCTTTTACGACTTTGGTGTCAAAATATAAACTTTCTGGGATGGAACTACCACACTCAAATTTGAGCTGCCACACAGTTGATCAAGAATTCAATGCATATGTCACATCCATTCTCAGCCCCGAAGGAACTAATCCACTGAGTTTTTGGGAGGTACACATTCTATTTCTACGTGTATCTACATATTCACTAATTGTGTGCTGGTTAGCTGTCAAAAAATACCTTCCCGACCATCTATACTCTTGCGCTCAACTATCTTCCAGTATAAGCATCTTCTGTCCCCTGCAAACATGTATTCACCTCAAGCGCTGAAACTGATATGAAGAAACAGAACCATATCAGTCCGACCCTAATAGAAGCATTACAGATGCTGAAGTTCTTCTTAAAGAAGGAGCACCTCAACTTCACAAAAGGTTGGGTGACATCTCAGAAGGATATGCTCTTTGAAGAAGACTATGTTGGCCTCTTGGCAACAATTGCCGACAGCAGGATCCCTGCTGAAGCCTCTGCTCAGGCTTTTGATAGCATCATGAGTGCCATTACAGACGACGAAGGCGATGAGCTGTCAGATGAAGTTAGCATTTGATGTGCTGTCACAGACATCTCTTGTAGTTATCATGGTCACACTGAGCACCCACCTGGTATTGGTTCATACATCACTACATACCTAGTACTATACTATCTGCTTCTCATTGCCCTAGAGGTCTTTGAAGCATTAGTGCAAGTTCTGAAGACCAATGGTTTTACATACTCTCGCAATGGTGTATCTGTGGAGGAACAGCTTGCTATATTCCTGTACACCTGCGTTACAGGACTTTCAACTCGCCATCTCAGCGAACAATTCCAGCATTCACCCAATACAATTTCAAGGTAATTCTCCTATGATTTATCTTGTTGTGATATCTGACATTGTGTCAGATACTTCAGGCGCTTGCTTGTTTTTTTTTCTGAAAACGAATTCTATGACATGCAAGTCCGGTTCCTGACTGATGAAACACCCATCTCTTTGACAATACACAACAACCCGCACTACTGCTTCTTTCATGACTGTATCGGCGCTGTTGATGGTACCCATATTCGGGTATTCTCAGCAGACGAAGATCATGATACCATGCGTAACCGGAAAGGCTACCTGTTGCAAAACTGTCTCTTCATCTGCGACTTCAACTTCTTATTCATATATTCACTTTGCGGGTGGGATGGATCGGTTGCAGATGCATCACTTTGGCACGATGCACGCCAGAGTGACCTATGGATCCCAGAAGGGCTGTATCTGCTTGCAGATGTAGGCTTTGGGTCCTGTGATGCTCTGTTGGTCCCATACCGGGGTGTACACTATCACCTGAAGGAATGGTGGCAAGCAAACATCTCGTGAGTTTTCATTCTCTCTCTCTGCGATTTCTTTCTAATTAGGTACCTATGTAGCCCCCAAACTCCCAAAGAACTCTTCAACCACCGCCATGCTTGTCTACGCAACATTGTCGAACATATTTTTGGGGTCATGAAGCACCAGTGGCGCATTCTACAATTGCCCCCAGAGTACAGAATGGAAATCCAAGCACGTATACCTGCAGCGCTTTGCACATTACATAACTTTATTTGTAGATACAACCCAGCTGTATTCGATATCGATGATGATTTGGAGGTCTTTGGAGGTGATGGAGGTGATGTTGGAGAGTTGGCTGAAGGCCCTGCTGATAGAGCAGAACGGCAAAGAGCAGAGCAACATCAGGAGGCAATTGCTGCAGAAATGTGGGAGGATTATTGCGCAGAACACATACATCGTGGTCTACCTGTACCTGGTCAACAGTAGTTTACTTTGTACTCAATGAATGCTTTGTACTCAATGAATCAATCAAATGAATCAACATTTGGGAGTGCAACAAGGGAGGACATGCAAATGTACTACAAACTATCTAATTATTTGAGGGAGTATAGGTGCTACTTGGATTTGGCACGAAGCTCCTCGAGCCTCCTCAATATCCACATGGACCTAAGTTGAGTGTCACTCAAAGCAACATATGCGACCACACTGGCCTCATTTTCAGCAAGCGAGAAGTGATCTACCATGTCAAAAATGTCCTCCACTGACAACCCTGGGTCATGACAAACGATGTCAATGGCTTGCGCCAAATGAGAGGCGGGGTTGGAGTTTGGTGAGTGGTGTGGAAATGAGGGCATGTGCGAGCTTTCGGCGAATGTCTTGCTCAAGTCTCCTACGACGTCAACGAGCTTTGACATCACGGCACTCCCCTCCTGTTGGGCCTGCACACTAGCAGATGGAGTGCGTGGCTTCTTCTGAGAAGTGTCACTGGCACCAGTGCCAAGAGTGCTATATTTGCGCTTATTGCCGCTACGGCTGGCACTGGTCAACGCAGAGGGGTTGGTGGAGGTTATGAATGAGTAGGGAGAGGTGGGACTAGGAACCGGTGAGCTGTTGGAAGGGGAACCAGCGGTTAATAGTATATTATCCACAGAGGCAGATAGTGAGGAAAGATCAAGTGTGTTCCCGGTCTCAGGAAGCATGGCACGACTGGATGAAGGAACGGGTGGAGGAAGCATAGAAGAGCTGGAGGTGGGCGCCTTCTTTCTGTGAAGAACGAATGCCCCTTTGGCTTTGTTCTTCCCCTTTTTGTTGCGCATCATTTCATTGACGGCGGCAAAGTGAATGAAGCCTTTGTTGGCAAAGGGCCTTGCTCCAGGGCGGCTCTTTGAAAAAAAAAATCAAGACTGATCACAAGTAGAGCACAGTATACTTACCCTCACAAGTTCATTCCATACACTCTGGTTCTCAGGTGACACCCCTACTCCATCTGTGTCACTCCATGTAAGACCAGAAGTGCTCTTGATGAACTGAACTTGGGTATATGCGCCCTTGATGTGCACCCATTTGCTCTTGCAGGACCCAGGTAGTTTGTTGGAGCGTGACTTGGACCCAGAGGGAGCAGGGACTGAATTTACAAACTCAGATGCGCTTTTCCACACATGCTTGGGGAAGTTCAAACCATCACTGGAGGTAGAAAGCTCAGCAGTAAGATGTTCAAGTAAAGCAATCTCTTCAAATTCTTGCCAATGGTTAGAGGGATTAGCATTGGAAGTTTGTGTGATCTCTGGGGTGTCTACAGAGCCTTGGGAGCAGAGGGACCGTCCAGATCCTGCAGATCCTGTGTCAGATTCCATCGTGTCCATTGATAAGCGCTATGTGCACTTTGATATCTAATATGTACCCAGGATTTCCCAGGTGGTCATGTGATAGTGTCACATGACTGCTGATTTTCTTTTTTCTTTTTCTTTTTGTTTCACTGTCCATACAGAGCCTAAGTCATGGATCTTGTTCGGATTGATGGATGGTTCAGATTAAAAGATAAGTTGGGTTCTGGATCATACAGTATGTCTGATGGGTCATAAACACTGCACATGCTGCTGATTGGACTTTGTAGCTGTTGTATATTGTGTGTGAAACATCATCAATAACTCTGAGGTTGCTATCAAGCTCTGATTATGCACTTCCAGCACTGGGCATATCTCCTCCTTGCAGCATGAATATTGTATATTACAATTAGAGTTTAAAAGTCCGGTTAAGTCCGGTCTTTTGCCTTATTTGGAGGCAACCGGACCAGGACCGGTTGCCTGATTCCCACGATATCAAAAAGACCGGACCAGGACTGATAAAGACCAATATTTTGGTCTTTTTCGGTCCTGCAACCGGTTTTGAACCGGTTGCAACCTCAATCAGTCCAATAATAGTGTAGTACCGTTCAGGACCTTTCCAACGGTGGTCCGATCATGTAAAACGGTTAAGATTTGAGAGAGATATGAGCATTTTAAGAATACACCGCCCTAGAGCATGAGGCAAATATGAAATGTGTTGTGATTGCTCAAGTGGCTTAACAAAAGTTGTGCTTGAAGTCTAGACGAGTCTAGGACTGGTCTGATCTTTTCAATAGGTTCACACATAAGCAAGGTATAAGCTTAACAAAAATCATTATCAGGCTCGTATTTGAAATATGAAAAATATGAAAGTCATTATAAGGCTTAGGTATCCAACACTAATTGTAGTCCTAGTCTAAATGACTCTATTGCTAGTCTTATCTTGTCAAACACTCAAGGTTTGGGCAAGTTATAAGCCAATCTTTAATTTTTACGCCAACATCCTTCAATTTTGCAAGCCTTTCTTGTAATGCTCATATCTTTTTCAGATCTTAACCGTTTGACATGACCAAACCACCGTTGGAATCCCCTAATTAAGTACTACATTCCCACATGCAACCAGTTGCAAAAAGACCGGTCCAAACCGGTCCTGGATCAGTCTTTCTTTTTTTCTTGAAACAAAAAGACTGCAACTGGTCTTTTTCTTGGAGCAAGAAGACTGCAACTGCAGTCCGGTCTTTTGCAGTCCGGTTTCGGTCCAGTCTCGGACTTTTTCCGGTTTGGCAACCGGACTTTTAAACTCTAATTACAATGCCTTCAAGGCGGTATTGGTGTCCCTCATTCACTTTGGTTTGGTAGAGAAGCATCATTTGATGCTTTGGTTATTGAGAACCTTGGGCCATCTCTGCATGACCTCTTCCTCGCACACAGCAACAAATTTAGTCTCCAGATGGTTACTAATCTAGGAGAACAGCTGGTGAGTTCACTGTGACTTCTGACATATTGACATGCAAGTTAACTCTCCATCTGACCCTTCCTCATCAGCTCTCTCACCTCGAGGACGTTCACTCACACCACATCATTCACTGTGATGTCAAACCGCACAATGTGTTGATTGGTCTAGAAGATTTGAAGCACACCGCCTTTCTCATCGGTTTTGGTGTTGTGAAGGAGTATCATGACTCCTCCACCAGAGCTCATATCCCGTTTTGTAAAGGTCACTGCCTGACTGGTGCACCTGCCTTTGCATCCATCAACAGTCAGTTAGGGTCTGTTTGGATACACAAATTTTGGTCACCTAACTTGAACTAAACTTGAGAAATTGTGCTTTGTCATTATTTGTAAGGACCATAGATGTCACACTGATATTGAGTTGATAACAATAATATCACACTCGCCACTAACGTCTGTCATCAACACCATGAATCCTGATGACCTTGCCCGTGATACTGACCACTCATCTGAGGATGACACTACTGCTGATGAAGATTTGGATGGTACCACTGCAGTCAACATAGACTCGGATGAAATGGCAGAGCTCGAGCTGGAGCATATAATGAAAATGTTCCTTAGTACCTCCCGCGCGGCCATATCAGTTTCAGATGCTGCCTCACAAGCACTTCAACTCTATTCAAAATATTACTGTGACAAGCAGCTATACCATACTTCCATTCTCACAGGAATGGGTTGGGTCAATGAGCTACTCACAGGACATCCAGATCGCATATGATGTGAACTTGGTGTACAGTGTCACATATTTCATGTACTATTATCTCTACTTTGTGATGCAGGGTGCTGCAACTCAAAATTTATATCACTTGAGGAGCAGTTAGCTATCTTTTTGTATGCTTGTGTAACAGGGCTCTCTACTCATCATCTTGGTGAACGGTTTCAATGTTCCAATGACACAATATCAAAGTATGTTAATTCTAGCATCCTGTAGAC
Source organism: Suillus subluteus (assembly GCA_016647755.1). Lineage (NCBI taxonomy): Eukaryota > Fungi > Basidiomycota > Agaricomycetes > Boletales > Suillaceae > Suillus > Suillus subluteus. Next base: position 51,674 of record JABBWI010000156.1, on the reverse strand, counting down.
AAACTCGCTGAATTTTTGAAGGTATTTCAAACACATACTCACTGCATTCGTGTCTGCCCCTATCTATCAATCATATGTTCGGCTACCTAATGCAGACGACCCAACCCCTCTCGAGATCCTTCAAAACTCAAAATATTATCCCTACTTTGCTGACACCATTGGTGCCATTGACAGTACTCATATTGCTTGTCACCCTGACAGCAAAGAGTGCAACGCTGCTCACAATCACAAGGGTACCTTAGCTCAGAACTGCCTTGTTGCCTGTATGTTCAATATGTTGTTTCTATACGTCTTGAGCGGTTGGGAGGGGTCAGCCGCTGACACTCATGTTTACTACAATGCACGGATCAAAGATTTCAACATTCCCCCCGGAAAATACTATCTCATGGACACAGGATTTGGAGCATGTGATGAGTTACTCATACTGTATCGCAATGTGCGATATCACCTAGCAGAATGGGGCAGGGGCCATCTCAAGCAGGAGCCAAGCTCACAATTGGCTCATTTTCATACTGATATTTTTAGGCCTTGTAATCACAGGGAATTGTTTAATCTACATCACACCATGCTCCAGAACATTGTTGAGCGCATCTTTGGTGTGCTCAAGAATCACTTCCGAATTCTCTCCCTCCCACCTTTCTACCCCATGAGCATCCAAGCTCATATCCCTCCCGCATTGTGCCTGGTGCACAACATCATCCAGGTCATGGACCTGAATGACATGATGGATCATTGCCAAGTCAACCATGACATCATTGGCCCTGAGCACGATATTGGTGCACTCGCTGAAGGTCCTCCCTCCAACAGGCACATACTCGTGCACACAAACATTGTGACACTATTGCATATCAGATGTGGGTAGATTACAACAGGGTGAGACAGGAGAGAGCTGAGTCTGTTGTAGACAACGATCTTGAATAGTATTAGTTAAATTTTGCAACCGATCACACAAAGTATATCACAAATGATATCATATTTAACTCTACATAAGCCTAGTACAAGAAGCGGTGTGAAAATGAAACCTAGTTACTATACTTCAACAAAAAAAGCTTGCAGATACTGTCCTTCTTGATTGCGAGATACAAATCAGTGATGGAAATGTCAGACTGACAGTGCTCAATGATGGCAACCACCTCATGGTCCTCTAGACCCTCCTCTTGCACCTGTAGGATAGTGTTCTGCTTGCACAGAGAGACTGGATCCACAGAGTGTGTGATGCTGTGGGTTGTATGCTCTTGCAAGATGTTTGTGGCACAATCAAAGGACTGGGTAAGACCCTTTGTGAGTCCCTGGATATCAGTGCCCATCTGCTGGACAGCTTCAGGCATGCTGATGCATGCAGACTTGATAGACCTTCCTGATGCCAACTGACTGATGGATTTAGCAGAACCAGGGGGGTGAATGAGCGTTCACACACTGTTGTCATTGTTGCTGGTGTCTTTGCGCTTGCCTTTACTCATGGCTGAAGTGCAGGTAACTGAAGCACATTGACCTGCACCAAACTAGTCTGGTGCATGGCTGACTAACATTCTCATAAGAAGCCTGGCATCATAAAGACCATGATTGCAACATCCTGAGCCAAAAGCCTGGCCCAGGAAAAGGACTTGCTTCTTTTTCTTCATTCTTCTGCAAACCCAGTTTACAGGAATGAATATTTTTGGAGATTTATTCTTGGATTCAGTTTCATTTCACTCAGCTTAAAAATGACTCAGCATGAACTTCTCACATGTCAGGTGACTGCGAAAATTATTTCCCATACAAGTTGTCCTGTGGGAACATGCAGGAAACCCTAAATACAAAAGCATCACACCAATTCAGCCCCTAACAGAAAATGTAATAAACAAACACAAACACAACACATGGACTGGTACCTTACATAATCAGTGTCTAGACCTTTTCTGCTTTGTCATGAGAAGTCACATGACTAACACCAAGTCAAGATGACTCATCTATATACCCAAGTGACTCAACCATCTGAAGTGACTCACAATGATTCAACTTGATTCAGTATGAATAACACTAGCTTAAATGACTCAGTTTGACTGGAGATGACTTGACAGGAACCTTAAAGTACTGGTAGCATAGCCCTTAATTTTTGTCTATATAAGAGCCCCTTTTCTCTCAATAAAAAGTGTGTGTTTTACCCCCCAGCTCTTGAGTGTGAAGTGTGACTGTAGCCAAACAACAGTGAAGAGTTGTTGAAGATTGGTGAAGGTACTCTTCTGTGAGACACCATTAGTGTGAGCTCATCATCCTCCACAACCACCAAGCCTGGTACTGCCCCCATTTGTTTGTTTTTCCAAGTTCTTCTTTTATTTTCCTGCAACTTTTGTGTTGTCTCCTTAGTCCACCTAAGACTTTGCATAGCTTAGTGGGGGAGCTTTGAAGTTGATAATTGTGTGCTTGACCACACACATCTGAGTAGTGATATTGAGCTAGGGTTTCATTGTCTTAAGGCTTTAGCTATTGAAAGGGGACTTGGTGCCAAACACCAAGGACGTCCGTTCCTGTTTTCTGTTTAATACTCAAAGCGAGTTCCTTGACAGCAGGTTCAATAGTACTGAAAGTTCTCTGAGCATTGACTAGTCCTGACCAGTGATCCTACCTGTTTGCATTGTGGGAGTGACCATTGTAGCTTCACACAAATCTTTGTAGTAAGATTGCCATTGGGCATCTTTTTGGTATGAGAAGGTATATTTGTTTCCTTTGTCCTTTCTGTTGTCCAGGCATTGTTGGATTGATAACTCACATTACCGACCTCACTAGGCACCTTCTGCTGACAGTGGCTTAGGTATTGCTAATCAGCCACCCATGAACAATCACGTTATCAGTCATTGGTATTTGTCTGAATCACTGACCATGGAGATATTTGTTTTTATAGGTGTTCATCTATAGATCATCTATCTAAGAAGACAATGTATGGAAGACACACCTGGTGTCAAGGGAGCGAAGGGAGGTTGGGATGTTGGATCAAAGAACAAGGGGGGCGGCATCATCATGATGTCACTGTCCTGATCTTCACCGGTCACATTCTTGAGGTTATCCAATGCCTGGGATTTCTCCAGGGCATCAACCTCTTGAAAGCTGGAGCTGGCTTGGCCAGTCACACTCATCTGTGAGTGGGGGGCAGGTTGCAATGAGTTGGATGTGGATTGCAGCAGGGGGTGATATGTGTTACTACTGTGCACCTTTGATGGTGGGATGGCACCCATTCTGTCATACAGCTGCCACCCCTTGTTTCTGAAGCTTTTTGCTAGGGGTATTTCCTGAATCACAAAAAAGTTAGCGTGTAGTAGTGAAAAAAAGTAGATATGTACTTACCTTGACAAGATCATTCCACACAGACTCAGACTCCTGTGTGATATTGGCACCATGCTCATTGCTCCATGAGATACCCAAAAAGTTGGCCATCTGATCAACAATGTAAAAGGTGTTACACATCTTGAATATTATTAGTACTAGATGACAGAGGGAACATAAATGAAACATACCTTAGTCCATTTTTGCACACAGGTTTCAGCCATTTTTGCTGCACCACTTGTGGTGGTCTGTGCTATGTCGGCGGCAGCCTTCGTCCAAAAGGTTCTGTCAAAATTTACTGAATCACCCCCTTCTGCTTTATGGGCAGCGATATAGTCAAGGAAGCATAACTCATCAGCAGTTGACCAATGGCATCTTTCAGTGTCTTGGCCCACTGATTCAGCTCTTTCTTCTCCTCTGTCACCTTCTTCGCCATAGAGGTATATAATGGTATCAATAGGATACCACTGGTTTGTGAACAAGTACTATGGCTGGACTTGGAAGTATGAGTTTGGGTTTGAGTTGCTGGCATGTTGGATATCAATAATCTCTTGATTATCGATTGTCACACTGATGTCACACTGTCCAAATCATGACAAAGCACAATTTCTCAAGTTTAGTTCAAGTTAGGTGAGCAAAATTTGCATATCTGAACAGACCCTTAGGGTTCAAGTCAGGACGGCAGGATGATTTTGAATCACTTGCATACATGCTAATCTACTTCTTGCACAGCTCTCTTCCATGGTTGGTCGATAACTACAACAATGACACCTCAATACTGGAGCAAAAGCAGAACATCTCTGTCAAACAATTGTGCAATAACATCCCCCATGAATTTGCAGATATCCTTACCTGTATGCATGCTCTCTCCTTTTCTGAGAAGCCCGACTATCAACACATTCATTCATTGTTCCAGGATGTTCACATCACCCAACATCTACCAGGCAATGACGTACTTGATTTCAACTTGGAAATTTCAAGTCCCAACACATCCTTCCCTCTCCCAGCTACAATTATACATGGGCACAGCAAACCAGTGCTGGGTAAGGCTAGAACTCCTCGAAAAAAGTGTGTTCTATCCTTTCACTCCTGCATGGTATTCACTTAACATTTTGGTAAGGTGTCATATACCATATATCCGGTTACAGATCCGAAGATCCGGATCTCAGATCCGATCCAGATCCGTTAGACACATCCGTCGTCCGGTCCACAGATCCGATCCGATTCTCATTTCATTTCCTGTTCATATAACTCTAACTACCTTTCATCTCCTTTCGGTATTCCTGTACACCGGTAATCCGGTTATCCTTTACTTCCGCTGTTCTTACTGATCCGCTTTAACTTGTACTTCATTTCCGGTTCATGATTTACCCGTTCCGACTTACCAATACACTTTATGCATACTTTGCTTATACTTCGTACATAGCCTCATACCTTTGCTTATTGATCATTCCGTTAGTTATCCGTAGTATATAAACCCTTGTACTTGCGCTGTAGAAGATCAGTTCGAATATCATCTTAGATTGCACTCATCCTGTCTGGACTCTAAGTCCTTCCGCTATCCGTCCGGACTTGAGTACGATACTCTTGTCTACTCCGAGACTTAGGATTGAATCCGATAGTCTATCCATCCGCCTCTGTCTTCAGACAGTCTTACTCGTTAGTTTCTAGTTCGGATCCAATCCGGATTAGCCGTTACCCTATCCATCTGATATCCGGAAGTCTTACCGGATCCGTTACGATACTTATCCGTCCTTCCAGACGCGATATCTTGGTGCTCTGAAATAAGGGGCAATACTCGGGAAAGGGGCACAGCGCACGAGCTGAGGCCAAAGCCCTTCGGATCCGATACCCCTTGAGTACGGTCTTAACATAAGGGCACATCATGATGTTAATGTGAAAGCCCAAGAGTCTCATATGCCGCATCACAGGAAGAAATGTGTTTAGGAGTTGTCTTAGAGTCTGTTCAGGATCGGGATTTCTCCCAACTTCGACAAACTTCTGAAAGAAAATTACAAGGTTAAGTAAGCATGCTGCCATTCGGAGTTTGAAACTGATGTCACGCTGATTAGGGTTATTGATATGCGTGTGTATGTACATGCATACCATGGCCATGCTCCCCCGCCTCCTTCGCCACAGTGACAACCCTTCTGCCGATGAAGAGGATTCATCAAACTCAAGGAATGAGTGGCATCATGAGAAGGATGAGGAGGATGAGGAGGACGAGGGAGATGAGGGAGATGACTCCAGTGAGGATGAGGGGAGTGTTGATGATGCAGAGAAAGCAGATATCAAATTTCTCCATGCCATCATCGACTTTTTTCAGCGCATGGTCATGTCAGCTTCAGAAGTTATCAATATTGCAGGGTTCGCCATTAATGCCTACACTAATACATATTACAACAAACAGCCCTATCACACATCAATTCTGACAGGGGTTGGGTGGGTCAATGAGCTTCTCAACAGCCATCCAGAATGAATTCAATGTGAGCTCGGTGTACATCGCCATGTATTTATTATATTACTACAAGTACTTCATGACGGTGGCATAAACGACTCAAAACATGTAACACTAGAGGAGCAACTCACCATCTTCCTATATGCCTGTGTTACAGGCATTTCTGTACACCACATTGCTGAGCGTTTTCAGCGTTCAAACAATACTATATCAAAGTGTGTCTTCCCACTCTTACCCCTATACTTGCTCAATATTGCTTTCAGATATTTCAAAAGGATTCTTATTACATTCTCCTCCCGGCCAATCTATTCCACCTATGTCCAGCTTCCCGACACAGAAACTCCAATACCCACCCAAATCCTCGAGACAACAAAACTATTTCCCTACTTCGCAGACATAATCAGCGCTATTGACAGCACACACATCGCTTGCCATCCCTCAGCTGCTGATCGTGACGCCGCTCGTGACCGCAAAGGCAATTTAACACAAAATTGCCTTGCTGTGTGCGACTTCGACATGTGTTTCACATATATGTTGAGCGGTTTCCAGGGGTCTGCAGCGGATGCTCATATCTACAATGTCGCTCGTCTCAATGATTTTACGATCCCTCAGGGCAAGGTGTACCTTGCAGATGCTGGATTTGCTGCATGTGATGAGTTATTCGTACCCTATCGTGGTGTGTGCTACCACCTTGCTGAATGGGGCCAGGCAAGTCTTGTGTATGTTGCAGCCACTTATTACAACCCTGACATAGTACTTACACATCTTTGCAGGCCTTGCAATGCCAAGGAACTATACAATCTACGCCATGCACAGCTCCGCAATGTTGTTGAGCGTATTTTTGGTGTCTTGAAAAATTGCTTCCGCATACTTCAGCTCCCTCCTGAGTACAACTCTGACATGCAAGCTCACATCCCTCTGGGATTGTGTCTCATACACAATGTCATCCACATCCACAACCCAGATGAATTATCGGACTACCGTCAAGTGGAGTCGGATGAGTGGAGGGCTCCTTACGATAGCGGCACACTTGCCGATGGACCTCCAACTGAAGCAGCACACATTCGTGCACACGATGTTCACAACGAGATTGCTGAATCAATGTGGGGTGATTACCTCACAGAAAGGCAGCATAGAGGAGCGTCTTTGCCACCTGGTGTAATATAATTAGTTGTCATTTGTTATCGTCGTTTGTTTGTTGTTGTCATTTGTTTGTTGTTGTCGTTTGTTTGTTGTCATTGTTTTTCTAGTCCTGCCAATGTACAATCTATGTTTGCCACCAACTTGACATATAGTATTGCGTGCAGATAAAAAAACAAGTATTTTAAGAATGTCAAGGTAGTGATCAAACTAATGTCTAACATGGAGGTATCACAGCAGCTCCTGTTCATTTGCCCACACTCTCCTTGCCTCCCGCAGGTGCTGAGCTAAAAAAATCTTTCGAATACCATCTTGTGTGATGTTGTTGTAAGCGTCAGCGATAGTGACGTCGGATTGAAAAAGATTGATCATTGCCACAGCATCGTAGTCGTCCAAATCCTTTTCTTCTTGCACCCGAAGCATAGCGCGCTGCTTGCAGGATGGAACAGGTTTCATGATATGCCCTGCGATGGTATCCTGAAGCGCTGACGTTGCAGATGTTATACTTTCAACCACTTTCCCACCCAACTCTTCCAAAGCGAGTGGCATGCTGAGGTGCTGAAATTTTGACGACCCTCCCACACTCTTTCCTTTTGAAGAATGTGGGGGGCAGGACTCACATCGTCCATTATCATCCCCCTCAACTTTACGCTTCACTGCCATTGATGAAGCAGGCGTAGACATCGAAGGGGCAACAAAGGGCTGTATGGCTGCATTAAAGCCTCTTGGTGTCACAGGTGAGATAGGTGCAGCAACAGGTGGGATAGGTGGTGGGACAGGTGCGGCAACAGGTTGGATATCATGAGTGCTGCTCATTTCGATGTCATCGATATCACGAAACTCAACCTGGTTAAGTGCGCTCTCCAGGGATAACATGGGATCAGCAGAAGTATTGGCGCTAGTAGTGTGGGTGATTTTGCTACCAGTTGCTGTGGGAGTCGACGCGTTGGCAGCTAGGCTGGTGCTGGTATGGAAGCCAACCCAGCTGCCCGTCGGTACCAGAATGATACCTTTCAGTGTCTCATAATGTGGCCATCCTTTGTTTTTTAAGGCTTTGCTTTGGGGTTATGCTGCATGAATAATTAGTGCGGTAGAGCAGGAGAGATAGACGATACAGTACCTTAATGAAGAATGGCCACCTTTTTTTTCCCTTTGCCTTTGGGCATGATGGTTGGGTGGAAATGGAGAGAGTATCACGACTCCAATGAGCTTCGTGTCAAGGGCATGACTATTGATAAGAATATGTCACACTGTGACCGATGGCATGTGGCGCACCGGCATGCTTACTTAACCTTGTAATTTTCTTTCAGAAGTTTGTCGAAAGTTGGGTGAAATCCTGATCCCAAACAGACTCTTAGTGCTTTTACGCCATGTAGCTATTCATCTTAAATATGATTTTCAACTTGAAGTCAGTTTTGAGCCAGCTCCAAACCAGTTCAAGCCGGTCTGTGCAGTCAGCGAAGCCAAACCAAGTCGTGGGAATGGCTTTACCTCATTTGGCTAACTGAACCGGCACCCAAACTGGATAAAGTCGGAACCGGCTCACTGTTAACCGAGTTGCGGCAACACTAATTTAATTTTGGATATAATATGAGGATATTTGATCTGATTTTGCCAAAAATATCTATCGAAATCATCTCATGGCCGATTTCCTGATGTAGTACCACTCACTTTTAGGCTGTAACGGTGTGATGTCATTGCATCGTTGCAACCTGCAATATGTTCATATATATTTGATAACTAGTGCCAGTGCTACATCTCACGATAAAGGCATGAATTGCTTTGACAAGGAAAAGTTAAGTTACGACAAATGAGCATGTTCAACAACTTATGCCACGATCCCTTGCTGACTGTGACGTCGCAATCTTGCAATCTTGCTAGTAACTCATCATTGCAGTCTAGATTTACATACATTATTCAGCAGGAGCACAGTTTGTTCAGTATATAGTCCCTACGACCAAGCACGAGGGGATGACTCGGACCTGAATCTTCAACTTGAAATGACAGCAGAATCACCATTAAGTGTGCAGCAAACTAAAGACAAGTTGTTGTTCGTCAAGTACCCTACCATGAAAAACAAAAGATAATAATCAAAGCATCGAGCTGTTCGTGACCAACTTGTACACTAGTATCATGATATTACGCCTTCTCCGTCGTCGTAATCAATGGGGGCTCGATCCGTTCCACGCCCTCGATGTGCATCCTGCCATAGAAGTCAACACCAGTGACAGGTCCACCAGTCATCATGAACACTCACAAAACTTCATCCTCAATATCCGTGTGGTCAGTGACGCGAAGGTACACCATCGGTGCGGCGAAGATCATGCCAGCAACTGTGAGACACCACGTTGATAGGAAAATGTTCATGTATCTGAAAACATCGATCATCGATTCAGCGGTTTGTTCGCAAAAAGGAGGGATAATAAACTTACGGGGCACTAGCACCATCGGCAGCCCAGACACTTGCTGCACCCGCTGATTGCATACACTTGTCTGTGTGGGTTCTTCATCAGTATCGAACTCGTACTTCCGATTCAAAGTCGATACGCACAGAAGCCCGTGAACACGGCAAGCTTGGCAGGGTCGTTCGACATTGCGCCCATCAGCCAGTATGCATATGTCTGCCACATCGAATCCAGGAATCCATAGAAGATCATGAGCCAGACATGGGCAGCGTAGTTTGAGTCGTAGATATCGATTTTGTAAGCACCTGTCACAGCCTCTCCAGGCCGGGTATATGTCCTAAGGATCGCATTGATGTGAATTCGGACGTGCGGTGCGGTGAGATGACTTACTTTTGGTAAAAGTATGCCCAGACGTGCACAACGAAAATCATGAGGAACACGAGGACCCAGCCGTAGAAGGCACGGACTCTGCGCCGGACCTTCTGCTGGTCAAGGACAAAGTAACCAATGAAGATGGATCCAAAGATCTGTGATGTCCAGTACATGAAGTTGTTGAGACCCCGAGCACGGATAGTGAATAATGCGCCATTGTAATCGTTGAATTCTGTATGACTTATCAGTAACCACACTGATCTTGAGAAGAAATATACGAACGCCAGGTGTAGAAGTAATTGCTGGCAAGGAACATCGGAAAGAGGAGTATAATCCAAGGGTCGGTCTTCAGGGCTATGAATAGACTTAAAAACTCCGTCTTCCAGGATGGGTGGCGGACCAGGTTCACGCGAGTTCCGTCTGTGCGGACCATTTTGTCTGGGTCCGCCATGAACAGCGGGAGAAATACACCGATGAGAGTCAGAATCAAGAAGCCAATCTAATGAACCGTCAATTTCTGTTAGCAATAACGGATCTAATGACTTACATATGTTCCATTGCCAACTGGACACAACAAAATGAGTCAGTTCCGCGCTGAGATAGCAATATTGTACCCCTTACCGCTGTTGGCCTTTCAGTGGAGGATATGAGTGTCCACATATTCACAAATATAACACTTCACCCACCGTACTCTTGAAATTGAGTCCAAACGCAACAGCAGACCCGACAACACCTCCAAGGTTGAAGATGGCCCAAAAGATACTGATGAACATGCCTTTCTGAGCCTCGGTGGGGTATGACATCATCAGCGAGCCCTGCGCGGTCCAAAGAAAGGCCGCACAGACGCCGAGGATGGCACCGGATGCAACAACAAAAGCACCCGCACCAGGATGAATGTTGACAGCGCTAAAGGACAATGTTTGAGAATAACCATTGATCGAATGATAAGGCGTCTTACAGGAAGGAAGCAATATACAACGAGTAGCCCCAGGTGCCAAACATCAAAGTCTTTCGAGGACCAATCACATTGTTAACCGAACTGCAACAACAATGTTAATCACTATAGGTAAAAGTGACAGTGATGACTTTGCCTTACCCGGAAAAGAACCCGAAAAACGCAAAAGTCGAGTACACGCCCGCGTTGGCGTTGGCCTGGTCCGTAGGATTAACTTGGCCTCCACCACCGAGGCCACCAAGTGCGTTAAACATGCCGGGGCACATGAAACACACGAATCCCAACAGCGAAATCTGTGTGATGGGGTGGTAGTAAAATCCCCTCCATCCTGTCGGACGGTCAAAGATTTCTGCGCGCTGAGAACCAGAATCCTCGCTGCTGCCGCTGCCAAGTTTATCGATTTCTGCTTGCCCGTCAGACATGGTGATTACAAGATGTAGACGGCAACAAGACGAGGAAGTTCATTGGGCCAGTGATTCTTATAATGTGTTATCAAGCGCTCATGTGGTATGAAGGACCCATGTGGCACACGGCGTATCGAGACCCGTGGCAAAGGCAATTGTAGTAAGAAACAGATCGCGCTAAAATAAGTAATGCCGTCGAAGGAAAGACATGTGCAACAAAGGGAACTAGTGCACTTACTGCACCCCGAATTCGCCGAAAGTACTGCCATGCGCCATTGAGTACCTCTGAGTAAGCTCGAGCAGACGTGACTCGGAAATGAATCAATGATTTCACTGTCGATTTCATTACGATGATAGACCGCGCCATCATGAAAAGAAGTCTGTGAGGCGCACTGAATCCCTGCAAAGAATACTTTAAGGCCGCCTATCACCAAAAGGTGCACCGGCCGGTCTGAAAATGGTATGCCCAATGCCGATGAGGAGATACCGGCGCACCCACCAGTGGATCATGTTAATGTAGAACATGTACGGTCTCTCATGCATGTTATTCCGAATGGGATCCCTTATCTTCTCGTGCTTGTTCTCAGCACATAGTGCACGAATGTCACTACTGTCGAGACTAGTGGAGGTTTCGGATATGAGTACTAAGTCTTGTGACTATGTACTAGTCTAAGTAAGGCTGCACAGTCCAAAGGCAGTACAGTAATAACCCAAACACAAAAGTAATAGCAGACTCAGGTCACTGAGCATTCGAATATTCACCAGTTACCAATCCTACTCAATAACAGTTTATTTTTTGAGCGTGGAGGACGAAATGAAAACCAAGTGTGCTGTTGGTGTCACGGAGAGTGAAACACGAGCAGCTGACCGACTTGCCGAGAGACTGCCGTAAAGTATACTCATGGCGCATGATAACTCCATCAATGAATTGATGAGTCCGTGATATGGTAAGTGCATGATGTGCATCACCGCAACGCCAGCTCCAACGGAGCAGCAAGAGAGAATCCGCAACGAACCTCTTGAAAAGTCTCGCAGTTGCGCTCCCTGCTGAGGCGAAACTTTGACTCTAAGGATCGGCTCATTGTTATTTCCGAGTCACTCGAATTGGTCACCGCCTTGGACCGCCGACGACGGGACGGGACAGATGCAATAGTAGGTACGGTAGACGGACCATTTGCAGAACAGAGACGTGGCAAGCTCGAGTGAGAGCTTCTACTGTCCATATTCATTCCAGTCGCTGGTAATCTTTGCACTTCGGCGGCTCGGCACACAGTCACACTCCGACAACATATGACATAATCTGGCAAATAAACTCCCGCTCAGTAACCCTCACGGCTTATTTTTCTTTGCTTAAGCTTGTTGTTCAAACAGAAAACAAACCGGCGAAATAAACTGTTATCGAGTAAGGTTAGGTGTATCTGTATGTTAGATGCTTCTGAGAATCAATTTGTGATCACCAGGTCATCCGTATCAGATTTACGACTCCACGTAGCAACCATGAACGTTAACATTCGAAGAATCGGAACACCAATCTCGAAGGCATGAAATCAAATACATGTTCATATGTGCGTACTAAACCCATCATTCTTGCTCCAACATTAATATTACTCGTCATTTTGCTTCTCGGTGAGCTCAGGAAGTTTCTCGACATTGGGTCTGGGGAAACCTGTAAGTAAATATGGTTAGTAGGATGGCAGGGCAACATAGAGGGACTAACAAAACCTCATCGTCAATCTCCGTGTGGTTCTTTACGCGGACATAGACCAAAGGGAAGGCGAACATCATGCGAGCAGTAACTAGGACCCAAGTAGAAATGACAATGTTCATATATCTGTTAAAGAATAAAGTTTATGACCGTTGCCAACTTGCAGAGCGTCGAATAAACAATAGCGGATCCAGAAGAGTGGAAGCATTTGCAGAAGGATATCATAACAAGAGCTATTACGTGGCTTCGATGTGAGAACAGAAGCCAGCGAACTTTGCAGGCATAGGGCCTATCAGCCAGTAGGCAGTTGTTTGCCACGTAGAGTCGAGGAGAGCATAGAAAATTATGAGCCATACATGTGTGCAGGTAATCGGGGTCATTGACATCTATCTTGAAGGCAGTAGGAGGCTCTGAGGCGCGAGTACGGGTCCTTTAAAATGTCTCAGTGTCTGACAAGAGGTAGATAGCGACTTACTTTCGGTAAAAGTATGCCCAGGTATGAATAGCAAAAACAAAGACGGCTACAATCGACCAGACCAGCAGAGGAACGCACGGAACCGCTTCAAATCCAGAACAAAGTGACCAATGAAGAATGAACCAAAGATCCGAACCGGCCCAATACACCAAGTTGCTCAGGCTACGGGTGCAGATGTTGAACAAGGCGCCGTTACAATCGTTGAGTACTGCAAAACGCATCAACCTCTTGCAGCGTCGTTTCCCTGTGATGTTTGACTTACGCCACGTGTAGAAATAGTTGCTAACAAAAAAACATAGGAAATAGGGGAACAATCCAGGCATCTGTCTTCAGAGCCACAAATAGACTGATGCACTCAGCTTATAAGAAGGGTGGCGGACAGGCGCGACTTTGCTTCCGTCAGTGCGGATCATGTATGGATCTACAAGGAAGATGGGCAGAGCTACACAATGAGGGTGAGGATGAGGAATAAGATCTTCATGAGTACGATCTAATCAATCATAAGAACTTGATCACGATTACAGAGGCCCACATAGGTTCCGTTTACAACTTTGTTCGCCTAATTGCTTTCTGTTTATATAAGTAGCAACAGCTTGTATAGCAAGGATGGTTTACCGTCGAGTAAAATTTTGTCCCGAAGGTCACTGCGGAGCCGACGGATCCCAGGTTAACGATTGCCCAGAAATAACTGATGAACGCCCCCTTCTGAGCCTCGGTGAGGTACGCCATCATCAAGAATCCTTCCGCTGTCCACGTCAATGCAACACAAACACCATCAATGCAGCACAGACACCTGCACCGTTGCTATTCAACCGGATGAGTGAAGATTGACAGATGACCCACGAGCATGTAGGAAGCAGTGTATAGAGGCTATCCATATGTTCCGATAAATAGGCAGAGTCTAGATCCGGACGCGACATCGAGCAGTGCGTACGACTGACCCAGCAAAAAAGGTGGGGTAGCATAGTGAGAGGCTGCGCTAGTAGTTGCATCAACTTGACCGCCAAGACCAAGACTACCAAGGACGTTGGATATACCCAGGCACATACAGCAGACAAAGCCCACTAGGCGGACCTGTGTGATTGGGTGATAGTGGACACTTTTCCATCCCTCGGGACGCTTGAAGACTGCGACTTGTTGGGCAGCTGAGTATTAGATCTGAATCCGCTCTTGTTTACCTTTTCTTCCTCACAGGTTGACGAAGGAATTTTAAAGAAGAGGCGTGCCTTGCAAAACTCGAATTTCAAGAGCGTTCATAATTATATGGCACATGATCAAATGACTCGTCTGCAGATATCAGTTATATGTTCTGCGTGGGACGCAATGTGGAGGCTCGATACCGGACAGGTTAACTTGAGATTTTTATCGTATGTCATTGGGCATAGATAGTGCCCTACTAGGTGAGAGAGGAATCCACCGGGAAAGCACCTTATTTCATCAAAAGAATTTGGGTCGTGAACAAGTGTACTATGTATATTCAGTATAAAAGTTTAAATTTAAAGCGAGTACGTGCCATAACCTTCAGGCCGCGGCGGCCTGAGTAAAACACAGTACAGCGGGTTCCGCTCAAGCACTGAAGTACTCACACGTCCATGATGGAGAGAAATCAACCTGTCGATAACCAGCGCCGGCCCGCAATCTATTATGTAAATCCTGCAATGATTCTCATCATCAAGTGTTAAATTGTTCCAAGGACTGGGAACGGCAATGATGACTTATATTATAACTCGACTGGATATCGAACCGAGATCACCTATTGACCATCAGTCCAAAGGTCCAAAGAGGAATCCAGATGGGCCGACCGGTAGACACCAAGTTCACCTTGTCCACTGTCGGCAGCGTGTGACAATTGATTTGTGTCCTATCAATACCTATAACGCACGATTCCTTTTGATAGCAAGACGACAACAGATACTCGAAGATACAAAAACAACAAAAATCTCATTACAAGTTCGTGTGTCATAAATACATCCTCTCTTGCTGCGCGAGCACATGTCGCTTTATTTCTTCTGAGACGGTTCAATAAGTCTCTCGACGTTTGGGCGGGCCAACCTGGGGAAACCAGTAAGTACGTAAGGTAACAGGGCAACAAATTAACTCACAGAGCCTCATCATCCATCTCCGTGTAGTCTTTTACGCGAGCGTAAACTAAGGGGAAGGCACATATCATGCCGGCAGCCGCTAGGACCCAAGTAGAAATGAAAATGTCCATATATCTGTGAAAGAAAATTACAATGTTTACAACCTTCTTGAAAATAGGAAAGCTTACGGTTTTTGCACAGCATCGAGGCGCCACACAACAGCGGATCCGGCAGACTGAAAGCACTTGTCTTGGGAAGATTAGAATTGGGAGCTGTTGCGTGACTTCAATGTGAAATGATCTTACAGAAGCCGGTGAACACGGCAAGTTTTGCGGGGTCATTGGACATAGCGCCCATCAGCCAGTAGGCAGTTGTCTGCCACATAGAGTCGAGAAGACCATAGAAAATCATGAGCCAAACATGTGCAGGGTAACCTGGATCGCTGATATCCATCTTGACGGCTGTAGGAGGGTCGGAGGCACGAGTATAAGTCCTGTGGAGTTGATGATCATGTTGGGCAACAGATGGACCGTGACTTGCGACTTACAGTTGGTAATAGTATGACCATAGATGAACAGCAAAAACCAAGACTACTACAATCGACCAGCCTAAGAATGCACGGACGCGTCTACGGAACCGCCTCAAATCCAGAATAAAGTGACCAATGAAGAATGAGCCAAAGATCTGAGCTGTCCAATAAACGAAATTGTTCAGGCCGCGAGTGCGAATGTTGAACAGGGCGCCGTTATAATCATTGAATTCTGAAAAAACGTATCAACCTCTTGCAGTGTCATTTTCCTGTGATGTTTGACTCACGCCAGGTGTAGAAGTAGTTGCTGGCGAAGAACATGGGGAACAAGAGGACAATCCAAGGGTCCGTCTTCAATGCCACAAATAAGCTGATAAACTCAGTTTTCCAAGAAGGGTGACGGATAGGTGCGACTCTGGTTCCATCAGTACGGATCATCTTATATGGGTCTGCGAGGAGGAGGGGCAAGACAACGCCAGTAAGGGTGAGGATTAGAAATCCGATCTTCAGCAATATGATCAAAACAACCATAGAAATTTCATCACAATAACAAAGGAACTCACATAGGTTCCATTTCCAACTTTGTTCGCCTGATTTCTGCGGATGAACATCGTACAACTTATAGAGCAAGGATAATTTACCGTGGAGTTAAAATTCGACCCGAAGGCCACCGCAGAGCCAACGACACCTCCTAGGTTAAAGATAGCCCAGAAGTAACCAATGAACGTCCCCTTCTGAGCTTCGGTTGGGTATGCCATCATCAGAGATCCTTGAGCCGTCCACACCAAGGCCGCACAGACGCCTAAGATGGCTCCAGCGACAACGACAAAATCACCTGCCCCGGGATGTATGTTCGTTGCACTATTCGATCTTGTGTAAGGACTAAAGACAAAGGTCGAAGAAAAACATACAGGTATGACGCAATGTACAGGGAATACCCCCACGTTCCAATCAATAGGCAGAGTCTAGGTCCGAGCACGTTGTGCACGGAACTGGGCAAATCAGATAATCGCAAATACCGAGCACTGCGCGCGACTAACCCAGAAAAAAAAGCGAAGAAGGCAAAGGTAGCATAGAGAGCAGCATTCGCGTTTGCGCTGCTAGTTGCATCCACTTGACCGCCAGCGCCAAGACCAGTAAGGGCGTTAAACATGCCCGGGCACATAAAGCACACAAGGCCCACCAAGCAGACCTGTGTGGCTGGGTGGTAGTAAAGACCTCTCCATCCTCTCGGACGCTCGTATATCTCGACTTGGTCAGTAGATGAAGTTTCAGATCCGCTTCCATGGGCCTTTTCTTCTCCAGTGGCCGACATAGCAGAAAGAAAGAGGCGAGACGCGCAGCGATTGATTACGAGTAGCCTCGTTTATAATTATATGGGCGCAAGGCTAATCGAGGCCCGCAGGAGCTCTATATGTTCTGCGGCAATAGGGAGGCTAGTTGAGTGTGCCGTTATGAAGTTCAGTTAGGCATGTATTATGCCTCAGGTGTGACAGGTGACCTACTGTAGTAAGTACCAACTGGAGTTCTTCGCAGGTCTCCGCTTGGTTCCGGTCCTTCCGGAAGTCGATAAGAGAAGTGTCTGACGAATATGCTCTTGGGAAGATGCCACATCAACCCGAGTCCGAATTGAGGAATTTAGGGTTATGGGGGTTATCGATACTAAGTACTAAGTTATCTAGTAAGTAAAGTCGAGCGCTTCAACGATAATATGCGGAGGAAAATTACCATGTCGCGTTCCTGATCATACGATCCCCTGGGCACCCACAGACGAAATATTCCTGACTCCCATGCTATCGTCCACCGCTGGGTTCCATGAGGTTCCAACTTGAGATACCCAGAAATGAAGAGCATTAGTACTAAGAGGTTTAGTTGATGAAACAAGCAGAGCCCTGCATAGCCTCGAAGGCACGTTCCATCGGAAGATCACATCGGAGATTATATAATGCTCGCTTTCGGAAAGAGCCGGAGAGATCCGAACGACTGTATACGGCAGGCATAACTCGCTCAGACTTGCACCATAATTTCCAATCTATTCGAAAAGCTTTTCTACTGCATCAAACTCGTTCATTGTACAAGGATCTATTGGCCACCCTCCACGCGGAACATGGAACATGAGACCAAGGGCAATATGCATCATGCCATTAATGAATCATGTTATTTTCTCCAATGTTGTCACGGTATCCTGTTTGATGTTATTTCTTATCACTCTTATTGAAGTTCTTCAATGCGTCCAGACTTCCGAGGCGTTGTGATATGTCCCTATTGAGCTCGACGAAGATCGCAAGTTCTTAGCATCAGTTCTGATTCATCCCAAGGATCATTATCCCGTTTTTCTAGCACACAAAATCCAGACTCAGCCTGTGTACCCTAAGCAACCATGTTCTTCTCGAAGTCGAGAGATTATCTGTGTGCAGATAGTCTTCGTACAGCGAATTATTGAGTTTTTTTATAGTGAGTTTCCATCTCCCGCATCCAGTGACAACTTCCATAAACCTTCAAACTTCCAAGTTGGGAAGCCTAGCCTTTCATCAAAGCTCGCTTTGTATTCAAGTTTTGTGAGCGCACCGCGCAGTTCCTGATTAAGCTTACTGATCGAGGCTTCATTGGGGCTGCGGTCAGGGTACTCCGCAATCTGTTGGAGCATGCTGGATGCATTCCATTCCTATGGTCACCTGATTCAGGTTTCCGACAAATAGCGGTATCTTGGACAAGCACCGTGATTGATCAGGTCCTTGTTGCATTTCATGAAAATATGAAATTCAAATTTCTCTGTGGCTGATCTATCAAATATCCGGCGGTATCAACGACACTAGTAGGGGAGGAGTCGTTCCTGAACTGTTCTGGTGAACCTGAGTTACCTGACTCTAGTAGGACATCCGTATTAGCCCATCCCCCATTTTAGGAGCAGCAGCGAGGTACGAGTGGTGCGCTGACGTCACACACGTATGCACCTGTGGATACGGTTGTTGCTTGCAGTCGTTCAATGGGGACTGGTCGGGCATGTCGGACATGAAATACACATGACGCAGAGCGTTATTTTCTGGCACGCCGTCACCGAGACGTCTCAGGATCCTCGATACAACAGCTAGACACGCTGGGTGATTGAAGCCTATATAACACATTTCTATTCATCGCGTCTGCTGACCTAGTATACAGGAAATACATACTCAATCGATTGCTCCTCTAGTCACTCAATCAGACCACAGATAAGGAAAACTGTCAACCCTTCTTTTAAAACTCGGCGGTTCGCCAACCATCCACAACGTCAGAATGAATGTGAGACCGTGCCGAAATACTGCAAGGGAAGACCTCAGGACAGCTGTAGTAACGGAACTGTTAGCAACGAGAGAATAGAATACCACGGGGAACTCAAGTACCGAACCACTCCCGGGATGAACGTGGGGGTGAAGCTGATCACTTTGCCTTGGTCGTCTTTGGCAGAAGTAATATGCAATGTGGCCAACATGGTCGCAATGGAGCACCACGAGGAGGCATCAGCAGTATACCGCCCTGATTAAAGTCTATCCGTCAGCGAATCTTTTGTAGGATTAAAATAACTTAATTAACCTGGACATATACGCCGGCCAAGGCCGAAAATGTATTGTGCGGGGTCGTCACTTGTCAACGCACCATTAACATCGATGAATCTCTCTGGCATAAAACGAGATGCATCGGGGTACCGCTTTTCATCCCGTGTAACGCCCCTGCAATCAAGTTAGTATGACGAAAGCTGGGAAGAACATATCGGACCATGTGTTGTATGCGATTATTGCGCCTGATGTACGATATATTATAAATGATTATTGTTGGTGGGACAAAAGCAGCGGACCTTTTGGAATGAAATAGCCATTGTATATGTCATCGCTCGAGGTGGCATGCGGTACGCCTATGAGATCATCTTCAATACAGACCAGATCACTTGGCGTAGAAGAATACCAATGGGTGTAACAGGCTGCCATCGGAAAGTTTCCCGCACAACTGCATCAATGTAGGGTAGTGATGCTCTGTCCTCGAATGTTGGCAGCCGATCTCTTCCAATCACCGAGTCAATTTCTGCTTGTGCGCGTTTCTGGACGTCTGGATATAACACCATGGCCAAAACAAAGACCATCGCAGTTGCCGCAGTCTGTAACGATGGTAAGCAGCGGACAACACGACGGAGTTATCCACTTACCGTCTCATATGAAGCTGTGTGATATTGATGTGTGTCGAGAGCACAATGTTGCTTGTAAAAAAGCTTACTTACCTATAATAGCGGTAGTAGCTGCTTTCCTCAAGGCATTCTTGAATGCAGGTTTGAATGCCTCCTCTTGCATCTCCATCCGTCGCAAATTTTCTGCAACCATTGAAGATTGAGCGTCGAATGAACTGTCGGCCTTGGCAAAGATCAAATCAATGTCTGGAACCAAGAAAAAAAACACCCACCATGTGCTGTTGCACATATTGGAGTGGCACGTCGGCCATTTGATTGACGCGTTCGGTCGAAGTTCGAGCACTACGCTTAATCGAGGATCCCCAGCACCAGTCAGGTAACTTCAGTACTCAAAGTGCATGTTATGTTAATGTTTTCTCGTCTAGGAGAGTTGAGCTCACAGAAGGGGAAGGTCTTAAGCATCAGTGCTCTCTCTGGGGTCAACAAGGTCAAGCCCGGAACCAGTGCCTTTATCACAGTTTGCACCACAGGATCGTCACGAGCACTGATATTATAATCATATACAGTTGACATCACAACAGATAACGAGAATCTGTGAACAAGTAGATAATCGTTCAATTTGTAAAAAAAAATTACTGACGTTGCGAAGTGGTCATAATAGTGTTGAGGGTCATCGACTAGGTTGACGACCATCTCACGAGCTCGTCTGATCTGCATTGGGTAAAATTTCAATGCAGATTCAGGACGGAAAGTTTGGTGGAAGAGTCGTCGGCAGAGACGCCATTCATCACCATAAGCTATGAATGCAAAGTTGATCGACAAGCCATATCTGCAAGAGCCTCAGACTGGTTGAATAGAAGAATACTGAAAGGACGCACGGCTCGAGTGTAGCTAGGTGTGGTCGATCGGAGTAAATACGAGAGCGCTTGTCTAATAAGTCTTCTGCGACGTGCTGAGAATTGATCACGACTATGTCCTCGTCTAGATTTCGCACGAAGATCAAGTCCCCTGATGTAATGATCTGCACCACATATGCCCTATACTATCTGTTCACGTACCATACATAGCACCCCATTCGGTATAAGTCAGCCAAGGCTCCTTAGCGTCAATAGATAAGACGTTCCCTAACAGTGGGAGCGGCACTGGGCCAGGAGGAAAAGAATGGTTATTCTGTCGCTTCTTGATCAACCGCATAAGTGCCGTGACCGCGACAAAGGACAGAGGAATGCCGGCGAGGATAGCAAGCTGACCATTAACTGCGGGGGCCATGATTCGAGCAGTAGTTTGGCAAACTGTACATGATGCAAACGTCCTTATAAGCACGGGGAAGTAGTAAATCGCCGCCTGTGCGTCGATTATGCGTCTCGGTCATGCGTTTCCTATAGTCCGGATATATATATTGCTTCTAGTTCAAATCACATCAACTTCTGCAGCGGCGGAAGCGCATAATCTAGCCAGATGGGGTAAGGAAGGACATGATCATGGAAGGCCAAGACATACACAAGATGTGAAAAGGGTGTAACATCAGGCGAGCGGCATGCACAGGAGTATCGTGGCGTCGTGTTTGAATGTGGCAAGCAGCTTGCCTATCTTTGCATTCCAGATTTTTGTTGCATCCTCATGGTATCCGACGGCCGCAAATTTCGTGTTTTTGGGTGAATAGATCACCACCCACACATTGAACATTTTCAGGCCTGTATCTCCGCTCTTGACATCCCACACTCCGGAGGGAGTCACATTATGCGTCGTCCGCCAGGCGGGTGTATAACACCTTGTGCCCGGTCTGCTCTTACTCTTTACTGGTCGGGGAGGACATGGTCGGTGTTCGATGACTACAGCAGATCTTGACTATGTATGCAAGCGTTATGCGAGCATTCGCAAGAGATCTTTACGGAAAGACAAAGTTTCTGGTATGCGGAATTGTGTATCTAGTGGTCTCGATATCCGTCAGCATCGTGAGCACTGAGCAGGAGGTGCCGTGGACGTCGAGACGGGGCCAGGCTAAGATTATGATGAATAGGACGAGGTTGTTTCCTTCAGATAAGAAGTAAAGATGGAACTCAAATTGGTCAGGCGAGTCGGGGATTGGACCCAACTAGAGAAGGCTTACTAGATGCTTCGTTTCCGCTGAAGCTAACTGGGCAGATCGTTAGACGAAGATAATGTGATAAAGGTGTGAATACTTCAATCTTGTCTCCGAACGGACGCAGTGTGCTCGAGACTCGTTTCTTTGTCCTAACGATCTGCAGGATGATACAAGGTGATCAAAGCAAGTTTTGGTGCAAGGCTGCATCACTAAAATTCAAATTACAATATCAACCCATATATTGACAATGTAATGTAGACAATAACCGTAATCCGTCACAATATGACAGTTGGTTAGATATGGCCGTGTATATACATATATAGGTATCCTCGTTGTCCAATTTGAAGCATGTTTGCATAGACTTGGCGGCACTCGCATTAAGCAACAAAAGTGCGGACACCCTCATATATTCAGTCTATTACATTGGTTTAGCGCCGAAGCACCATAAGCCAGCTTTCCGCCATCTCTCACAACTTGCTACTCCAAGAGATGTATGAGTCTTGCCGGTGATAATTGTGCAATCTTCTGTTATCAATATTTATCAAGATATGCAGGCCGAGTGTTTCTCATTTTTCAGTTATGTAAAAGAGAGTCTGGTACTGCACAAGTTTCAAAACTATAGTCTCGTGAAGTTTGTGACATAGACTGGACAAAGTCTTCACCAGTCAAATACGGCCGTGTATTTCCCAGCTGAGGCCACCATGTGAACATCGGATCGTATGTCACCAATTTCCTTTGTACTGCCAGTTGCATATTTTGCACGTCACTCAACAGCATGTAAAATTAAGCTAGAAACTTCCGCAGAGTAAATAGATAAATCATCGTGTAGATATTTGCGGTAGATAGTCTTGTACTGTACTAGTTCAAAAATTATAGTTTTGGAAGTTTGCCACATTATATGGTGCGAAGTTGACACACATATCATGAGACTTCAAATCCTCAAGTTCAGACATCATACGAGTATCAGCTAAAATGTTACACAGAAAGACTGTATGGTGGATCAGATATTGCAAATCTCATTGGACCGTATGTAACATCTGATTAGATAATCCTGCAAAATGAATAGAGGAATCATCATGCGGATCTTTGCAACAAAGAGTCTCATACTGCACTAGTTCATAAAATGTAGTTTCGCCAGTTTGCCATAAATACGGGGCGAATCCTACATGGGCATAATGTAGCTTCAAACCCTCAGAACATATACATAATAATGCATCCATGAAAAATGTGGTGGCATCAAGATTTTATATGATTGTTTTGTCGGTACAAATACAACTATTAAACAGTGTTGTACATAATGTCTTAAAGAAGGTTCTCATTGGGCACGTCGAGCAGTCATGGCAACTGACATTGTGCTGGTCTTCTGAGGTCGGTAATGCGACACATTCCTGCAGCCAAATACTTGGCTGAAAAGCATCAATGTCACTGAGTTGGTGAGATAGTCTGATCAGCTGCGATACTCACCGGTTCCACCATAACAAGAGGTTTTCTACGTCTTTTGCTGCATCCAGTGAAGAAGGAAGTTCGAGATAATCGACAATGTTGTGATAGAATTCATTGTGGTCAAAGTTGTCATCGATAATCCGCCATGCGCCGGCACTGGACAATGCAAAATGTAGCTGAATCCATTCTGTCATTAGCGAGTGATCATTATGCGAGCTCGATCCTACCTGAACAGCCGCATATGCAAGAGCCCTAGGCTGCACCGATTTCATTTGCAGGAGGCCTGCAACATCACACTGTGTGCGCCTCTCTCCTGTAGTCCTCCGACGTTTAGGGAGATGGACTTGTGAAGGTGTCTCAGTGCTAGCGTCAGGTTGCAACGTTTCTGGGTCTTCTTCTGCTGAACTAGGAGATGTAAATATATGTTTGACCGCCTGTGATCCATTGTCAGTACTGTGGGCATCAAACATAGGATCCTCTGATTAGTACGTACCTTCACAAGGAGTTCACCTTTGAGGAATCCTTTTGTAGGATTTGTTGCGTTGTATTGTCCATCCTTGTATAGAAATGATGGCCAAGAGTATGACATGACACGATAGTCAGGATGGTAAGAGCGAATAACCTCTCGGACACTGTATATAATTAACAAGTTGCGCCCTTGATACCACGAGTACTCACGTAGCATCATTCCAGTTGTAATCAACAGGGCATAGTAATCTCCCTGTCACGTCATGGTAGAACCTGTGGCCATATTTGTCTCGACACTGAATGGAAGGGTTTGGAGTCGGTACCATCTGCATCAACCACACAGCGACAATAAACTTGAGGCTCATAGTGTCATCTGCTCTAGCGGCATCAGCACCACAATTAAGCTAATGAGATATAAGAGTTAATGAGCGTGCTGTTGTTGTGAGGTCTCACACCTTGCTATATAATTCAACCGGTTCAAAGCTGTTGGCCGAGGATTGTACGAGCTTTCACACTGAAGGGCACCATATTAGGAGTTTCTTGTATGTTCGGTACCGTCTGTTCTCTCTAACAATAAAAATGTCAGTTCCTGTTCACGTATGAAGTGTGCACATACGTGGGGTTTGAGGATTCAAGTGCATCAGCTTCCGATATATTAGATGCACCAAGGGCAACACGTCTATCAAATTCTGCAACTATGTCGTCAACACACTCAGTGAGACACCAGTCTTCGTATCACATGGCCTTCAAGAGCGTGATTTTTGCTGCCAATGATGTTTAGCATATAACAACGTCAAAAATGTTGATGTACGTTGTCTTTTCACTGGCAGTTGGCGTGCGAAGCTCAGCGTTCTGCTCCTCCAGGAGAGCAATACACCTTTTCAATGATAGTATCTGGGTCTCATCAGCACAAGATGGAGGTGAGTCTGACATAGTGAAGGAAAACTGTCGCAGCATTACCACAGGCCGCGTACATATAGTACCCAGCAAACAGCAGCCGATTGCTTTGTTTGGATCTGTATGGACCACATCAGACAAGATTCAGAGTTGCCCGTCAACCCTGGCCTTAGTAATGTTCCCCGCTCCTCTGGGAATCTAAAATTTTTGAAAAAAAAGAGGAATGGAGGTGGACACACAGATTTACAATAGTACGTCTCCGGAGCTTCACTGTCACTAGTCATGCGGAATGACTTAGGAACTGTCCCAATATAGTTTCGGTCATCTTGAACCGATCTGTTGATTCAACAGTAGTAATAAGTACCAGCTTGGACATTGAATTTCTCAAGCACAATATACCCATGTCCAAGTCATCAATACTCACCGACTTAGAATTTGAGATCCACCCAGATATTTCCTATCCGTCGATCGGTGAAATTTTGGCTGATCTTGAGAAGATGGAGCCACAAAGAGGGTGGATTAGAATTTTTCACAGTCCTATGACTTCAATGGGCGTCAGAACGTTAGACGACATGGAAATAATTACACCGGCATGTCTTACTGTTTTCCACCGGCTCTGCCCAGTTATGGTGATGGACTTTTATGTCCACATCGCCAATTGCTTTGACAAGCTTGAAGCTAGTAATCTGAAGGCTTGCAATATGAGGTGAGAGCACATCTTTGATGCTGTAGAGTAGAAATATAATACTCACGACAAATCAACTGCATACAGAGACGCACGCCTGCAGACTGCACCTGAGTGAGTGAGGTGGAGGAGAGTGTAAGTCCGAGTAGGCGTACACCTGTCAAACTATGCAGGCAGTACAGCGTGACCACTAATGCCTTTCACCATAGTGTATACGAGGGTTTGTGGGGGTGGGGATGAGATTGCTCGAGGTCAGCATAGTGTATTGAAAGATTTGATAGTGCTGCAGGAAGTAATTAATGTAAAATGCTGTAGATCGAAGTGAAAGGAATCATACCGGTCCTTCTCCTTGTCACGTTTATTGTCCATGTTCTTTGACAACTTCTTGTATTCCTATAAACTTTGCCGCATTGTCTGCATCACCACTAGGTTCTGCAAGTGTCAAAGGAGCCTGTATTAGCCCTGTTCAAGATGAGGCTACCATGACCTTGGCCACATACCTCTCAAAGGGTAAAAAAGGTTGAAGAAGACTAGATAAATGAAGATACTTACCTTCCAAGTTTTAGTGAGTGACTTGGTGTCGTCGCTCATCTAGATTCTTCTAGTCGACATGGTTGTGGCCTGCAGCGACACGGCGCCTGTGACACCATTAACGCGGTCGTGACGTGCCTGTGACACGTTTGTGACACCGCATCTAGTGCACATTGTGCTCGGCCGATAATACAATATCAGTATGGTGAGAATGACGTATGTAAACAGGATTCGAAAAATGATAGTCACGGAGCTTAGCACTGGTGACACCACCCTGAATAGTATGACTCAAATCTGATGGCGGTATTAATCAAAATGAGACAAAGTTCATAGAATGTTTGAAGAAAGTTTTTAAAGGCAAAATCATGGCACAAGCCATACTGCATGGAGTATTCAAGTTGTCCACAAGGTCTGTAGTAGAATGCAAGATCCGGTATAATTCAAATACATGTGCTTTCCAAGAAGAAAGCCACGAATATGTTGTTCAATTCCCGCCCTTCAGACTTTAATGATGCCGCTGAGGCGCTCTTGACGAATTTTCAGGCTGGCAGCACTACTCCATCGAGTCACGCCGAGAACTGCAACTGGGGATGTGGAACTGGGCAAGGTGGCCCTACCTTTTCCTGTGGATGTTATGATTACCGTAAATTGCCGCACTATCAAGCTCAGGCCAAAGCCACAGACCTACTAGACAAGGCACCCGAGGCTGATGCAGACGAGCTTCAAGATGAATTGGACTTTGCATCCAAAATCAAACTCGTATGTAGTCAGATCAAACACATATGGTAGTCATCCTCATCATACTCACTTGTAGGATATTCAAGCCTGGAAATCTCGGTGTGCAAGTCAGCTACTGCTTACTCCGACTTGGCAGAAGAGAAGGCACTCTGAGTCTGACTTCATTCAAGTTGAAGAACACACTCAGGCTGTCACGGTAAGTCGTACTACTCAGGATTGAATCAACCTGACCCACTAACAACTGCAAACAGCCTTGGCGCTACTTGGACCATGACCTTTTCAATGGACAGCGGGGGGCATCAGTACTGGCAGCCCTGGAAGCGCCAAAGAAACGGCGGAAGTTAGCACGTGCATTTGAGTTTGAAGCTCCAAGTCTGAGTCTGTCTGTAGCCGAGGCACTGCTGAAAGTTGCGGGAAGGATTGAAGCAGCAATCAATAGGCAAACAGAACTTCTTTCGTCGATACTGAATGCTATGGAATGTCAGGGAGGTAGTACTAGCAATTAGCGTATGTAGAATATCATCAAAGTGTTCCATTGTACACACATACAAGTGTTCTGTTCACCTGCGGAAGTGAATTATACTTGGGAGTAGTAAGCTTAGATGTGCGCAAGCACGCATAAAATGACTCAAAAATGAAGTCACAGTGCCAAAATGCAAGAGACACCGGCACCAATAGATATATAAATACTTGTCAGTGATGTACATACCTAGATAAGTAAAACGACGCACTTATAGCTAGCCCTATACGTTCTGAAAGTTGACTTCATAGTACAAAGAACCTTTGGCTTACCCCAAGACGACTTGTAATGGCAGCCATTACGTTCAGCACCTCAGCATCTTGTGCAGTTGGTACATTGCGGTTGTAGTCACCAAGAATTGCATCCAGTAGTGGGGGCATGAAATTTGTATTCACGGCTTCAAGATCCTCAGCCTTCTTGATATACGTCTCCATCAGTTTTAAGATCTCCTTTTTAGCTGTGCGCAATTGCCATATCTTTGGCGTCTTGATGGTGATGTTGCCTAATGATTGGGGATGAGACACGACACAGGAAGGAATTGGGGGGGCTGAATCACAGACCTTCCCAAGCTACCGTCTCACTGATAATACCACTGACCGCCTTATACAGACCCAGGATGTCCAAAAAGACCCATCCCACCTGAGGCAGGTATAAGCTGCCGATGGATGTACAAGCAGACACGTTCATCTTGACGATCACCTCCTCTGGCTTGACCATCCGCTTGATGACAATGGGTCTCGGGTTGCTCGGGGCGTTGCTGTAGGTGTTCTTTCTCAGAGACATGCTGTTGAGCATGTTTCCGCCACTGCTCCCAAGGCTTAAGCCCATGAGTAATCCGCTCTCGCTGATGGGGAGAGCTTGGATCTCGTCGTAGAATTCTGCCACAAGTTTTGACCAGTATTCAAGAGTGATCTTGAAAATCTCGCGCTCGTCGACTTGGACCATGTAAAGATGTGCATTTAACAGAACATCACAGTTCGCCTTGGTCTCGACAGCATGCAAATGGGTGGACAAGAAGTTGGAGAGGAAGAGGGTGAGGTTAAGAACGAGCTCCTGACTGGCGCCTGATGCTGAAGAATATGCCATAGCAATGTGGGTGGAAGGAGGAATCATGATGCAATGTAAGAGCTTACCGTAACAGAACTGGCCGCAAACATCGCTCCTGCAATGTATCCCAGGTCCTTGAGCCCACCGCTTGCACCTGAGCCGTCAAAGGAACCACCCCCGTATGAATGCAGATGTCGATGATCCCAGAAGTTGAAGTTCCCATGAGTCATTTGTAGCGGGCAAGTTGGAGGATAGCCTCAGGGGAGTGTGAATATCAGTACGTTTCCGTGCGAATGACTGCTGTGGCCGTGCAGTTGGGGGAGGAGGTGATACCACCAATGACAACCCCGAGATAGGCAGTGACCAGGTGTAGCGTAGAGAGATGAGACGGGTCAGCAAGGACACTGCCGATGGAAGTGAGGACGGCAGCAAGACCAACAACAGAGTGCAAAGCAGCTACCATCTGTGGAAGCTCGGTGGCCATGATACGGCGATCAATGATGGTACCGATGGTACCTCCAATAGTAGCAACACCAGCAAACCGGGCAAGCAGGGCAGGGGGAAAGCTGACCGCAAGAAGTGAGGAAAGAATGCCCAATCCGACACCGAGTATTCCCAGTGCATTCCCTTGTCATGCAGTTGCCTGAGATCCCAACCCAGATAGAGAAGCTGTAGGCCATACATAGCCTATTAGGTTCATACTCCCCAAATAACAAAATGTGCTTACCAATACAAAGCATGCTGCTTGTCAGGTAACCTGCCTGTACAAGGCTGGCCATACCAGTGCTGGCAGCAGCCAAGAAACCACCGGTAAATACGACAGCTGGGATACCGTACAACCAAGACTCGTATTGGTGGTAGGCAATGCCCGCCAGCAAAGCGTGATGCTTACCACTGCTCTCACATGATCACGTGACCATTCCCATGGCCAAATATCAGAGGCAACATCGTCATGCGAAGGGGTGGACCATTTTCCGGCAGCTGCGCCATGGCAAGGGTTCTCACGCAAACGGTCGACCGTTTTTTCAAAGACCGACCGACTGTTTGGACCATTTTGAATGCATGTGAGGTCGAAGGTCACGTGATTCGATTTTCACTTACAGGACAAAGTTAGGACCTCAACCACCTGCGCGCGTGCATATCTGCCCCCCCTTTCTGCCACAAAGCCAGGGAACCATTTGCTTTTACCACTGAAAGTCAGTTTGGTAAGGGCAACGAACGAACTCGGGGACACCACAAATAGCATTAAAAACGGAAGACGAGACGGAACAAGGACAAGAGGAACAAGGAAGGGAACAAACCGAGAGAGAAAAAGCAGAAGGAATAGAGGGAATAGAGAATCGGCTGAAGGAGGGGGAGGGTAATGGGTAATTAAATGGGGGAGGGGGATTTAATCAATCTGAGTGAGTCTGTAAATATGTTGGGAATCCAGGGACTGGAAAGAGCTGGTCAAGTAGCTGACAATGGGACGAGATGGATCCATGAACTCACAGCACAAAAAAAAACCTTACTGCTGCAGGTAATTAATCCTCAGCCACTGCTCGCCATCGCGAGAGACAATCCGGTCATGGGGAGTGGTTGGGTCAGTGATGAAGCCCTTGAACAATTGAAAAAGGACCATGTTGTCCGACTCATGAACATTGGTGCATGAAATCAACAGCTTTGAGAACACTTCAGTCTCGAGCAGGTCTGTCTCTCCTGGTCCCTGCATGAAGACATGCTTGTAGACACACTGGACTGTCAACAGGAACATGTGAGGGTGGAATGTTTGGCCCTTGGAAAATATTCCTTGTGGCTGAGGCCAGGGAGGCAGCTCCTCACCCGCAGTCTTGGAGGACTGTTTGACGCCATCTGCACAGTACCCCTTCTTGTGGTTGAGAGGTGAGTTCTCAGGGCCCGGATACATGATTGTTTGACAGCGGGAGCACATCTGAGCTTTTCGAGCCTAGAAATAAGAGAGGATGATTGCGATGATATGATCAGCGAACAATGTGCAAACAATGGAAACAGTGACTGACCTTTTTGCCTGATTCTTCCTTCACAAGTGAGACGACGGAACAATGATGGCGCCAAAATGACTCGCTGTTTCTGTGTGCTGTTTTCCCCAATGTTTTCAGAGAGGCAGTGAGAGATGGAGTTGAAAAACAGACTCACAGGTGTAGTCATTTTTAGTGATTTTGCTCATCAACTTCAGCTCGATGTCGCCCAGCGCACGTAGGAGGGCTTGTGAGTTCTTTGGCATGACAGACTGGCCATTTTTCATCATGAGACAGCGGTTGTACTCTTCTGTTGCCAGCACCCAGCGCTTCGAAGTCATTTGATATGACAGCCATTTGAACTTGGACCACATGTCCATAAACATGTAGAACTCGTCCGAACTCTGAAAGGTCAGCGAGCAAGGATCAATGCCTGTGGAAATCAAGAACAAGTGCTGAGACCGGGTCTGGCCTGCTGCGACAGCCACCGAATTGTTGATGCCAGTGCTAGAACATACTGGGTGATCCTGCAGGAATTCAGGAGGAAGCTTTCGTGTGTAGCATTGATCGGGGGTGAGTTTACATACCTTGTATTGTTGATCGGGAGCGATGACCGAATTGTTGATGCCAGCGCTGACCGAATTGTTGATGCCAGCGCTGGTGACCATGGCCAGTGGGTGACCCTGCAAGAGAACTCAGTTTAGGGTATACCATAGATAAGTTGGCGAACATACCTCTTTGCTGGACTTTGCATCTCACACCGAGGGAAAGTATGTGTCCAGTAGTCCAACACCTGGGGCCATGGTAGGAACTTCTGAGCTGCTGGGCAATGTTAATGTTCATAATTTTTTGACAGCATTGCTAGCATCTGCTTCATCGTCATCTGAGTCTAATGAGACAGCCTTTCTCTTCAATGGAGGGTGCTTTGTCAAATCGAAAAATGAGAATGTGCAGGAAGGTTGAATGAAAGTGTGTCACATTACTTACCATTGGTCTTGAATCTACATCATGTAGTTCAGGGAGAACCTGCAGCTGGGAGCCTGTATAATCTTGCTGGAGCGTGTTGTGAAGCCTTGCCACATAGTCACAGAGTTGGAGGTGATGTGAACCATGGGTGAACTCAATGAATGGTGTGACTACAGACCTGCTGAAAGCGACTTGCACGTTGTGACGGAGGACAAAATCATGGGCAAGTGCAGTGAGCATTGCGACACCACTTGGCTGCGCTCGCTGAAGAGAATTCCACCCTTTGTGAGATCCCTCAATGCGACTCCCATCGGATCTAATGCCCTGGATGCTGCGCTCAAGGCACCCTTTTCGAACGTGCTTCAACTGTTCTTGGTGAACCTAGAACATTATCGTGACTTGTCAGTAGCAGGTAGCCTAGAAATTCAGAATCAAACTTACTTTTTGTGCAGCGGCTGACCAAATGCCTTTGTCCGCCCATTTGTCAAATGCTACCATCAACCTCCGCTCCTGCTCTGCTCGGTCCCAGTATTGTGCAGGCTGGCCATGCTCAGCGTGTTTCTTGAGGATAGCACCTGTGATATCAGCAGCGACGGTGCCTCAATAAGGACTTTTATTTGATTGGAGCATAACAGCAATGTATCTTTCAAGTGCGCACATGAGTAGTGAAATTAAGTATGTGTGTGACACTCACCTCGCGCTAAAGTGCCAGACATCGAGTTTTGAGTCTGTCTCGGGCATTGCAGAGGTCACCGCATTTCGTACTTGACAACAATTATCAGCGACCATCATCCTTGGCTGGGGAACATTGAGAATGTTGTGGCGGCGCTTGAGACCTTGAAGGAGTTCGGTTATCTCTGCATTTGTCCGTGTCTGGCAGAAGCGCTACATATGGGACAGAAGAAACTGCATTGTCAAAAAGCTTAAGTGAGTCATCGTCCAAACATACCCATGCAATAATCTGATGATCCTCGTTCAGCACACTCAATATCCCACCTCTCAATTCCTTAGATTTCTGGCAATCTTTGTTGGTAAGTGTGGCTTTGCTTGCTGCTTTGAACGTGTTGTCGAGCGAGCCGCATATGGCTGCCAGGTTCAGATTAAGATGCAACAGTGACTCGAACTTATCTGTAAACTGACCTGATAAAGTTTTCAGGTACCCTTCACTCTCCCCTTTCCTCGTCCGCACAGAAACGTCGAGAAAGACTTCAGTGATCATTTCGCCCGATATCGATTTGTCAGCGTACCCAAGTGGGTCGCCAGCGCTTGAAAACATCTCGAGTGTCTGACCAGTTTTCTTACCACCAGAAAAATAGTTCATAAGCTGATTGTTTGCCTTGCCGGTGGGCTGTGTGTGGAACACCTCAAGGTATTCGAGCATTCACTGTTTGTGCTCTAATAGGTGGAGCTCTTTGTGCACCAAATCAGGTAAGGCGGCTCTAGAAAGACGGACTTGACTCTGCACTCACGTCTGATCCATTCTTCCAGCCCTGCAGAGGTTGTTGATGGGCACATCTCCACCAGCAAGTCAAAGAGATCATGCGTTAGAGCACAACAATAGAAAAAGATCAGGATGCCACCTATTTGTTTATGTGTCAGGTGCGTGGCGCATTCTGAATGTCCGAAGCGTGAAACTCACGAGGAATCCTCCAGTGCTCCTATGTTCTCCAGTATGCAGCACTTGTTGTTGCAAAGCAATAACCCTCCAAGTCAGCTGTCTCACTCACCTGGGCTCCAGCATCATCATCTCCAGGTGTGTTCTTGGTACTTCCCTTCTTCGTCTTGGCTGATTCCTTGCATATGTTGCATTGCAGTTGGGCACCAAGTGCCGTCTCTTTGCAGATGAGTCCATGGAGTTCGCGTGCACCTGTGCTTGTCCATCCCTCCCAGCTGGTCTCCTTGTCCGAGCCGCATCGAGGACAGGTGGCAAGCTGTGGGTAGTAGAATGGATGGATGACATTAAGCGGCTTGATGTACTGTGTCGTAGGCTCAAGGACTTGATGTCCGAGTCCTGCACGCTTTTGGATGTGCAGGTAAGATGGAGGTACAAATCGAGGCCCAAGCAATGGAACATTAATACCCAACTTATCTGTAGGCTCGATTTTCTTCGATCAAGGTTGACTTTTCTCCCACAGGCACTGCACATATTCGACAACTTCTGCCTCCAACCTCAGCTGAAACTATGGACGTGGGTGGTTCTTATTATTACAGGACTCCTTCCATATTCTGACTCGTTTTTCGACCTTTGTTTTAGTTCTATCAATTCAACAGTGTCTTTAAACTTCTTCAATGCTGAAAACTCACATTTGCGATCCAGTTTTTCTCAAAGACATTTCTCTCGATGGGTGAGATGGCTGCTGAAGTCTTGAGGAGATTGAGGACTACTTTCGGCTCAAATACTGACATGATTCGGACATGCAGTGTAGTGATACTTGTGTACTAGTGAAGGTGGAGCACACAGACATGTATTAGGGGTCCAGCCCAAGTCTCTTCCTTTTAAACCTTGATGACTTGATCTACCACGCTAGTATTCTAGCACCCTTAACGTGATCCCCGCTATACAAATATATTTGTTGCTGCAAGCGAGCCATTGTCTCAACTTCCGATTGGTGGGTTGAATTTTTGAATTAACCACACCGCTGTTGGAGATGCACACCAATTGTGTAAATTCAATTCAGGGAAGACTAATTACTGGTACACCGTAGTTCAATACTCAATGGCCCCACACATGCATGTTCCCTCCTCCAGGTCTACTGCAGGGAGGCCTAGCACACATACAACCACGGAGAACACAGAGAAAGCGCTTGATGTGTTCACCGGTGGTGGAGACTCAGATGCTAATGTCAGAGTCCAGTCAGACATCCAGATTCATCCTGTGGACATTGCACGCTTTGTGCAAGTTGGGTTTGATGAACAGGTCAACTCATTTGTGACCTGCTCAGGCTTTCAGCCAGCCGTCATTCAAGACATCTACAAAAATGTGAGTAGCTACAAAGACACGCAGAAGGTGGTGAAAGCCATGTGCATTGCCGCCATGGAGTCAGCTAAAGTCGAGATCCAACACCTGAGGAGTGAGAAGATGTGAGAGAAGATGCGAGAGAACTCAGACTCAGATGAAGACTTGTATGAGAGGCCAGGGAAGGCCAAGACAGAACCCAAAGAGGAGGAAAACGAGTGAATTGGCGAGTAAAGTATGCACTGTAATACTGGTACACTATGAATGTAATTGACTTGACTCAGAACGGAATTTCATCAAAATGTCATGGATGTTAATAACAGTCTGTAAATGCCGTTATCAAAACACAGAGCAGGGCAACATCATTCTCACCCACATTTAATCAGCCATGCAGGTCAATTTAAACCCATTTGCACTTAAATAAGAGGGTAAGTATGTACCTAATCAACCAGTAGCAGCTCAACTCTGAGAGCACGAACTGTTAGAAAAGGTGGGACATTTCCAGGACCTTCGAGTTCGAGTCTGTTGTAGACAGCAGTCATCACCAAGGTCAAGCGCCCTGGCGGCAAACAGCCCTTCTTCTGAGTCAGTGTCCTCATTACCTTCCTGTCAGCTCCTCATTCTTCTTCTCCTCCAGTAGCTGCCAGTCCACAAATCCACAAAGTATACATCAACTTACGTATGCCCAGTGGGCCGGATGAAGTAGAGGCAAGCGTGAACCCGAGGGTAAGGACGTACCGGATGAAGTAGAGGCAAGCATGAACCCTGAAGTCAATCATAAGAACATATGCCCAGTGGGCCGGATGAAGTAGAGGCAAGCGTGAACCTGAGGGTAAGTATGTACCGGATGAAGTAGAGGCAAGCGTGAACCCTGAGGTCAATCATAAGAGGGTAAGTACATACCTAATCATCTAGTAGCAGCTCAACTCCGAGAGTATGAACCATTGGAAAAAGGTGGGACATTTGCAGGACCTTCGAGTTTGAGTCTGGTGTAGATAGTTCATCAGTAACTTCAGATGGTTGAAGAAGGTCATCAGGGCCATGTGTACCTCTGTGATGGAATGCGCTAAAGCAGAGATTGAAGTGCAGGAGATGGAAGACCTGTACACCAGCAATGCCAGCGAGTCTGAGGATCATGGAGGCAAGGATGACGGCGAAAAGGACACTAGTAAGAAGCGTAAGTTTGCTGAGTGATATACAAATCCATAGTTAGTATCCAATGTACTGGACACTGCATTTTATTCGAATGTAGAAAGTAGGATTGTGTGGATGTGTACTGTACCGGGTGCTGCATTTGATTCAAATGTAAAAAGTAGGATTGCATGGATGTTACTGTACCTTCGAACATAGAAAGTAGGATTGCGTGGACCTGCCGGGCACTGTCAATTATTTGAACGTATAAAGTAGGATTGTGTGGATGTACTGTACCTTCAAACATAGAAAGTAGGATTGCATGGACAGGTGCTGCCATTATTCGAATGTAGAAAGTAGGATTGTGTGGACCTGCCAGGCGCTGTCAATTATTTGAATGTAGAAAGTAGGATTGCATGGACCTGGGCGATGCCATTATATTCAAACGTAGAAAGTAGGATTGCAAGGATGTACAGATACTCCTTAGTAGGGGGGGATGCATCTTGTAAAAGGACTGCAGAAAGTGAGTCCGAGTTGTTGTTGAAATTTAATTAGGTACAGAATCACAGCAACACAACTCACTAATTACTGCACCCCAAGCGCATCTTCTCGCAAGACTCAAGACTCCCTCCTGAGTCTCCTGGGTGAAGAAGTGATATCTGAGTCAATATACTGGGCGAGAAGAAATATCCACACAGTTCAAGTACTCACCGTTGACCCCTTTGCGAGACCTCTGATTTCTGAGAGGGTGACCCCTTCACAGGTTTCCCGCGTGCCTGCAGTGCGTGACCCCTTTGCATGACCATATTTTCACTCAAAAATTCAAAAGTAAAACCACTATTTGCTTTGAAAATCACTTTAACAACATCAAAAAAAATGATATTTTCAATCAAATTAACTTTTTTCAGTCTGATAATACAATCACACTTGTAAATAACCATGCAGCAAGTAGTACTTAGAGTACTTATCAAAAGAGCCAGTAATGTTAGCTTGAAGCTAGGCATTATGTAATCTACCATATATGGTTATATTGAATCATGTGATGCGGCCAAATCCACAGGGCAAATATGAAAAACTAGTCCAGCACCCATTGTGTCTTCAGCACAGGAAGCAAAAGGAGCACTTCATGCCCCTTTTTGGCTTCCTGGCCTTGGCTGCATCCTAATATTTATTGACATGTGCTGCATTCAAATGGGCAATGGTATTGAGTCAGTGCTCGAAAGCACCATGCAAGTTTCCAAAAGAGGTTTAAGCAAGCTAAGTGTTCCCATGTGGCCTTTAGTGACATTCACAAAATAAATGAAACAACCAAAATATGTGATGCAAGCGCAAACCACATGAGCACCCATTACTCCCTGAAACCTGTTCTCCCTTACTTTATAATCATGCTCTGCCATTGATGCAGTAGGCTAAATACATCTACATAGAGCTGCACCTATATGAGTATAAGCACTGAATGCTGGAATATCTTGAGGCAGTCAGCACTTATGAATCTTTGAACAGCTCAAACTCACACACACTTGGACATTACTTTAAAAATGGTGCTGCTGGTGGCATGGCTGCAGGAAGACAACACTGACCATCCCAAGGCATGCAGGGTGCGGGAATGCAATGGACTGTGGTCGGGTCAGCTGATGATGGCATAGGAAATGTGACTGATGATTTGGCCGAAGGTTCCGGCCTAATTTGACAATGGTAGAGAAATAGTGAAAGATGTATGGAAGGTAGTTCCTGGATAGTTTGACCTCTATATGAAAAAGGGCTTCTGTGAGGCTAGCCCAAGCTTGAACACCACACCAACTCCAAAGACCTGTTTGTGCACCAGATACAGGCAAAATTCTCTCTTCTGGCATCTCAAATCCATCACCAATTCTATCACATTGGAGGAACACCTTTCTTCCAGTACAAGTCTTTCTAGCAATATTGCAATGAGCCTTCTTGAACCTGGCAGAGATACAGGTGTGCATGAAAGGTTGAGTTTCAAGCCCTGGACAGATCATGAAGATTGCTAATAACAACTAGTCATGAATGGTATGGACTCTTGACAGGGCAGGGTATAATCAGAGAAGTGGTGGGGTGCAGTGTAGAGACTCTATTTACTGTGGCCTGGGATGGGCAGAATTTACTGAGTGTTATGTTTGCATTTTTGATGCTTATGTAAGGACCGGAGTTTTCACTACTTACCACTACCAGTCTGAGACTACCAGTTTTATGATGATTTCCTACCCTCTCTGAGCTCTGAGTCTAGTCCAGAAACCCTTTAGGTTGAATAGCAGCTAGGCATAATACACTTAACCCAACAAATGCTCTGCACCTGTCAAGACCGTAGCTCAAGGGGGACGGGATCTGAAGGGCTTGGCCTCAGCTCATGCGCTGTGCCCCTTACCCAAGTACATGCCCTTAATTTCAGAATGAAGTCCGGATGGAATCAGATGAAGTCCGAAGGACTTCCGAAGGCTGGCTACTCTAGTAGAGTGCGGAAGGACTTCCGGATGAGCACAGGAAACTTCCGGAGGGGTATTGGAAACTTCTAGAGGAGTTTCATCCACTGCATAAGGTCCAAAGGTAAGACTTACATAGGTAAACTTTCTAGATGGAAACATATGGATGGGAGGCTGCAAGGAACAAAGTCCAAAGCAGGATTGGATAGGAGGAGTGGTCCAGAGGACAGGACGTCTGGAGGTCCGAAGGTTAAGGCATCCAAAGGTTACAACATCCAAAGGTTACAATGTCCAAAGGTTAAGACGTCCAAAGGACCGGAGGAGCGGAGGAGTGGACAGGATTATAGGACAGGAGGATAAAGGCTACTACAGACTAGGTCCAGAATAGAAACAGACAGAGGTAGACTACACTTAAGTAGAGTCGGAGTTAACAGGAAGTAGACATAAGTCTTGGAAAGACAGGAAGTGCCGGAAAGGCAAAGGTCTGGCTTAAGGAATCAATCCTTAAGCATGGATAAGGACAGAAGGACAAATCCGAAGGTTCGGAAGTCCGGCCTAGGGAAGAGTTCCCTAGGCCTAAGGAAAGGCAAGACTAAGATGGACCAAAGTCCAAAAGCAGAGACTAAGATGATAGAGCAAATCTAAGGTGAACAGAGCAAGTCTAGGATGATATTCGAACTAAGGAAACTCTACAGGAGTTTGTACAGAGGTTTATATACTGGAGGAGATCTGAGAGGATCAGTAAGCAAAAGACTAAGGCTATGTTATGAACATGTGGAACATATTGGTAAGTATGAACAGAACATAAGCAAGTGAACTCGGATATGAAACAGAGTACAAGGATCAATAAGCAAGATGGAAACAAAGATAACCGAAGTCCGGAGTCAAGTTGAATTACCATATGGGGCTGAGCACTGATTTAAGGTTTGGCTTCGGATATGAAGTATAGGACGGATCCAAAGATCTGGAGGAGTGTGAATATCAGATCAGGTGTCTAGCTATCGGATGAGCGGATCTGGAGATCTAGGTGAAGGTGAACTAGGATATGAGTCAAGGATATAGTCCGGTATCTTAGAGGAGGTAGAGTCCTAGATAGAATGGGCTCGGATCCGATGCGACCAAAGGTAGATGAAGCAGGCTTAGCTGCAGAGGTCCAGAGGTATGGTTATATGGATGTACGATAGTGTATGGATCCAAACTGATAGTGGACTAAAGGTCTAGAGGTCTGGACTAGGAGTATGGAGGTATGGATATGGATATGGAGGTCCGGATGAGCATCCGGAAGGCGTGGGAATATCATCAGACGTGGTCCAGAACATGGTATATGACAGCACCCAGCAGAATTGTTGTACCTACAGTGGCAAGGTGAATAGTAAGACAGTGTTTCTTGCTATCTTTTGGCTGGCTAAGAAGTGCATCCCTCACAGCATATTGGAAGACTTTGCAGACACCCTCACCTGTTCTAGCAGAGTGCTCAAGATAGTGCCTGTTGGCTACAGCCATACCCTCCCCAGGAGTTACAGGTCTCTGGCTCATCTTTTTGAGCTCATCAATCATTTGTTGGTCATGTCTGAGGTTATTCTTACAGCCAACAAGAATGATGGGAAGACCAGCACAGAAATGCATCACCTCAGAAATCTAAACATTGTCCAGAGAGTCTGGTGAGTCAACAACAAAGCAGATAAGAATGATGTATCTGGGTAACTAAGAGGTCTGAGACGGTCATAGTCTTGTTGCCCTGCTGTATCCCATAGCACAAGCTCAACATGCTTTCCATCAACCTCCACATCTGCCACATAATTTTTGAAGATGGTCAGAACATAGACTTGGACCTCAGGGAACATGTCTTTCCACAAGCACCATCACTGACAATAACAAGCTTCCTCCTGATTTCAGCCATTATTCAAACATAGAAAGTAGGATTGCATGGGACTTAGTGGGTGATGATGGTATCCTCATTGACATTGACGTCCAGTCAATTGCAGATGCAGGGTCCACATGCGAGCTCAGAACTGCTGACATTGAAGAATTTTTTGGTGCTACATTTGATCACACCGGGTCCAATGGCAAGGTCAAGAAGCACCGCAAGTGCAAGATATGCCAGTAAGTCTGCTCACATTCACCACACTCACCCGCTGATTAGCTGATAGGAAACAATGCGTACTTGTCAACGAAACAACTACACTCCGTCAGCATGCAGAGGCCAACTTTGTGGTGAGTTAATGTATGTGCTCTACTTAATATTCATATTGACACATTACATAGGGCAAGTATTGTACATGGGCGAAACAAAACTCATTCGAGTCGATGCTACCTGGTGATGTCAAGGCTCGCAAGGAAAAGGCTGAATGTGACCAGCAAGTCATTACCTCACATCTGACTGAATGCAAGATTGCCGAATGAGTTGTCTCATACTCAGATAGCTTGTTCAAGCGGGCTGCCATCAAATGGCTTGTCGCCACCGACCAAGTACGTATCTTATCGTCTCATAGTTACATTATTATCTGACTCGTGCTATATAGCCTATTCAAGCATTCGAGCATCCCAAATTCAAGGAAATGATTGATGTTGC
The DNA here is from genome assembly GCA_016647755.1 of Suillus subluteus. Lineage (NCBI taxonomy): Eukaryota > Fungi > Basidiomycota > Agaricomycetes > Boletales > Suillaceae > Suillus > Suillus subluteus. Next base: position 11,237 of record JABBWI010000156.1, on the reverse strand, counting down.
AGCCCAAGCAACTAATGGTGTCAAGATCCCAGGCAGGAAGGCAACTCAAGCCGAGATTATGAGGATGTTTAAGAGTCATCTTACCAACCTTAAGGAAAAGCTGAATAGTGACACCATTGGTGGCGCAATAAACACAACCTGCGATGCCTGGCAGGCCGAGAATGTTGACACTTACTTTGCTGTTACAGGCCATTGGATTGGAGCAAAGACTGCTACACATTGGGAGTGTGAAAGTGCCCTACTTGGTTTCATGCAAGTCAACAACTCGCACAATGGCAAGCCGCTCAGTGGTACTCTCTTCAAGGTTCTGGACTGTCTTGGTATTGTACACAAGGTATGTTATCACATCTAAATGATCCATAGTTTAATTCAATCTCTTTGAACTTGGCCATGTTACCTGTGACAACACAGCTAACAATGGTACGATGCTTGAGGAGTTTGCTCAGCTGTACGAAGTCTGATATAAAAAGGAATTTCCATGGCAAGCTTGCAGAATCAAGTAAGTCCGCCATTATTTTGTGACATGTGAACCCTCATATTATCACTGTAGCTGCTTAGCGCACGTCATCCATCTCAGTACACAACTCCTCATTAGCACGTACAGAAGGCTCCCCACTATGACCCACATAACCTTCATACTTTGGAACCTGACATGTCAACTGAAGGTAACCGTGATGAGATCAGACTTATTTGCTCAATATGTGTGAAGGAATGCTCATCAGCCAAACGGAAGGAACTTTACAAGAGTGTTCAAGCCAAGGCTGGCATCTCAAACCCCATTCAGTTCCTTCTTGATATGAAGGTTCGCTGGTCTTCAACATATGTGATGATCAATCATGTGGAAGGCAGTAAGGAGGTGAGTCTGATATTCACAAAGTATTGCTCAATCTGATCTTGGGCCCCAGCATGTTGATGTTTTCATTTATGAGATGGGTGTGCAAGAACGCAATCTGACAAAATGTGCCAAAATTGATTACCTCCGTTTGACCTCAACTGAATGGATGCATGCTGGTAAATTTGCTGATCTACTCTCAGTATGTTCTGTTTTGTATTCACAAAGTTCCCTCTAATTTGTTTCTTCAGTATGCAGATGTAGCTCAACAGGCTTTCTCATCAGACAAGGGGACCACACTTCATTTGGCTATTCCCACCCTCAAGACCCTTCATTGAGCTTGGTTGAATCATGCAGACCGACCTAAATATGCCCCCTTTTCTCCCGCACTCCATGCTGCCACACAAGGGATTGACCAATACTATGAAAAGACAACTAACTCACCAGCATATATCATGGCTATGGGTACGTCTTGTTCTATTATGCAGTGCTGCATTTGCTGATATTTTCTTCACAGTACTCGATCCGATGGGTAAGATGGCATACTTTAAGAAGCACTGGCCGGAAGCCTTGCAAGATGAGGTACTTGCTTGTGTGGAACTAGAGGTACGTTCAATTATGTTGTCGCTCATTTTGTATTATTGATCTGGGACACAGTTTAAGACTCACTATCTTGCAATGGGAGATCAGCAACAGTCATGCAACTACCTGTCAAGAAAGGCAAAGCTCACAGCCTCAAGAAGCTCATTTGTGAGACTGAGAGCTCCAGCGAAGATGATGACCTTGGTTTTTGTGTATCAACGGCCGATGTTGATCCTTCTAGACCCTGGTATGCTGATTTCAGACAATATCTCAACACTGTCAAGGCAAAACTGCCATCTGGAATGAGTATGGTCAAATGGTGGAGGGTACATATATAATACTACATTCTAGCTCATTCCTTGATGTACTGATGTTTACTTTGTGGTAGATGAATGCACACAGATATGGACCGGTTTGGTCCTCCATCACTCAAGATTATTTGTCAATCATGGCAACATCTGTATCGAGTAAACGTGCCTTCTCATAGGGGGGTATCACCATCAGCAAGCATTGTAATTGCCTCAAATCCGACATCGTTGAGGTGCTGCAATGTGTCAAGTGCGCCATTCGTCATGACCTCCTTTTCTGTCTACCTGGTCCATCATCGTCCACTGAAGAAGAAACTGAGGAGTTTGATGTTGAAGTGGACGCTAATGACAGCATGGCAAGTGAGGGTGATGACGAAGATGGCTGTGATGTCTTGCTACTGGAGGATGACAAGGATGAGTTAGATATCATTTGATCATTTGATTTCTGTTTTATCTACCTACTATTAATCATTGATATTGTTTGCCTACTCATTTTTATACTCGGGCCATGGCTCAGGCCAGGCCAGGCCAGGCCAGGCCAGGGCCAAGCCATTGTCGAGGGCTTTGGCCCAGCCTAAGATTTTTGAAAGCCCTGGCTGTCTGAAGCCAGGCCAAAGCTGGGGCTTTCAAGCCAAGCCAGGCCGGAACATCACTACAAGTTATTTCAGGACTGTATAAGAACATTGTCTCCTTAATTTGCTTATGTCTCCTTACTCATCCTTATGTTCATTGTCTTCCTTAGTTTAGAGAGTGATGAAATTTCTTAGAGTCAGTTCGGAAACTCGGAAGTTGGCAAATATTTGCAACAATTGATGTTGGGGCTGTGCATTGGTTTGGCATCATCCTCCTTCCAGTGGGCGGAGCTCAAACCTTCCTTACCTACTGCCCAGCACCACTGTAACTTAAAGTATGGAGTGCTTCAATCCTCACATCTGTCAAGTGATCTACTCATCAGTGGTCGCTGCTATTTCAATCTGCGGTCACTTTACTACTCTACTCATGGCTACAGAAACATCTGAACCCAAGGCTCAATGGAATGCACGGGAGACCGACCTACTACTTGCTGTTCTATTAAGCAAGGTTTCCGAGGCTGGCAATGGCAATGGATTCAAGCCCACAACATTTAATGCAGTAGCAACTGCCCTCGACCAGGCTGATCTACTCACTGCAGGCCCCCCTAAGACTGCAAAATGTTGCAAGACTAAATGGCTGTTGGTAAGGAATCGCACCTCATGTCTACTTATCTGTACTGATCAAGACTTAATGTAGCTTAAGCAAATGTATGGTCATATCGAGACCTACCATGGTCTCTCAGGTGTACACTGGGACAATGAGAGGGGAGCTGGAATTGAAGGAGAAGCTGCATGGGCAGTATGGAATTCATATGTCCAATCGAGCATAAGTACACTTACATACATCACATATGTTTATTAGAACTGACATTTTGATACACTGGCAGCAAGCCCGTAACTTGATGCGCCAATACCACAATACTGGCTGGCCATTCTATTCACAGGTGCAAGCTATTTTGCCAAATGGTCATGGTGCTCAGGGCCATCACACCTTACATGCAGCATTGGCCACAGCAGCTCCACTGGTCAACAATCCACCTGATACTGAACAAGATGAAAACCCTCCACTTACTGTTGCTGGCATCACACTCCATGACATATTAATGCAGGACTCCAACCCCTCCATCATTGTTAGCTCTTCTACCACCGTAGGGTCTGCAAACATCAGTTTTGTGGTTCCCCGTCTTCCTGGCCCTCCCTCAACAGCAGTAGGATCTAGCCTCGGGAAAGGCAAACGTGCTCGTGACGATGAATTACTTGAGACTGAAACAGCATCATACGTTTCAAGCTCCCAATCATACTCATCCCCCATCGCATCCAGCACACTCATATCTGCCCCATCTGCAAAGAAAACATGATCTGCACGTGTCACTAATACTAGTAGCCATGTTACTAGCAGTGGAAACTTACCGATGACCAGTGCTGCACGTGCTTCCAACCTCACCCCTGCCACTGCTGTGGTGGGGATGCAAGGATCTATCAACCGTATTGGTGACATCTTGGAGAGGGAAGTCAGTGGTTCTGGAGGTGCCACCCCTCCCCCAGTCCCTACCCCCATTCCTCCTCCAGTTACCTCAGAAATCAGGGATTCATCCGCCCTTGAGCGCACCATGCACATGATGCAAATGGAAGACGCTGATCTGCCAGCAGATGACTTGGGTATCTTGATGAAGGTCTTCTCCACTGCTGGCAATGACTGGGCGATAGAGATCTATGCTATGAGCGCGCACACTGAAGCTCATCGTTCTTTTGTCAAGGCCCTTGTGGCTACTCACAAGGTAGCGCTGTAAATGTGAGGAGATCGCTTGTTGTACCTGTTACTTTTATGTTTGTAGTATCGCACTGTTCACTTGTAGTTGTTGTAATTGTAGCTCATTCTCACTACATCCCACTCGAAGTCATGTAGCCATGCGTGTATTTGATATCAAAAGTCAATACATTGAAGTTTGCATCTGTACCCTTGTGTGCGCCCTAATCCGAGTCAAAGTCCAGTAAGTCCTCAATATCTAGATCCTTGCCTTCCACTACCTCTCACTCATGCACAACCCACTGATATTGCTCCCACATGGCTCTAGCAATCTCATCATGAATGCCGATCATTTCATGATGGTCCTGCACACCCACTTTGCCATTCATCACTGCTGTATCAGTATTATCACCATCCTGGTCTGAAGGTAGGTCAGCATCTGGTAGAGGGCCTTCTTGTGGGTCGTGACGACGAATGAAATTATGAATGGTACATAGAGCTGCAGGTATTTGCGCCTGAATCTGTAGACTATATTTTGGCACCGGAATGAGTATATGAAACCGGTGTTTCAGGACACCAAAGATGTGCTCAATTACATTGCGCGCCATAGCATGATGAAGGTTGAACAATTCTTCTTTATTGCATGGCCTGAAATAGCAAGATCAATGATAGTCATGAGTGTCAGAATAAAAAACGCACCTGACACTTGCACATCCCCACTCGGCAAGATGATAGCGCACACTGCGATATGGGATGAGCAGTCCACAACACAGTGGATAACCAGCATTGGCGAGGAAATATTTATTGTGAGGGATGTGAAGATCCCTTGCGCAGGCGGCCTCGTAAACACGTGCATCAGTGGCTGATCCCTCCCAGCTGGCCAGAGTATAAGTGAAGTTCATGTCAAAGTCACATGCGAATAGGCAATTTTGAGATACAAGACCCTTGTGATCATGGTAGGCAGCACGTTCAAAGGCAGGAGGTGTGGTATGAATGTGGCTGCCATCAAGGGCCCCAATAGCATCCTTAAAAAAAGGCCAGAACTTTGGGTTGCAGTGGATCTCGAGGTTATGAGGTGAGGTAGCAGGTGAGTTATTAGACAAGATAATATTTCCAGTCTCCTGTTCGCTAACTCCTTCTGCTCTCGCAGACTCATCTATTTCCTGTGTACCACTAATACTAAATAGCCGAGTCCGTATGTACCGATGTATGCTTATTAATGAGTCCATGTACCGTATTACTAATGTTTGGCTTGTGTTTGATTACTAACTACAGTGACTGTGCTCGGACTTGTTCATGTCCAGCACATCACAACACTCCCCCTCAAGCGCCGTCACTCTAGACTCAATCCGGCTCTCAATTTCTGCAAGATTGGTCCAGGTAGCGCCTTTGTGAAGATGTCTGCGATATTTTCGGCTGTGGGACAATACTGGAGTTGTAGGATGCCGTTTTGAACGAGTTCACGGATATAGTGATAGCGGAGGTCTATATGTTTGGTGTGTGCCTGAAACTTGTTATTTGACGCTAACGCTATAGCTCCTTGGTTGTCGCAGTAGGTGGGGATTGGTCCTTCTAGTGTTTGGTACAATTCACTGATAAGCGATTTGAGATATAGTATCTCCCGCGCCACTGAAGTGAGTGCTATGTATTCCGCTTCGGCCATCGATAGCGCAATTAATGTTTGTTTTCTAGCGCTCCATGCTACTGGCGAACCATGCAGCATGACGACATATCCGGACATTGAATGTCTGTGGGGTTGGCTTGCCCAATCTGCGTTTATAAATGCTTCCAGGCTCTCATTCGTCTTTCCCAAGGTGAGTTTCATTTCTTTTGTTCCTTTTAGATAACGAATGGCGCGTTTATCTCCCTCCCAGTGTGCCTTTACTGGCTTCTCCATGAACTGCGATAGTATGGCCACAGGAAAAGCGATATCTGGCCACGTGCTTGTTGCTGCATACATTAGGGAGCCAACTGCTCTCTGGTATGGTACGTTTTCGGATATTTCAGATTGGGTGCCTGCCGGATGATCTTCTCCTAGGCTTATTCCTATTTCCATTGGCATCTGAGCTGGCTTGGCCTCTTCGAGATGGAACTGTTCTATAACCGTTTTGATGTATGCTTCTTGGGATAGTGTTATCGTTTGCACTTCTCGGTTCCTTTCTATCTTCAATCCTAGGAGCCAGGTAAGCTCTCCCAAGTCTGATATCTCGAATCATTTCTTCAACTGATCTTTGAATCTCTTGATGCACTCTAAATGCTTCGACGTCACTGCCATATCGTCTACCAAGACAGTTATCACGGTGTGTTCTTCTTCAGCCCATCGATAATATACTGCTTGATCGACTTGTGATCACGTGAATCCCGCATCGAGGAAGAATTCTTCTAGCTCCTCGGACCATTTGAAACCTGCCTGCTTCAGTCCGTAAAGACTTCGCAGCAGTTTCAATACCTTTCCCTCGTCTTCTGGCTTCAAGTATCCAGGTGGCAGACGCATGTATATGTCGTCTCTGAGTGTGGCGTTTAGGTAAGCGCTTTTGATATCGACTTGATGGATTTCCCAATCTTGATGTGCTGCCATTATTAGGACGACTCTTATCGCTGACATATTGGAGGTGGGTGCAAACGTCTTGGTGTAGTCAAGTCCGTGTTCCTGGTGTTGACCGTTTGCTACCAGGCGTGCTCTTAACTTGATCTTCTCCCCATCTGGTCCTCGCTTGGTTGCCAGTACAAAATGGCAGGGGATGATGTTTGCTCCTCGCGGTGGGTCTACTTTCTCCCAGGTTCCTAATTTCTCCAATTGACCTATTTCATAGTCTATTGCGTTTTTCCATTCTTCAGCGTCTGGACCATTTAACACTTCTTTTAGCATTGGTTCTCGTTCCGCTGCAGCTATGGTGTAATGTGTAAAGGAATTTGATTGACTGTCTTCCGATTCATCCTCTATTGCTGATGCCGCTATCTTTCCTTCATTTAAAGCCTTGTAGTAGCCTTCTGGGTGGCGCACTCTGGTTGCCCTTGGTGTTACTGGTGGCGGCAAGGCTTGTGTGCTCTGGGGTGGGGTTCTAGGGATTTGGGGTGGAGTTTGGGGGGTTGGTACTGGGGGTGGTGAGACGTGCTGGACGTTACTCTGGGTGTTGCTCTGTGTTGGTGTTGGTTTCCTGGACTCCCCCTCATCCAGTACGTCATCTTGAACATTTATGGCTATAGGGACAAAGCTAATGTTTCGTTCAATACACACTCTTCGTTTTCCTGGCCAAAACACCCAGTATCCCTTGCTCTCTTCATCTATACCAACAAATAACGCTTCTTCCGCTTTGGCTTCCAATTTTCCGTGATTCGGTGAGTGCACATACATTCATTGTCCGAATTCATGTGCTGCGGCTAATGTTGGTTTTGTTTTGTGCATTAGTTTGAAAGATGTGTGTCCTGGAATGGCACATGATGGTAAGCGGTTCTTTAACCATACTGCATAATTAATTGCTTCGGCCCATAGGAACTTCGGAAGATCTTTCACGATGAGCATGGCTCGTGCATGTTCGACCAATGTTCGATTTAGTCGTTCTGCTATGCCATTCTGTTGTGGCGAATCATGGACAGTGAGTTGACATTGTATTCCCTTCTCTTGCAGGTATTCATCAAATTCTTTGCTAAGGTACTCTCCTCCTTGGTCTGACCGAACCTTCCACAATTGCGCGCCATGTTGTCGGTTCACATAGGCTTTGTAGTGCTTGAATGCGGTGAGCACATCACTCTTCTTCTTCAAGAATTCTATCTTCATCTCCCTGCTATAATCATCAGTAAAATTGATGTAATATAGACAGCCTCCTATTGTTGCTGTCTGTGCAGGTCCCCAAAGGTCTGTATGGACCAATTGACCATAGGTCCATGTCTTCATCTTTGATTCTTCAGGGAATGGTTGCCGTGTCGCTTTTGCTTGTGCACAGGTTTCACAGTATTGTGGTTTCGAGCTTGTATTGAGGTCTATTCCTGTGATGGTTCCTTTCTTTACAGCTTCGAGTATCGCTGTTTGTGAGACGTGTCCTAGGATCTGGTGTAGTTCATATATGGTGCGCTTGTTTCTCGCAGCGTTTGTGTGATGCTGATTTCGGGAAACAAAGTTATATAGTCCATCGGTTTGTGGTATTCTTGCAATGACCTTTCGTTCAGGTGCCGGGGGTCAATATTTTGCATAATCTGTCCTCAAACATGATTGCAAAACCTGCTGCCGCTATCCAATTTGTTGATATGAGAGTGAATGCCATTTTCGGGGTGTAGAGTGCGTTTTTTAGTGTGATCGTGGTCTTCTTATCTCCTAATGGCAGGTCTATACTGACGTCTCCTTGTCCTATTGCATCTATTGTAGATCCGTCTGCAGTATGGACCTTCTGGGCGTCTATGGGGGTGAAGTTTAGAAACTTCGAGCGATTGGGGCAGAAATGTGACGTGGCGCCAGAGTCTATGATTGCTCCGCGTTTTTCGACAGGTATGTTTAGCTGCTTTGCTATTGCGGTCATGTCTGATGATGTGAAAGCATATTCGTTCGTCCTTTCAGTTTCGGTTGCCGCATTGGCTGCCTGTCTTCCCGTACTTCCTCCCTTCTTCTGCCTTGGTCCTTGACCCTCTTTTTCCGCCTCCTGGTCTCCAACAATCAGCTTTATAGTGACCCTTTCTGTCACAATTATAGCATGTTATATCTTGTTTTTCATTAATCGTTGTGCAACCCTTCCATTCAGCCGTCCTTGCTGAGAACGCGTTGTTCCTGCCCTTCTTTGTCGTCTTGCGATCTCCTAGCTGTCTATGCTCGTATTCTTCAGTGATGACGTTGACTAGTTCATATGGGGTGAGTGGTTTCTTTGTTATTCGAGCCGTCGCATTGATGGATGACAGCAGGGGTCTATAGGATTCTGGTAATGATCCCATGAGGATTGCATAGAAGTCTTTTTCTTCAATGCTTGCTCCCATGCCTGCTAATGCTTCGTGGATGTGAAACATTTCTCCAAAATGTGCGTTCAAATTGCCTCCTTCCTCACATCTTGTTTCTTGTAACCGTCTGCACAGGTCTATCTGCACTAGTTTGGTTTTGCCTTCATGTATGGTACATATCTCTGTCCATATCTTCGAGGCGTTTCCTAGGTTCTGAACTCGCAATAACATCCTGTCCGTGATTGTGCTGAATAGATGTTGTTTTGCGAATGAGTCCTTTTGCAGGTACTCATCTATTTCCTTCTCCAAGTCATCGATCTCAGTTTGACTAGCCTTTGTCTTGTCAGGCTTGATCATGTCTCCTGCCAAGTTGATTTGGAAAGGAATAGGTTCCCTTTTCCGTCCATCCAGATAGCGCATCAAACCTCGTGCACGTATCACTGTCTGTGCTCCTTTCCTTATAGGTAATCCAGTTCGAGCCATCTTCAGCAAGCTGGGGGATATTATAGAGCGATGATGATGAGCCGGGGAGCGTCGTATCCATGTTTGTCGGGGCAGGGCTCATAACTCTCGAGGTTATGAGGTGAGGTAGCAGGTGAGTTATTAGACAAGATAATATTTCCAGTCTCCTGTTCACTAACTCCTTCTGCTCTCGCAGACTCATCTATTCCTGTGTACCACTAATACTAAATAGCCGAGTCCGTATGTACCGATGTACGCTTATTAATGAGTCCATGTACCGTATTACTAATGTTTGGCTTGTGTTTGATTACTAACTACAGTGACTGCGCTTGGACTTGTTCATGTCCAGCACATCACAACAGTGGATTTTCGGGGAGACTGATGCATCTGGCAAGGACACGTAGGTTGAATAGAATGGGGGGGCATGAGAAAACTACAAGCATCCTTCGAAAGTAACTAGTAGATATAAGTATTCATGAGACACAAGTCCAATCACAAAAACATAGCACTTACCGAGAGATCGTCTCGTTGGAGCGCTGGAACCTCTCTCCAACATGCCTGATTGAAAGGCCAGTGACACTAGTGTACAAGAATATGGCAAGTTGTTCCTCAAGAGAGACAAATTTTGAATCAGACACCCCAAGGGCGCGAAGTTCTGATATCATCTGTGTGAAGACATGGTTATGCACCCCAAGTTCATGCTGGATCTGTTCTGGATGACCTGTAAGTAGTTCCAATCACCCAAGCTTCACCGGAAAGTGCAGAAGTGTGGTATGGCAGTGGATCTCTTGGGTACAGAGCTGCAACTAAGGTCCCAGATGCGTTGATGAGGATGCCAATTACGAGTATTGCATATTGTATGATCAGTTGCTGGGCTTGTGGTAGATCTGGCCAAAGACAAAGTCCAGGGAGGAATTCCATTGCAAGGGTGCACACTGCTAGGAATGCATAGTACGTACTATTGCATTTGAGCTCTGCCCACTGGAAGGAGGATGATGCCGAACCAATGCACAGCCCCAACATCAATTATTGCAAATATTTGCCAACTTCCAAGTTTCTGAACTGACTCTTATGTTCCTTGAGTTCCTTTACCACCTATGTAGTACACTAAGTAGAATAAGGCAAAATAAGCGCACCAACATTTTCCTGATGCAGTTGCCTAAGTAAGACTATCTATTATCCTATTGTTGCATTTGTTGATGTGCTACATGCTAGATAACTGTAACATCCACAACTGCCACATCAGCACCAGATGAAGCCAAGAAGGACAGGGGTGAGGGACACTATGTTTTCACCATGCATATCATAATGTATCCAGCCGGACTCAGCCGGATCCGGGACGGACCTGGAAATTTGAATTCCCAGTTGCTTATGTCATTGTTTGGCTGTAATCGTTCAGCACACATAGAGTATACTTTCCGAAGGACGGTCTTGCCTTTTTTGCGGTTCTACTTCACATATATGCACTAGCAATTTGGCAGGCTTCCTAAATGCTTCTCCTCGAATTAGAAAGGGAGATCTTTTCTATTGCTAGTACTGACTCCACGCAAATGGCCTGCTCTTTCCTCCTTGTTTCTGGACGGTGCATTACTGGTGAGTCCCTCATCTTATGGGCCGAGAGGAGAGTTTACTCAGTACTACTACTGTGGCAGGATCGAAAAACTTCTGTATCATACAATTGTTCTACAAATGAAAATGTCGCCACCCGCTTTCTGTCAGTTTACTCTTGGCCTCACCCCCACAATTTCGCTTGCCAGGCTGTACAATCTTTGTGCTTGAAAGGGAACATATCTGTAAGAATAGCTGCAGAG
>JABBWI010000155.1:0-161536 GCA_016647755.1 Suillus subluteus | reverse complement strand
ATCATTAGTTTTGTTACGAAATCCGACGCCGCGGTTCTTCCTCATCACTAGTACGGTTGTGAGTGATCAATTTGTTCTAACGTGAGTGCTGAAATTTGACTTGTTCAATGTTTGTACCTCACAATGAGTCGCTGGTGTCCCTCAAACACCACTGTCTCTGCGAGTTAATGCACAACTTAGAATTTCGTGTAAAATGCGCACTTCAAGCTTCAAGGGACATACTTGGAGTCAGTACGGTACGTTCCAGATATTCATCCGTACTTACAATCATACAACCGCAGACTCGGCAAGTCCTCTCTTTGCTCCGTCAACACGGTACTGTCTAGCATTAGTAGTAACAGACACAAATCTATTGACCTATGGACTATAATCACGCGTCCGATCTCATTTCTTCGACCATCTCACCGTTGAAATTGACAATTCTCACCCGGTCATACTTGCAAGGACGGAACCCTCAAAGCACTACGCTTTGATATGCAAAGCACCCAACGACTTAAGGATTGGTCGAGTGAATACCGGATGCAGGGCCCAGGCCGGTCACCACTACAAAGACCTCCAAAACCCTGTCGGACTTCGATATCAAGTAATTCGACTGAATTTCGACATCAATGTCAGTCTTTACTCAACTCTCCACATCGAGTTGACCTCCATCGATATAACTTATCTCTAGAAAATACCTCGATCCTGGAGTTCACTCGATGCTGTAACAGATAATGGATTCACCTTCAAACGGATATGGTTGATTGAAGGACAATGCACTTACGTGTTACATGGTCCACGTCCACTAATAACCTCTACAAAGCGTCCCTATGCGAATTCCACAAGCGTCTGTCCACTGCGAGCACAACTCCGCGTGCTTCTGTCCACCACAAAACACAATGGCACGACCACCGCCGGGAATCGTTTATATACCTCCCTCAATACCTACCCAGACCCCAAGTTGAATCACGCATTCACCTCACACAGAATAAAGTATTATTCCCCACCCATATTCTTCTATAACCAATCATGTCTAAGGTAAGCCTAATCACGCGCATACCTCATGCACTAACTTGAAGACTGACGCTTGAAATATTTAGCTCTACACCTGCTCTGTTGAACCTGGCTGCAACGAAACTTTTACCAAGTTCGTGGACTTCAAGAGACATAAGGCCGCACATTCAGCAAAGTACGTATTTCTCTACTATACAGCTCATGTTACTTACATTCGCTCACGCAGGGGGTACACCTGCACCTGGCCCGGGTGCGACTTTGCGACAATGGTGAGAAATAGCTACGACATCCATTCTGCTAAACAGTACGTGCCCATTCATCGCCGTTATCGATTCCACTGATGAACGATTTTATTTTAGTACGGGCGAGAAACGCTACGTCTGTCATAACGATGGTTGTGACTACAAGACTCACGACCCTGCTCTCTTCACGCGCCACCGCAAAAAGCAACATGGGTATGTTCCTCTGGCGCGCGGTCGTGGTTCTGCATCCGTCAAAGGGTCAGGCGAGACCAAGTCATCGTCCCAGCCCCCGGCACAGCCCCCTCCCCCTGATACATTCTACCAATACAACCTCCAACCCATGCAACCGCAGGGCGTGCAACCACAATCCATGCAACAACAACCCGTACCACTCCAACCCATGCACCCGCAGGGCGTGCAACCACAACCCATGCAACCACAGCCTGTGCAATGGCAACCCATGCAACCACAACCCATACCACACCGACCCATGCAAGCGCAGCCCGTGCAATGGCAACCCATGCAACCACAACCCGTACCACACCAACCCACGCAACCGCAACCCATGCAGCCACAATCTATACCACCCCGACCCGTGCAAGTGCAGCCCGTGCAAGCGCAACCACAACCCATACCACACCGAGCCGTGCAATCGCAGCCCATGCAACTGCAACTGCAACCGCAATCGCAACCGATCCCGCCCCGACACATGCAATTCTACCCCACCCCATACAAACCCCAACCCACTCCATACCAGCCTCCCCCACCTGTCTACAACCTATCGTTGGGAGTCTTCTACGACCCAGCAGATACCGCGGACGACTATACCATGTATACCGGACCCGCGAGGGATTCCAATGGGTGGACTGAGGGATGCATGTGTCCTGAATTGATGCAGAGGCGCCCTTCAGAGATCCTGTGGTCTGAATATGGTGGTTTTTAGTCTTGCATGATCTCAAGACTTGAGAATTATGTGTACTTTTTCCGTGCTTGATGATGTTTTCTCGTTTTGTTTTTTTCGTTCGTTTATGTCTGGACTCTGGACACCCTCCTACTCATTTGTATATCATTTATCACTTCTTTACGATGTTTTGTCTAAAGGCCCCTTTTATCAATGTAACACGTTCTCACGGTTAGATTGTGATGTCGACAGTAGTGCAGGACGAGGATGTCTATGGAGTACGAATTGAGCATGGTGTTGTGTGAGATTAGGAGTCCTTGACACCACATGACCGGCCAGTACTGTTACGATTTACACATGAGACTCCCCGGTTTCAAGACTTGCTTGGTTGTAAGCGTGCCTGGTGATCGAGGGCAGAGGTGCTTCAGGGGGACGAATGACACCACGAGCGGTACCGGTCATAGGCGGTGTAGTCGACTGCATGTATTAGATTACGCAACAGATGATTCCACCCGGGACGGAAAGTAACACTGGAGTCTCGCAGAGCAGAAATGTCACTGCCCGGAGCCACCTTGTGGCAGACAGCTGAACGATGGTCCCGCATCATCACCATGCCCTTCTCGATCATGGTGTCGACTGCACCCATATCTTGGTTCGAAAACAAGGTCTGCAGTGAATGCATCAATAAAGCGACCCAGATCTGAGTGTTTGTAGATACTTACACCACGTGCCAGCAATTCATTGTCAACATCGGCGTTGATTGGTTCGTTCCCCCGGACCCAAACGTGAAATCGAACAGATCCGAGGTGACACCACGTATGGCCTGTAGCTACGATGGGTTCCTCAAGAGATCGTGCTGCAGCGCCTCTAAGCGAATGGAATGAAGAGCGTGAAACCAGTAGTAGTACCCGTCACATAGCTAATAAAAATAAAGGCAAAACACTCACAGCCATAGGCATAGTACGAATAGACAGTCATGATGCTCTCGCACGACGTAAACATCCATCAGCATCTCGTTGCCCCGATCGCGTGCTTAGTTACTCCTGCGTCAGTGAATGCAGACCGTGTAGTCTGTAGGGCAAAACTACTTTGGGCTGAGTTTTAACCAAGTGCTGGCAAAACTGACATTTGGCGCACTGGACTGCACATCCCAATACAAACCATCCTCCAAGTCAGATCCCACCTGTTGTACATCATCTTCGTCTGGCCAGTAGCGATTGCACGCCGGTAGTTATGATAGGAGTAGTTGTTAGTATTACGAAGTTTTCTGAGGGTGGCAAAACTGGCGCGGCGCAATGGCATAGTATCGCCGACAACACTACGTGTAGGGTTGTATCGGTAATGAAATATTCGGTCTGATCGGGATGTCAGTGAAACCTTGTGCGCTTCTGGGCTCATTATTAGACGCCTACCTAAGCATTTCTTGGGCATTCTTGGGCGTCATTGCGGCTAGCGCCCAGTCACATTCGGAAGGATTCAAAGTTCAGTATCACCTGCAACTTTCATATACCGGCCCATCACCGCCTCCTTATCAAGGCGCCAGTGAGTCGCAGTGCACATATACCGCCTTATCCCGCTCGGCTAGAAAATGCACGTTCGGAAGCGTTGTACCACATGGACAAACCGGAATGACAAGGAACTCACTGCAATGCTATCGTTTCACCACAATCAGACAGTTACGATTACCGAACTCTCCTCGCCAAGTATAGACTCTAATAATAGGTACGAACGTCGTCACAAGCGGCTTGGAAATGGCAGTGATTGTCCAATGTCGAGCAATGGAAGATATCTGCTAAAATTTTAAATGACTCCCTCATCATGTGCTGCCTGACGTAACACAAATATATACTAAGTTATAACCTGTTATAACTCCGACTCGCGGTGAACCTCGGTGTAACTGGGTGTAAAAATCATCTCCCAAGAACAAATCTACGACATCGACGGAGTGTTAGCCAGGTAGATCTGGTTTTGTTCTTCTCACTCATGAAGCGAAAAGATGGTCGACAGGCAACCAGAACGTTTAACGCCACTTTGCATGACGGCCGCCTGAGGAATCCGAAAACAAGCCAAAATGTTCGATTGTGAGTGCTGCACAGCATACGAGTACCTGGGTGTGTGTCGATACTGCCTTCAAGTAGTCCCATTGACCAACTCAGGCTGTTGTAGGGCACCGTCTGTGAATTCGAACCACCCGAGCCGGACTACTATAGAACTTTTTGTGCAACTTCTCGCACCGCTTTCAGTGACCCGGCCCGCAGATATCGAAAGCTTAAGCAAGGCAAAAGCTGCAAAAGCTGAGCGGTGCGATCGCTGAAAAAGAACACAGGTTTGAACGTTGATTCTAATCTCGTACAGATAAGATGATATGAATTCATCCGTGCCAAGTATTTCGAGTGACGGAACGCGGTTGCATCAGTATAAAAAGCGGGGGAGAGTAGCATTTGCCTGCTCTCCAGTCTCAATCAACATGTCAATCCTCACAATCGCGAAGCTTGCAGATGAGCTCTTCTTGCGACCCATCGTAATATCGATGAACAGCTTGGTCCTGTCAACCCTGATGTCCTTTGTTATGTCCGCCAACGGAAGCATCGACTGGAGACCGGTACGCTCATCAATTTGATACTAGATAATATCGCCGATGTAATTGCCTTTGCAGATAACTATCTGTGTCATGTCGGATATCCTTGCCATGGGTGCTGACCACCTTAAGGATAAAGAGGAGGAATTCTCGTCGGACCGCAATAATGCCAACAAACCACGCCTCGCCTCTTGGTTTATATATGCACGAACCTTCCTCGCCGCCAGCGCTGCGCTCCTTGCATTGGCACTATCTCAGTGTCCAATTTCGACGCTCCTCACCACAGCAGCGTTCGTCGCTCCCGCCTTGCTCTGGACCACTCCGATCAGCTTCAAGAAGTTTGCGCTGATCTCAAGGCGTCTTCTTGGGAGGTTTGGCGGAGACAAGCACCAGCCTTCTACGTCTGCGCCTGTCCTGGTCATCAAACGCATTCCTGGCATGAAAGCCATATTTAATGGCATCATTCGAGGGTACGTCTGCGTGTTTGCCTTGAATGATGCACGCGTAAACTAATGTTCTTCAGATGTGGCATCTACACTGTGGTCCTCTCCGTGTTGTCGGGATCAGGAAATCTAACTAACACGCTACCGTCTCCCTGGAGTGTTGTTCAACTGATAGTCTGGTCGACCGTCAACCGCTCATGCCATGCAGTAAGTAGACAATATATGATCACGTGATTTGAATCCTGACCATGTCTAATAGATCATGACTGATGTCCGTGATTTCGAAGATGATATGAAGGCCGGCGTCCCCACTATACCCGTCCTTCTCGGTTCCATACTCAAAACGAAGATCATATTGACAACTTGTCATATGCTGGTTATGTTGGCCTTCATCGAAAACCCATACATTATGGGAAGCTGTCTATTTGCCGCAGTTCTGGTGTGGATTCTTGGTAAAAATTCACCGAAAAAGGCGTTCTTGTTTAGCTCTCATTCGCAGTCCTTGTTTATTATCTGGTATTTGTTGACGAGGCATATTTAGCTCCTGTTGGTAGTATCTTCTGCGATAATCAGTACTTTAGTAACTTTCTTAGATGCAACTGGCTATCGAAGGATACATTCGTAGTCAGTTGCGTAGATTATATATCCCATCATACTTACATGTATTTTTACAGCTACTTTATATCGATAGACCGGACTTCATTTTGCTACCTAATTTACAGCTTCTGCGGACCCCACTGCTGGTTGCCTGCAGGTCTTGCTTCAGAATTCTCGAACATCCTTGCTTCTAGTGTGGTCAGACACTCGAGGTCGGCCATGAAGCTGTCGGCAGGATAGCTTATCATGAGATCAGCCCAAGCCATCTTCAACAGCCCGTTATTGTTCCATTCCCATTTCTGAGCTTGGACGCGTTTTTTGAAATCACAGGCCTTTCAATGAGCAAGTGAAAGCGTGCACCAAAGGCATGCCACCGAGCCATTTTCGACTTGACTGGAAGCACCAGGACTGTTCTCAGAGAACCAACATGCAATTTTTACGCACTCGCGAGATGAGATATCGCAACGAAATGGTATGCTGTATGCACCCACACCATCTAGGTTCTTCTTCGACTGCAATATGTAGTTTATCACGGGACATACCTCCGCACCACACTGGTTCAAGTCAGGACCGTCAAGGAACTTCTGAAACGATGCAATATGCGGCCATAGAATGACGTCCAATTCTTTTGATGCTTGTGCTAACATAAAGTTTTGATTCAAGTCTTCTTCGCGATGGATATCCCAAGAGTGGACCTGTTCTCCGAGCTACACAATACTTCATGTTAAGAGGACTACGAACATAACCAGTCAATGTCACTCACGCGAATCTCACGCCTCCTAGTTTGGTCCTGCCAGAGTTCGTCCACGAGATATCCTTGCTCGAATGTACCTGAGTTATACGGACAGTTCAAGTGCTGACGCGACATGTGGTATCTGTGACGCGGAACCAACGAGGCAATGACGCGGCATGGATGAGGTTTGACGCGGCATGCAAGTGGGCCTTGACGCAGCATAGATAAGTGTGAGGGTTTACATTAGTAAAGAGACTGTGAGATGAGTTTTGACGCGGCATGCAAGTGGGCCTTGACGCAGCATAGATAAGTGCGAGGGTTTACATTAGTAAAGAGACTGTGAAGATGTTGGGAAGAACTTCTCGTGGTATGAGTGCCTGAATGAGGCTTGTCATGGCTTGACATGGTACGGTAGTAGGAAGTACAGAAGCTGCATCGGAATTGACAAGGTGGTGTCGAGACAAATCTGCGCCTGAAAATCAACATTGTATCAATAATTAGAGGCAATACAAGACAAACACAAGATGCACACTACATTCCCGAGTAGTACGAACGCGGAGGACAGGCATTGTAAATACTTATGGTGAAAAGTGAGTGCAACACTCCAGGGCCTGTACGCACATGGACATATGTTCGTATGTTCGAAACAGTTTGATCATTAACGAGGATACAAAGTGTTTGGAATGCATAAATAAGTTCAAGTGTTTGAACATGATCAGTACGAACTTGAGTCTACTAGGATTTGTGACAGCGCCGCGTCACAGGCGCGTCACAACCGCGTCTGGCCCAACTTGACGCTGTCGATTTTAGGCTTAGTTCTGCTTGCATCGTGATACATATTACTGTTCACGTTCACCACGTGTTCTTGAATCTTGAAGAAGAATTTCCTGCTTATCGGTATCTAATACTGTTTGGCCTTCCGTAGGTGCTCACTTAATTTCCTGTCAGTGCGGTCTCACTATTTCATCTCACTCTTCTTGCCTAGGATGCAATGAGGCAGCAGCAACCAATGTCTGGACACCCTGCATTTCCATTTCGCATTGTTCGAATATGACCTCGCAGCCAGTCAACACTGAGTCAGTGTCTGGTTATCGTTCGAGTTCAGTAGGTTCTCGTTCTTAGAATCAAAGGTGCAGTAAAATGCCACACATCTAGTTTGGTTTGGGCGAAGGAGGACCCGATTTCACCGGTCCCGTGATATCATTCGTCTCAGTTAAGATTCGTGATTCAAATGTATATATGAGCTGACACGTTTGACCCTTCCTAGGTTCGGGTGGTCGGCCGACACACCACAAGCATGCAAATCTCCTGATTACTGGGTGATTTGTCATTCGTGCATCTAGCGCGGGGCAGTGTCATTATGGGCATAGAACATAGTTCATAGCGTTCCGCACAGCAAGTTGTCAAAATTGAGAATGGTCTCAATTAGGTACTAATAGTGGAGATATCCAAGCGTTTATCGACCCCTGCTTTTTTCACCATATACATCAACGTCACGTTTGATCCTATTCGTACACGATGTCGCATGCGAACACACGAAACAAGTTTCTCGCCATCTTTGAGGGCATCCGGGAAGAACTGGTTGCGCATATGAAGTCCGAGAAGATGCCTGAAGATGCCATTGCGTGGTTCAACGAGGTGACTTGTTATAATGCGTTTCATTGAATATCGATGTTCACGTCTTCGTTGGGGATTGTCATCAATGCTGTCACATATCGGATCTTCTCACTACACCACCTGCGACAATTTATCTGTTTCGACTATCATCGTATTAGAACCTAATCTACAATGTCCCTGGAGGTAAACTCAACCGTGGCGTATCCGTCGTTGACACCGTCACGATTCTCCTAAACCGCCCTCCAACTGACGACGAATACTTCAAAGCTGCCCTCCTCGGATGGTGTATTGAGCTTGTATGTTCTCCGTTCTCCATTTTGAAATATCCATAGTCACTCCCTGATAGCTTCAAGCATTCTTCCTTGTTTCCGATGACATCATGGACGGCTCCATTTCGCGCCGTGGCCAACCGTGCTGGTACCGTGTCTCTAATGTCAAGGGGCTCGGAAAGGTGCAGAACATTGCTGTGAACGACTCATGCATGCTTGAGTGCGCCATATACCACATCCTCAAGAACCACCTCAGACGCGAGAGCTATTATGTTGATTTGTTGGAATTGTTCCAGGAGGTATACACGACATCCTTTCATTGCACCTCACATAGCCTCTCTTACCCTAGTCGCTCAGGTAACTTACAAGACCGAGATGGGTCAGCTCGTTGACCAAATCACTGCCCCCGAGGACAACATCGACATAGGCAAATACACCCTCCCCAAACATGCCTTTATTGTGCGGTACAAAACAGCCTACTACTCTTTCTACCTCAGTGTCGCGCTCGCCATGCGTATGTGTGGTGTCCCAGACGTATACGAGCTAAACGGAAAGACCGTTGAGCCATACAAAGAAGCCAACCGCATTCTCATTCCCATGGGCGAGTTCTTCCAGGTGCAAGACGACTACCTCGACTACCATGGCACCGAGGCACAGATCGGGAAAATTGGTACGGACATCATTGATGGCAAGTGCTCCTGGTGTGTGTGCACGGCACTCACCCACGGTACCGACATACAAAAACAATTCCTGTTCGAGAACTACGGCAAGAAGGGTCCCGAACAGGCTATGAGGGGGCAAGCTGTGAAGGACGTGTACAACGACGATGAGGGGTTGAACATTCCCAAGCGCTACGAGGAGTATTCGAAGAACACGGTGGCGGAGATTAATGCGATGATCGAGTTGGTACCAGAGTCTGATGCGCAGGATGAGTTGAGGGGCGATAGGCTGAGGCGGGACGTGTTCCGGGCCTTCCTGAGCAAGATTACTGATCGTACGGCGTAGGACTACATAAGCCTCGGAGGTGTAAGAAGAAAAACCATCCTTAATCAATGCTGAGTCGTTGCTAGCATGCCTACGAATGTTTGGAAGTTGGCTTGTCCGAATATCTTATAACCGAGCGCGCACACAAGGCGCTATGAGAAACTTATACAACAGAAACCATTCGGGCAGGTTTCGAAAATCAATTTTAATGTTAGTCTGATCCACCGGCGGACTGCTGTTCAACGACATCACTTTGACTGGTTCAAGTTTCTTACACACATCTTCGACTCTGCTTGTAAGATATGGCCCAATCATCCATTATGATATTGATTCATAATCAGTCCCAAGCATGGAACCAATACGAAATTCGTTAATTCCGGAGGTCCGGACGAGACCAACCACATGGAGTCACTGTTGAACGTTACCCCGGCATATTCTGTGCAGAATGGGAAGCTGAATTCGTGCCTTTCTTCGGATTACTCGTCTCCAAGGAGCTCAAGTAGTAATACTTGATCACCAGCGTTGAGACGTTGATACTGAGTATGACCGACTTACCACCCGCAATGACCAACTCAAGGGAAGCAGGTCTGCATCAGTCTCGATGGCGCAAGTTCCTCCAGTACATCGAGGTACCCACCGATCCTGGAGTGCCCAACACACCATGGCTCAATCGCGACCTCATCCCCATGCCCAAAGAGCGCCGCACATATAAGATATGGTCCTACTTCATCTACTGGTGCATCTCTGGTTTCTGCACTGCAGGGTATACCACGGGCAGCACATTACTCGCGTACGGCCTAGATGCGCGACAGGCTATCGTGTCCCTCGTCATCGGAGGTCTGCTTCTTGGAGTGCTTTGTGTCGCCTGCGGGTGGATGGGAGAGAGGTGAGGATGATATGGTTACGGTACGGGTTCCATCAAAATGCTGACTGCTCAAAGACACCACATAGGCTTTACTGTAGCGTGCAGGTTCAGCTGGGGCATGCGGTGAGTTTGCGATAACTGACAGTCGCGGCACATTGTATTGATTCCTCTTGCAGAGGCGCCTATTTTCCTGTTATCTTTCGTGCTTTTGTGTGAGTGATGCGCTAAACATATTGTGTTATATTACTTGATCTCATAATTCAAGGATCATCTTGTAAGTCTCGAGTTTCTTTTTCAAGTACCGAAATCAGATATGCGCATTTAGCTGGGACGGCCTCCAGGCCTACTGGGGTGGACAAGGTGACCTACTTTCTACTTGTGTTCTTTGTTCCGTTGCTGATAAACTGGGCTATTTCGTGCAGCTATTGCGGTACGTGCTCAAGTCTTCGCGCATCTTACTTCATCCCATGCATTTGAATAGGTAACGATCGGCGCTATCATTCCTGGTGCGCAACCTTCCTTTCAGATTGAGCAATGCTTATTTTATCTTGTTTTAGGATTTGCCCACATGTGAGTACACTCAACTTGTCAAGTCTTTTCGCCACTCACGCACAACGACTTAGGAAACAGACGTTAGCGGGAGGAACCTTGTTTACCAAGGACTTCATAGGCATGATGTCCGATACATCCTCTCTTCACGAATTCATTAAATCTAACATCCCGTATACAGCATTTACTACGTGTTCTTCATCGCAATCATGCGCATCCCCCCTGAGCGGCTCCAGAGACCATTCATCGTCTCGTCTGTCATGTTTTGCGGCACGTAAGCACTGTTACCATTCTAATTCCATGCATGCGCTGCACTTAATTTACAATGTAGCCTGATCGGACTTCTTGCTTGGGCGGTCTCGAACACGCATTCTGGTGGTCCCTTGTTTCGGGAGCAAGCCAGTCCCGTTCACGGTGGAACAGGATGGTGAGAACATGACTTGAGATAAAATTAGATATTTTGATAAACAATGCGATAGGGCCATGTTATTCGGTATCACCGCAATTCTCGGCGCATGGTGCGAGACTGTCCTTTCACCGCTTGCACGCGCATCTAATATATGCTATGGCTATGATAAAAAGGGGTGGTGCGACCGTTGGTCAAAGTGACTGGACGCGCTATGCCAACCGGCCTTGTCTGTCCAACGCTATAACATTCTTGTTTATCGGACTAACACATCCATTCAGATGCGCCCACGCTATCTCAGCTCATCGCCGCGTACGTCCACAAACCATATTCATCTTAGTTTGACCTGACTGATTACTCCCAGGCCATTTTGCATCATTGTGTGTGCCACGATCGGCATTATTGTCACGTCATGCGCCCAAGAAATTGTAGGGAGCCTGATTTGGGAGCCTTTCCTGCTTCTCGCAACTCTGCAAGATTACTAGTAAGTGGGGGTTCATCCGCTGGGGCATAGCTTAACTCATTTCTTCAGTAATGACTCCCCAAGAGGTAAGGACGATCTCGCAGTAAGTGTGGGTGCTCAATTCTCTATCGATACGGACAGTTCGTGTTGCGATGTACGTGACACGTTAATGTGTTCTAGCTCCTTCTCTGACCGCACTTCAGTTTCTTTGCCGGACTCGGCTGCGCATGTGCCCAGCTCGGCATTAACATTGTTTTCAACTCTGTGAGCGCAGGAATGGATCTTTCGTACGCCCTTACCCCCATATCTTAACATCTACCTAACACACAGACAGGGGTGTCGTACCGTTCGTATTTTTCGTTCCTTGTACCCCGAGTGCACAGATTAACAGACATTCTTCCGTAGACGCTATATCAACATCAGGAGGGGCGCTTACCTGCTTACCTTTCTGGGGTTGGCTTCGAACCCTTGGCAATACCTGTCTAAGGCTTCAACTTTCCTGACTGTGATATCTAGCTTCGGAACATTCTGTACGTGTTAATGAAGTATTATTCATCACGCGTAAACTGTTCCTACTTAGTCGCTCCCTTTTCTGGGATCCTTCTCGCCGACTACTTCGTAGTAAGGAGATGCGTGATCAAGCTCGAGGACTGCTACATCGGCGACAAACGCTCTATCTACTGGTGCGCAAACATTACAAAGCATATTCTTCATCTCACTTCTGCCCAGGTACCGCAATGGCGTCCACTGGCGTGCCCCACTCGCCTGGGTGCTTGGGGTCTTCCCAACTGTGCCTGGGCTAATCATGACAACCCTTGACGCGACTGCGTGGAATATGTGGGTGCGCATTTTTCATATTGCGTTCTTCGTCGGTACGTTTGCCGCTCTGAAATGGTATCTTAAATATTTAATAAAATTTGGCATCTCCGCAGGTCTTTTGATATCATTCGTCACGTTCTCGGTGATTTGTTGGGTCTCACCCCCGGGAAATGTGGGTGTTGGAGTGTCGTATCATGAAGAAAATAGTTTTGAAGAGGAAGGCGACCCGGAGTCCGAGGAGAAGAAGGAACTAGTTTAGGACTGGTATAGATCATGGTTTATCCTGTAAGGCCCACTATGCTACGATGTTCAAAGACACAATGGCCCTCATGTCGATCCACAACAAGGTGTTGTAGGCTGAGGACCGCGACCCAAGTTGACAAGTCCTTTAGTGGTGGCCATTACAACGTCAAGGAGTCCTGCAAGCGGCGTAGTGATCTGTTGATGGTAAGTTGTCTGAACACGCATTGGTGGTGTTCAAAGAGTACCACGAAAAACGTGCATCGATCCGACATCACTTCACCATTCTGCTCTCACCTTCACGAATGGAACTGTGAACACATTGCTAGTAAGATCTACATAGTAGCCCGAGTGGGGGTGTGGTTAGGTAAGGTTAGCGTAACCAGTGACTTGTTACCGTGTTCCGAAATTTTGAAATCTCACCGTCAAATGCAAGTGTAGGACGCAACCCCCTCGTTTTATACATTGGGTGTACAAAGCGAAGGAAGGAAATTGGTGGGAAATAACAGATCTCTTAGCAGAAATCAGCTACGCCTAGTGATCTACATTCTTGCTGGTGTTCTGCAAATCATTTGCTTGCAATCACTTCACGATGCAGAAATTTTACGAACAAAGCAGGGATATACTCTAAAACTAGTAGGCAGTGCAATCTGTTGCTGTTCCGTTCAAATTCACAGTGATGACCTACATGGATGATCAGGATTCAGCAGATACCAGTAACATACTAAGTGGGAATTGAGATACGCACGCCCTCACAGCAGAGTGTGGTCGTCGATTGACTCAATTGGCTCGAGCTACTACATGCTTTCACATTGGGAACGTTCCGGCACCTCGTACCTATGCGACGTCGAGCGCAGGTCAAGTTAGTTCAGATGCCCCCTCCCCCCCGAAGCCAGAATCCAAAACGCACATAACTATAGCTGGTAGCAGGCTGCAGCACAACATACCGGGAACCCCGACGTGCAACCTCACACGTCCTCGCCAACGACTACAACGTCGGGTGTGGCAATTACGGTGACAGTCTGGTGATGAGTGTTTCACGGGAAAAGCGGCGGAATGAGCAGTTCAGAAGCAAAAATGGCACCGTCAAGTCTCGCAGCGTGCCATGATGTCAATAGAAGCGATACCGTAGACAGCGCATGCATAGCTTGTTGGTCAGCCCAAAAACGCGTGGGAAACTTCAAACGACACCGGTTTTAGAGGTCATTTGACTCTCTGAATTCATTCCCGCACTCAGTTTGATGCCAAAAGAATTTCCCGAGCCAAAAATAAAGTTGTCGAGATTGCTGGTCCGCGACTGTAAGTAGTATGGAGCCAATACGAAATTCGTTAATTCCCAGAGAGCTTTTGGGAGACCAACGGCATGGAGTCACTGTAACGTCACCCCGGCATATTCTCTGCGGAATGAGGACCTGAATTCGTGCCTTTCAAAGTTTCTTCGGATCACTCGTCTCCAAGGAGCTCAAGTAGTAACACTTGATCACCAGCGTTGAGACATTGATACTGAGTATTATCGACTCATCACCCGCAATGACCAACTCAAAGGAAGAAAGTCTACATCAGTCTCGATGGCGCAAGTTCCTCCAGTACATTGAGGTACCCACCGATCCTGGAGTGCCCAACACACCATGGGTCAACCGAGACCTCATCCCCATGCCCAAAGAGCGCCGCACGTATAAGATATGGTCCTACTTCATCTACTGGTGCATCTCTGGTCTCTGCATTTCAGGGTATGCCGCGGGCAGCACATTACTCGCGTACGGCCTAGATGCGCGGCAGGCTATCGTGTCCCTCGTCATCGGAGGTCTCATTGTTGGAGTACTTTCTGTCGCCTGCGGGTGGATGGGAGAGAGGTGGGGATACTGTGGTTACGGTACGGGTTCCATCGAAATGCTGACGGCTTAAAGACACCACATAGGCTTTACTGTAGCGTGCAGGTTCAGCTGGGGCATGCGGTGAGTATGCAACTGACAGCGGTACATTGTGTTGATTCCTCTTGCAGAGGCGCCTATTTTCCTGTTGTTGTTCGTGCTTTTGTGTGAGTGATGCGCTAAACATGTTGTAGTACATTGCTTGATTTCACAATTCAAGGACCATCTTGTAAGTCTCGAGTTTCTTTTTCAAGTGCCGAAATCAGATATGTATATTTAGCTGGGATGGCCTCCAGGCCTACTGGGGTGGACAAGGTAACCTACTTTTTACTTGTATTATTCGTTCCGTTGCTGATAAACTGGGCTATTTCGTGCAGCTGTTGCGGTACGTGCTCAAGTCTTCGCGCATCTTACTTCATTCCACGCATTTGAATAGGTAACGATCGGCGCTATCATTCCTGGTGCGCAACCTTCCTTTCAGATTGAGCAATGCTTATTTTATCTTGTTTTAGGATTTGCCCACATGTGAGTACACTCAACTTGTAAAGTTTTTTCGCCACCCACGCACAATAACGTAGGAAACAGACATTAGCGGGAGGAACCTTGTTTACCAAGGACCTCATAGGCGTAATGTCCGATCCATCCTCTCTCCACGAATTCATTAAATCTGACATGTCGTATGCAGCATCTACTATGTGTTCTTCATCGTAACCATGCGCATCCCTCCTGAGCGACTCCAGAGGCCATTCATCGTCTCGTCTGTCATGTTTTGCGGCACGTAAGCACCGTCACCATTCTAATTCCATGCATGCGCTACACTTAATTTACAATGTAGCCTGATCGGACTTCTTGCTTGGGCGGTCTCGAACACGCATTCTGGTGGTCCATTGTTTCGGGAGCAAGCCAGTCCCGTCCACGGTGGAACAGGATGGTGAGCTCATGATTCAAGATAAAATTAGATATTTTGATAAACAATGCGATAGGGCCATGTTATTCGGTATTACCGCGATTCTCGGCGCATGGTGCGAGACTGTCCTTTCACCGCTTGCACGCGCATCTAATATATGCTATGGCTATGGTGAAAAGGGGTGGTGGGACCCTCGGTCAAAGCGACTGGACTCGCTACGCCAACCGGCCATGTCTGTCCAACGCTATCGCATTCTTGTTTATCAGGCTGATACGTCCATTCAGATGCGCCCACGCTATCTCAGTTCATCGCCGCGTACGTCCACAACCCATATTTACCTTCGTTTAACCTGACTGATTACTCCCAGTCCATTTTGCATCATTGTGTGTGCCACGATCGGCATTATTGTCACGTCATGCGCCCAAGAAATTGTAGGGAGCCTGATTTGGGAGCCTTTCCTGCTTCTCGCAACTCTGCAAGATTACTAGTAAGTGGGGGGTGGTTCACCTGCTGGGGCATAGCTAAACTCATTTTTTTTAGTAATGACTCCCCAAGAGGTAAGGACGATCTTGCAGTAAGTGTTGGTACTCAATTCTCTATCGGACAGTTCGTGCTGCGATGTACGTGACATGTTAATGTACTCTAGCTCCTTCTCTGACCCAGTTCAGTTTCTTTGCCGGACTCGGCTGTGTATGTGCCCAGCTCGGCATTAGCATTGTTCTCAACTCTGTGAGCGCTGGAATGGATCTTTCGTACGTCCCTTGCTCCCATGTCTTAGCATCTACCTAACACACGAGCAGGGGTGTCGTGCCGTTCGTATTTTACATTTCTTGCACTCCGAATGCACAGGTCGACAGACGTTTTCCCGTAGACGCTATATCAACATCAGGAGGGGTGCTTACTTGCTCGCCTTTCTGGGGCTGGCTTCGAACCCTTGGCAATACCTGTCTAATGCTTCAACCTTTCTGACCGTGATATCTGGCTTCGGAATATTCTGTACGTGTTAGGGAAGTCTTATGCATCACGCGTAAACTGTTCCTATTTAGTTGCTCCCTTTTCTGGGATTCTTCTCGCCGACTACTTCGTAGTAAGGAGATGCGTGATCAAGCTCGAGGACTGTTACATCGGCGACAAACGTTCTATTTACTGGTGCGCAAACATCACAAAGCATATTCTTCATCTCACTTCTGCCCAGGTACCGCAATGGCGTCCACTGGCGTGCCCCACTCGCCTGGGTGCTTGGGGTCTTCCCAACCATGCCTGGGCTAATCATGACAACCCTTGACGCGACTGCGTGGAATGTGTGGGTGCGCATTTTCCATATTGCGTTCTTCGTCGGTAGGTTTGCTGCTCTGAAACGGTATCTTAAATATTCAATGAAATTCGGCGACTCCGCAGGTCTTTTGATATCATTCGTCACGTTCTCGGTGATTTGTTGGGTCTCACCCCCGGGAAATATGGGTATTGGAGTATCGTATCATGAGGAAAGTAGTTTTGAAGTGGAGGGTGAGCTGGAGACCGAGGAGAAGGAGGAACCAGTGTAGTACTGGCATAGATCGTGGTTTATTCTGCAAGACCCACTATCCTACCATGTTATGACCCTTATGTCGATCCGCAACAAGGTATTGTAGATTGAGGACTGTGATCCAAGTTGACAAGTTCTTCAGTGGTGGGCATTACAACGCCAATGAGTCCTGCAAGCGACGGAGTGATCTGTCGATGGTAAGTTGCCTGAACACGCGTTAGTGTTTAAAGAGTTCCAGAGAACGGGCATCGAACCGACACAATGATAATTCTACTCTCACACCTTCACAAATGGAACTGTACATAAACACATTGTTAGTAAGATCTATACAGCAGCTCGAGTGAGGCACTGTGAGGGTGTGGTTAGGTAAGGTTAGCGTAACCAATGACTCTTGTTACCGTGTTCCGAAATTTTGAAATTTCATTGGTATGGTACCGTCAAATCCAAGTGTAGGACACAACCCCCTCGTTTTCTACATTGGGTGCACAAAGCGAAGAAAATTGATGGGAAAAAACCGCTCAGGAAGATCTCTTAGCACTGGCAGAAATCAGCTACGCCTAGTGATTTGCATTTTTGCTAGTGTTCTGCAAATTATTTGCTTGCAACCACTGCACGGTGCAGAAATTTTACAAACAAAGCAGGGATATACTCTAGAGCTAGTAGGCAGTGCAATCCGTCGCTGTTCCGTTCAGATTCACGCTGCTGACCTACATCGATGATGAGCACATGCCAGTAACGCAGGTGGAAATTGAAATACGCACGTCCTCGCAGCAGAGTGTGGTCGTCGTTTGAGCCGTTTTACTACATGCGCTCACATTGGGAACGTTCTGGCACCTCGTACCTTCGCTCTATGCAACGTCGAGCGCAGGTCAAGTTAGTTCATGTGCTCCTTTGAAGCCAGAATCCAAAACGCACATAATCATCGCTGGTAGACACACAACATACTGGGAACCCCAACGTGCAGCCTCCCACGTCCGAGCCAACGACTACAACGTCGGGTGTCGCAATTACAAAGACAGATGCGCAAAGCAACACCAGTAGATGGGTGAACATGGCGTGATGTACAACAAACTGAGGGAAATAAATTTTCAGGTCATATTTTCAGGACGACAGGTAGAAATATGGTGCAGTTGGTTCGCGCCCGAGCTATACCCGAGATGTCATTCAATCAGGCAAACTTCTCGAAGATCATTGTAAGATGTGACATCACCCATGGATTCGAACTTCGAAATAACCGATCTCCAAGATACTCCAACCAACCTATAGAAGAGCTTCAGATTCAGCACGCAGCGAATTGTTTGTTATAGTCTATCACTGAAGAAAAATAGAGGTTAACAAACCATCCCGAGCGGCAAAAACAAAGCCAAACTGCCAGTGCATTAAGAGGGAATCGAACCCCCGGCGGGTCGATGGCAACGACCCAGGTTACCACTACCCCATTAATGCATATTCGCATCAGAACCTCGGCTATTATGACGGCATCAGTGATCTCGATGAATGATCAACGTTGACATTACGGTCGTTTCTTCAAAAAAAAGGTAAGGCCTGCGTGTTTTAGAATATCTTCAGTCACCTGTACCGGGGAGGATAGTTATGTGTTAGAAAATCCTAACTTGGATTTCAACGCCTTGTAAGGCATTTTGGTTCAGAGGCAAAATGGCCTCTGAAACGAGTTTAAATAATAGAGGGAATCAAACATGTCGATTCTCGCAACCGATTCTGAGTCCGATTTTCGGCTCGATTCTTTGACCTGAATCGACGTCAACTTGCATCTAAAAGAGTCAAACTATCAAAAGCGAGTTCAAAAGTTGTTCTGAACAACTCGCTTTTGGTATAGCTCAGGGCATGTGTTCGTAAATGACGTTTTAGCTTATCCGAGAGAAAAATACCGTTCTTGGACTGCCGGTGCAGTAAAACATTAGTCTCTTGAATCGGACATGATACAAATACATAAAATGGCATCGAATTTTTCACGAGTGAGATATTAGTAGTATTAGCTAATGTGAATATATTAATGGTATACATGATGTTTATTCGAATTCAAAATCAGACAATTTGACGTTTGCGTGCTGTTGCGAGTGCCCGTAAACGACAATGTTGTCTGTAAACTCGTCTAGAACAGCCTCCTCAGTGTCACTGAGTTGACTGAAGTTCAGACTGATCTTCTCGAATGTCGGAAACATCATCTGGGGAGTAATCCTGCCCGGTGCGATTTGTAACATGCCCTGCTCCATCAACACAAGCTCTGTGATGCTGCTGGCTACGCTAATAGCACAACGAAGTTGGTGGCATGGTGATGCATCGAGAAATGTGTGTAGTTGGTAGGACGAACACCATATAAGTCTCGTCAGGACGTGAAGGATGAATGGGTTGTTGAATTTCGTGTGAACGACAAGCGCACCATCCTATCGAAATAAAATCAATGTGTTCTCAAAAATAGATAAAACTTACTGCAGTAAAGGAGTACTGATGCATGAACGCTAAAGGATAATCTACAATGAGGCGCCGTACCTGATCAACGCGAAAGGTATCTGGGGGGACATCACAGCCATGTGGAGGGAAGAGGGAATATCCCATCACAACAGCCTGGCGGATGATCGTTGTGAATGCAGTGCGAAATTTTGTCACTGCACACCAAATATTTCCGACGTCCTTGTCGTTAGTCGTCCATTGAGTTGCAACTAGTAGGGTCAAAGAATTAATGTAAGTCAGTATTCGTGTGTTGATACATACCGAGAAGTGCTGGTATTCCAGGTCTCACATCACAAATGACTTGTTTGACGATGCATTTTTTGTCAGCTGTGAGGGACGCTAATGCGTCTTCGGAAAAGATAATGGATAGGATGTGCTCTTTCGAGACCGAGATCACTTCTTTGCGTGTCTCGGGACTGATCCCAGTGGTGGGACTTTCAGCAGATTCTGCAGGTGCAGGTGCCACCGCTGTCCCCATCGTTGTGGGCGCCACAGAGGGAATAACAAGACGTGGTGTGGGGGGCATGCGTCTTGCACGACGACGTGTTTTGGATGTCCTTGCAGGCCCTGTGGTCTAGTATTGTCAGGCTGATTTTCAATGGCGTAGAAGCTAATGATACTTACATGTATCACATGGGACCTGGAGATCTCGCCCATCGACATTGGCCATAAGTGTTGGAGATCCAGTGGTGGGACTGAAAGGGCTTGGAATTCCTCGTCATCGCCGACCCAACTGGGCGCTATGGTGGAAAGTTCAGTTAAGCGCTAGACTTGTTAATGCAGGCAAGAACTTACCTGATGGTCCAGCATATGTGAAGTCCTGCTGAGGATGCGCAAAGTCCTGCTGAGGATGCGCAAAGTCCTGCTGAGGATGCATGAAGTCCTGCTGAGAATGGGCGAAGTCTTGCTGAGAATGGGCGAAGTCTTGCTGAGAATGGGCGGCGAAGTCCTGCTGAGAATGGGCAGCGAAGTCCTGCTGAGAATGGGCAGCGAAGTCCTGCTGAGAATGGGCGGCGAAGTCCTGCTGAGAATGGGCGGCGAAGTCCTGCTGAGAATGGGCGGCGAAGTCCTGCTGAGAATGGGCGGCGAAGTCCTGCTGAGAATGGGCGGCGAAGTCCTGCTGAGAATGGGCGGCGAAGTCCTGCTGAGAATGGGCGGCGAAGTCCTGCTGAGAATGGGCGGCGAAGTCCTGCTGAGAATGGGTAGTGTAGCCGGCGCCAGACAGCGAATTAGTGTAGCTGGCGCTAGAGTAGTTGTAGTGTGAGGAATCTGGGTAGCTTGGGTTTGCACAGCCGGCGCTGAAAGAATCCAGGTAGTGGCCAGGATTCGAATGACTCGGGCTCAGCCTACCAGTAATTTTAGTAGTGTACAGAAAAATAGATAGGTGCACTTACTGGCTGTGTGCGTCTAAGTGGTGCTGCCACTGATGTGGATTGAAGTTGGACATTTGAGCTGGAGGTTGTGGCTGTTTGTCAGGGAGATTGATCTGCGTGTCCGTGGGTTCGTGGGAAGGGTTGAGACCAGACCCTCGAGGAGGTTTTGCAATCTTTGCTTTACCTTTGCGCTGTGGGGGGCGTTTGCTAGTCATCCAGGAAGAATCATTTGGGGGAGGGCAAAGGGCACATTGATTACAGTTCTAATACAAATGGAAGGACACAAACAACGCAAACAAACTTTACATCTTGTGACTCAGTGATCGGTACTTGTGACATGAGCTAAAGAAGCGGAGAAATAAAGGGGTAAGGATGTAAAAAAACAGTATGCATATGACAAACCAATAGAGTCAAGAAAAGCGCTATGAAGGAAGAATGACGTGTGTATTACAATGTTCCTTATCAATAGATCAGCGTGGAATAATGAACAGACATGTGTACTCCACTTACCACAATAGGAACTTACATTGCGGCACTGCACGAGGCTTCGGGACGAATGCCAAGGCTTGCGGTATAGTCTGCACAGGTTCCTAGATATTTGGGGTCATCTTTGTCATCCAGAGCCCCACTGCTGGTGGGGGATCCGGATCCCCCGGATTTCATAGATGCCCTGCTGACACCATCATCTTCATCATCAATAACCTCAGGTTGCGATGAGGGGAATCTGGATGCTCCAACTCCAGATTGGAAAGCGTTGCCGACATGCGAGCCTAAACCTTCGCCACATGCTCAGCTTGATATGAGATGACCTTGAGAATTTCGCGTTCATCTTCATAGACCGCTTGAAGGTAGTCTCGATCATCGTCGACCTCTATGCAGTCACGCTCAGAAAAAAGGCTCCTAAAGCTATGTAACTGAGTGTCCGTAAATTTGAGCCGGTCTTCATTATCGGCGTGCATGGCATTGAGGAATGCGATGAAGCGCTCAGCTTCTTCAATTTCCCATGCGGTAGCCAGCATGCGCTGGCGCGCAGTTTCACGAGCAGCAAGTTGTGCTTGGTATCCTTTGTACAGTGTTGAAGGACGCATTTGCGAGAGGCCATTTTCTAAGTGGCCGGCATGCTTTATAGCATAAAGATAAGTATTTGGAACTGGATAATGGAAATATACATTATACCTTGGCAAGAGATTCACTGGACACATATGGTTTGCGTTCTTGCCCCATAAGACGAGCTGCAAAACGAACCTCGAGTGGAGCTGGGTCGGGGGGGGTATGGAACGAGTTTTCTGCTCATCTGTTCATGTACGAACTGACGTTGAGCATTGCGGGAGGGGTCCGGAGATGTGGATGGGTTATAAAATAGGCCTTTGGTCATGGAAGCCAGAGTCATAGGCGGTGGTGTCATCTCTGCTGAGGAGATACCTTTAAGTGAAGTACTTAGGTCGGAATGTCTGGTATCAGGAGAGCTCCCTGAGATGTGAGTTGAAACGAAAAAAGGTGACCCAGGAATTGAAGAACAAGCTGATAGAGGAGACGATGGGGGACTGCTTGATGGAGGGGGGCAACTGCTGTGTCGTGTCGGAGATGAAGATGGAAGTGAAAGGGACATGCTGGGTCAAAGAGCGACTGAATATTGTTCAGGAAACTGCGTCACTTCAGCCTAGTGTTTCTTTGGCCTTAATATCTCTCCGGCCTTCAATTGCAGGCTGATACGTTGATATCCTGTCACACTGTGAATACAGTCAGCATTGCAAGCAGCGGAGTTTGAAAGACTTAGGAATTTCTGACTGCAACACTGAGCTCATCACCCAAAGCAAATGTACGTATTGTTCACTGTTACCAGTATGCTTATCCGTGCATGTACCTTTACCAGGCTGTGTCCCAACTGCAGTGGGGAGTTTTCTTCCATCGAAGCAGTTGTTCTACATCTCAATTCACAGTCTACCTGTTGGCCGCACGAAGCACATCCACAACACTCGCCCGTTCCTCCTGGGTTGCGAGGTTCACATCCATCGACATCGGACACTACTGGCCATTTTCATCCTCGCTCTGGATATGTTTTTGGTCTCGGCAAAAACCTATTTGACAGGTTGCAGGAAGATCAGTATAATTATCGGCGGGAGGTAAACACTTACTATCCTTTTCATGATGAAGGGGAGTGGGAACTAGCTAGGTTCTTGGTCGAAAACCTGAACCAGACGCAGATTGATAAGTTCTTGAAGCTGAAATGGGTAGGAGACTCTAAGTAGTACTATTCAGCAAGTCTGACTCTTCTTTCATAGTTTAACACTTGCCCAAAACCGTCCTTCACCTCAAAAGATCAACTTCTGGACTGGATGGATGCTCTACCCTGCTTTGCAGAATGGAAAGTTTCGAATCTAGAGTTTACGGGCTACAAGACAATTCGTCCCATCCAACTCATTTGGCGCGATGCTTTAGAGGTCGTCAAACAACTTTTCAGCGACCCAGTTTTTGCCAATCACATTACCTTTCAGCCACACATAGCCAATGTCAGGAATCAGTGTGAGTATGGAGATTATATGAGCGCCGATTTGGCATGGAAAATTCAGGTCAGTTTTCCCTGCTTAGTCTATGACTCAAAGATTGATTTCATATAGGACTGTCTCCCATTAGGCGCTATGCAAGTCCCAATCATCTTAGGGTCTGATAAAACTCCCGTGACAAGAACCACTGGGGGGCTCGAGATGCACCCCATCTTCATCACTATCGGTAATCTTGATTCAGAGGTTCGCTCTAAGGCCACACTCCGAGCTTGGCGCTGTATCGCTTACATGCCCATCGCTAAGTTTTGTGTCCATCCCGATTATCAAACGATTCTTCAGGCGCGGTTGTGGCATAAGTGTGTTGATCTTGTCTGCGCCAACCTCAAACTGGCAGCCAAGAGAGGTTGCTTTATGCCTGATCCTTCCAGATTCATTCGTTATGTCTTTACGCCACTCGTCGCTCACGTATGCGACCTTCCAGAGGCTTCCATGATAGCTGCGGTCAGCAAAAATGCGTCTCCTATAACGATGGTGTTACAAGAAAATTTTGGTGATGGAGTTCTCTACCCTCCTCGTACTGGTCAACATACGCTACAACTTATCTGCGAGATCTCCAAAACGACTGATGTTTGGGATCTCGACAAATTTCAGAAGGCAGCCAAAGCGGTCAATTTATCTGGAGTTCACATGCCATATTGGCATGATTGGATATATGCGTGCCCATCTGTCTTTCTCGCTGGCGAGATATTGCATACCTGCCTCAAATTTTTTGCCGACCATCCGCTCAACTGGACTAAGGAGGTAGTAGGAAAACCCGAGCTCGATGCTCGCTTCATCGCTCAGCACAAGCGGGTGGGGATGCGCCACTTCACCAAAGGCATCACACACGTCAACCAAATGACAGGCCGTGAGCATCGGGATATCCAGTGCACCATTGTTGCTTCAATTGCAGGTGCTGCTCCGCCTAGATTTATTCGCGCACTCCGCGCCCTCATTGAGTTCATTTATCTTGCCCAAAATCCAGTTCATTCTGCAGACACCCTGATGTCGATGGCACAGGCTCTTTCAGATTTTCACGCATTCAAAGACGCTATCATCGAGGCCCAGGCAAGGAGGGGGAAAAAGGGTTCTAAGGAAGACTTTTTCATTCCCAAACTCGAACTGCTACAAAGCTTTAGAGGCACAGTCGAGAGACTGGGCACTTTGATGCAGTTTACGGCGGATATGACGGAGCGTTTGCTCATCACTCACTGCAAAGATCTCTTTGTACGAACAAATTGGCGGGCCAACGACTTTGTGGAGCAGTCTGTACAAATTCTCAATTGGCAGGAGTCGATTGAACTGTTTAACCTGTACGCGTTGTTACATTCTCGTGGCGCATCACTTGTCAATGTGATATCCACTGAAGATGAGGCTGTGACAACTATCAATCCGGCACTCTCCTGGATTTCTCGTATTCTCCCTGACGAAACGCACTCTGTTCATGGTCCTCGACCAGTTTGCAACCATTTCCTCAAGGGCATCCTTTCCGGAGATGCCCTCACTGCCTTCCATCTGACACTGACACCGGATTTTAAATCTTTGTCACCAACCGATATTCATAGCGTATATTCGCTCATTGACTTTGATCATGCGCTCTCTCAGTTCATCAGATGTTTTTCTTTCTCCACCGGTGAGCATACCCGCTGGGACTACAGATACGGGCACTTTAGCGCGTGGAAAAAATTTTGACTGCAACTTCATTCTGCCTTCCAGCCACGGCTGATCATGCCAAGCAGAGTGGTACAGGCATATCCACCTGGTGAAAGTTTCCCCCTCGGAAACTGCGATAATGTCCTCGTCAACATCACAGGCGACAATGGCCAAATCAGTATGTCTATTCTTGTGTTCATGTTCCAAGACTAACGAGATTAAACAGCAACTCATGTCGCACAAGTTCGACTTATTTTTCAGCCAAATCTTCCACATGCTTCTAACCTGGTCTTGCCATCATATCTATCCTGTCCGCTCCTCTACATTCAGTATTACCACTTCGTTGCCAGTCCTAATGACCGCCCTGAACTTGCGATGTGGACAGTCGAGCGTTCATATGTGGAAGACCAACATGGTAAACACAGATGTGGTGGCGTGGTCCCATTGACGAGTGTAACGCACGCTGTTGAGTTAATCCCAGAATATGGTGAAAAGATAGACGAAAAGATTTCTTTGGCCATTTGTTTGGAGAGCTATGACCGTTTTTTTCTGAACAATTTCGCAGATAAGGAGAGTTATCACACGTTGAGTACAGAGTTCGCATAGTATCGGTAGCTCACAATAGCAACATAGTTTTGAATCCATGTATTAATTGCTGTCAAGATTTCACTACTAATGAGTGGCCCTAGCCTAGGGTTTGGGAACGCATACCTACTAATGAGTGGCCCTAGCCTAGGGTTTGGGAATGCATACCTTAGACTAATGGTTGAATATCGAGATATTCATTGTAAACTACCGAAAAATCAGTTCCACCAATCGCGTTGCTCCATTAGCAGCGCCGTAAGCTCACCGTAAGCATCAAACTTCTTTTTGACAAGCGAAAATTATGGGTCTTTTGCTGATGGCCCTTTGAACAACCCCCGATTCTACTCGCAGCTTCGCCTCTGAATCATGCACGATTCTCGCTCATACTAATAGCACGTGCTTTGTCTTTGTCTTCAGTGATCTCAGTTAGCATCTGAAAAGTAAGTTCTTCAGTCCATCTGTAGTTGGGCATTGTCGGATACTAATAGTAACAGAATAATAGGTCATGCACTCGATATCAGGCGGCTCAATGTTCATGGTGTCACTGTCATCTCCCCAGACTCCCCTCACACTATCTTCCCGACCCTTTGATTATCTCTTGCCTGTTTTGATGGGCTGCTTCTTAGCTTTCGCATCAGCGGGCTTAGACTTTGCAAGTGCATTTTTGGTTGTTGCTTTCGCTATATTACAGCTAGCGGGTTATAACAGCAGTAGGCCCTTTGAGTCATTAGTGTAGGGGACAGTGTATTTCTTTGTGATATGTTTTGAATGGATATTTCGCAATTTTAATTCACATGGAAATTACAAAATTGGACATGGCAACACGATGGTGATGAATCGATGATGAAACGAATCGTTGAAGCGGCTCCAGAGCCGCTTCAACGATTCTTGTCGATTCTCGATTCTACCCGATTCTGTCATCTAAAAATCGACAACAGAATCGACAACAGAATCGGTGTGAGAATCGACATGTTTGATTCCCTCTAATAGTGAAATCGCCACAGAAATGTCGTTGCAATAATGGTACGGTAATGGTACGGCACGTTGCAATGTGATTGCGCAATATATTGAAAAATACATAGTAAGATTCCTTGCAAATTCGCTTCAAGAATACCTCATTGCAACCACTTGAGACAGACAATTTGTCGAAGAACCAAAAATTGATCCGTTAAAAACACCATTCAAAAGTATCTCACGAGTGACGAGACTGCCTGGTCTATCGAAGACGTCCAGGCGATGCGGTCTTGCGTCAAATTACCTGAATTCCTTTATGGTCCCTGCTGGTAGGACGTGGTGCGACGCACCATGAATATTGCTCAAGGTCACTGTTCGCCGCGTGTGTAAAGATGTTCATCTGCAGTGACTACCGATGAGGGTAGAAAGCCTGGGACTACGTGCGAGCATTACTCACCTCAACGCCAGTGACATTCGCGTGGTGACTGCATTGTAAAGACCCCCGTCGGTGTTCTTGAGTGCAATATTCGAGGTATTTCGAGGCAACCTGGAGCTGCTGAGGAGTAAAAATTGTAGCGGCGTCAACGTGCCTGTGTACAATAGATACAATTACATTATCTCTGGCGCTGAAGTCTGGAAATTAGTCAGTCGCCTGACAACACGAAGCGCCGTGACTTATATTCATAGTGTAGCTAGAAAAGGAGTGTAGAAGAAACTCACTGCTGAAGCAACAGTGGCTTGGACTTGGACATCGAAAATGACACTCGTGATGGCGTTTAAGTCAAGCACTATCCTTGCGGCAGCAAGTTGAACACAAACCTGAAACAGGAAGGTTGGTATTTGCGATAGCAGGAAAATAAATAAACATACGCGATGAAAAAGTACATCAACCCGTCAGAGAACAACATCATGGCATGTCTAGTGGGTGCCCCATTCACACCGTTCCACGTAGGTGCCCAGGCGAGCTGATATGCCGAAAGGCGCAAGGCCAAAAATGGATACACATTGAATGAATAAAAGTGGCGGTAAGAACAGTGATATCGCTGTAAGCATTGTACAACCGTCGACGGGATGCCAGACGCCAGTCAGGAGGACACCTGCAAATATGCTCGATCAACAAAATTGAACGGCACCGAGACCGTCAAATTAGATTAGAAAGGACGGTAGGGTCATACTATTTATCTGTTTCAACAACAAACCTAGTGATCCGCATAGATACTACCCTTTGGGGCAATATCAGCATGCTAGAGTCGTGCCATTTATCTGTTTCAACAACAGCCCCAGCGAACCACTCCCGTTCGTTTCATTAATTGCTGTCATGATCGTATTAATTGTGAGCATAAAGCACGAGAATTTGGCGATCCTATAGACCCCGACTGCTTCAGACATGCTAGCTTAGCAGTGCTGACTCGTTCCATGTGTGACCATTGGACTTGTGCCCTTTGATGATCATGATATTCCCGGGTTCGTCTGACTCCAAGTTGACAAATTTAGCTGATCGACTCGGATGATCAAAAGCCAACCTAAGCATAGGAGTCTTAGAAATCAGCATAGCCACATCGAGCCTGGACAGCTTAATGAACCACATACGCCATACATACGCCATTGTGCTTACTGCATTAGTTAGCGCACAAACTGCGGAGACATCTCACGCCCCTTTCTTTCCTCCTGTTCTTTGAGAGCCCTACTGGAGAAATGGTAGACCCAAAGGTTTGGTTTAGTGGGTGAAAGCGAATTCATTGGACTTGCCATGAATACTGATATCTCACATCCAGTTACTGGTGCATCGTCAGGGTTCGGGAGATCAATGACTGAGCTATTGCTCAACAAGGGCGATAAAGTCATAGCGACTCTTCGCCATCCTGATGCTCTATCAGATTTATCAGCACAATTCTCATCCTCCCGGTTCTTAATCATTCAGCTTGACGTGACGAACAGCGCGGAAGTATCAGCTGCGTTTGCAAGAGCAAATGAAGCTTTTGGAAGGATTGATGTCGTGTTTAATAATGCAGGTCAAGCTGTAACAGGAGAGTTAGAGTCCGTAAGCGAGGAAGAGGCCCGGCAGATGTTCGAAGTAAATTTCTGGGGTGCTATGCATGTGAGCAAGGAGGCGGTGAAGTTCTTCCGAGAAGTGAACAAGCCAATTGGTGGGAGACTGTTGCAGGTCTCGTCAAGGTTGGGATTGGTAGGCGGCCCTGCAGTCGCTTTCTACAGTGCATCGTGAGTGTTCTAAATTATATGGCATGCTGTTTTAAGTCATAGCATCGCGACAGAAAATTTGGCAGGTGTAATCAATTTTTTGAGAGTGGAGATACTTATCAAACTATCTAGCTCTGGAGGGCCTGAGCGAGTCCTTGGCAAACGAACTTGATCCTGCGTGGAACATAA
Source organism: Suillus subluteus (assembly GCA_016647755.1). NCBI lineage: Eukaryota > Fungi > Basidiomycota > Agaricomycetes > Boletales > Suillaceae > Suillus > Suillus subluteus. The sequence goes on along the minus strand of JABBWI010000155.1, from coordinate 132,566 downwards.
AGGTAATTCCAGGATGCTTGACGTTTAAAGACTCGCCAACCTTTCATTTCCCCAAGGTCACAATAATCGAGCCAGGTCCATTCCGTACCAAGATATTCAAAGAGAACCAACGCCTAACTCCCCAGCACCCTGCGTACGCCAATCCTGACTTGCCCGGTTCCCAGGCTCGGCAAATCGTGGCGTCGGGCAATATCGATGGAGATTCAGACAAGGCAGTGGTGGCCATTGAGAAGTTGACCCACCTTGATGATGTTCCTATGCGCCTGCCACTGCACAGAAATGTCGTTGTTTCAACAAGGGATAAAATCAAGAGCCTGACTGAGGACGTGAATAAATTTGAAAGTTGGTCTGAAGATCTTTACCATTAAATCCATGCAGTGTACACTGTACTTATAGCCAGCGGTTTTGCTACTCATTCGAATGGGTTTCGTATGCATTTATGCAACAATTGCTCGATTTTCCCCTGTGTAGAGACTGCTGCCTCTCACTGTCAGAGAATAAGCACTTCAAGTTGTTGGTCTTCGAAACCAGACATTCCAGACAAAACACCGGTGCGTCCAGAAAGCGGGATTTGGCTGGTCGACCGGAAGCAGACTCGGTGACAAAGTCAAGGTCCAGGTTACTCGGAATAATCTGTGGTACTTGTTCAAAGTGCAAACTGTGAAAGCGGTTCCGTGTACATTGGTCTGGAGCTTCTGTAAAATAAAAAAACAAAGCGTTGGATTAACGTGAACAATTGTATGCAGAAACGTCAAATAAAATAGACCATTGATAGATTTATAAGGAATGAAGTTTTCCTTCCATCAATGTCGCCCGGGAATTGCCCTACGCACCGAATTCGGCAAGTCCAACTAAGTAAACAGCTCATCATCATGCCAACCAGCAAACACTCACATCTTTCCGTCGACAATGTCGTACGCGTACGGGGCCTACGGCCGCTCGCCATCTCCCATATTCTCACAGAGTTCCATACCACTAGATGATTCCTCAGTAGATGAAACACCCGATGTTCAAACAAGCGCGAGCCGAACAGGTTCGCTGGAACCTGAGCATGGGGAAGCACGAAGCGCTCCTTTGCCTTCCTGTACCGAAGGCACAGTGAGTATTAGGATGCAGCCAAGGCCGGGAAGCTAAAAAGGACGTTTCACGCTCCTTTTGCTTCCTGTGCCGAAGGCACAGCAGTGGGGCTAGTTATGATCAGGGAGTGCTTTTGACGTACGGAGTTCGAAATTGCTTACGTTTGACAGCGGCCCCTCGGCACACAAGGTTTGGGACGCATATCTGGAGCTGCGGGAAGTCACTCATTATCAGATATATCATCTTACAATCGCCCTTGTTCCACTTTCACTTGATTTCGTATTGTAATACCAGTTGCTTCAACCAATCAAAGGCCTTGATTAAACTTTGAGCATAGATATCCGTGATGATCACAACCATGCCGATTTTGACAATACAAGCTCTGAACGGTGGTTATATATCTAGCACGAATACTATGCTATACACCCCCAACGACGTCCCCCACTCGTTCATACCCATCCCTCGAATATGACCGTAGTCTCAAATGATCCCAGTCAGTGGCCGATCATCAATTCAAGTATTTTTTACAGCTATTGGTTGGGTTCGTCGCATCAATATGTCTCGATCTAACATTGACTTGCGGTTTTGCAGTTGCTGCCGGCGTCGTAGTGGTATATGATTGGGGTGAGCAGGACAGTATTCGAAAACCGCTAATATATTCATGATATTTTCAGTGTTAACATTCGGACAAGAGGTAGGTTGGTGCTATTACCAGAGTAGCCGACTTGCTAAGGATGGTGTCATAGGTTGAACTGATCTGGGTGAGTGACAGGGCCCCACATCAGAAGGAAAACAGGAGAATACAATGAATTCCCAACAGAGACAACGCTGGTCTGTCATGACTGTGCTGTACCTGGTTGTTCGTACCTCATGTTATGCTGTGCGTGGTTAGCGGTTGTGCTGACTCCAAAATGTTCTAGATACGCTATATTGGAATACCATATTCTGTGTATGTATCGAGGTCAGCAAATTGGCACTGTACTAATAGCCATCTCTCGTTATCAGTATCAGCGTTCTGCGTATGTCTCATATGTACTGTGTTCGATTCTTCTGACCGGCGGCACACAGCATATGTGACAATGGTCTCGCTGACAGATGCAGTGAGTATTCCACAACCATCTCATTCCCATCTAATGAATACACCCTTATGTAGGGGTGAGTGAGATCCTGACCATTGAACTTGACTCGACATAATGACACAATAGGTGTGAGTCGGAGTGTTTGATCATAGTACGAGGGTGATCATTAATTGAGTGTTTCAGGCAATATTATGAATTACGCAACAAATGGGACAAGTGTAGTCGTAATTGCCGTGTTGGACGGTGAGCTTCAATACCTCAATGAGATTGACTCGACTGAAACACGATGCAAGTCATCATGATTGCTCGGTTACATGCCATGTATCAGAGATCTAGAATCATGCTTATCGTGCTTGTTATTATTTTCCTGGCTGTCAACATCGCCTGTGGAGTAATCACGGCAATAGAACTCAAGCTTATTGTAGGAGGTAAGCTTTACTTGTTGACCTGAAGAACACAGCTCATCGGACAAACACCAGAGGCGGTGATACTCTCTGGCATGTCTATGTGCACTTTTGAATACGGGTGGGATTTCCCGCTTCTGGACTCAATGGTTTGGATGCTCAACACTGTTTGGGAGATCCTCGCATTGTATCTTTCAGTCAAGATTGCTACGACACGTTTCCACGAGCTGCGACGACTCCGCTCGTCAACTGGATCGACCATTGGGGACTATTTCAGAGTGCTGATGAAGTCCCACGTGCTTTATTTTGCGAGGTGAGCTTGTAATGTGAATGGGACCATCGTTTTCTGCTCAAATTCCGCACGTGCTAGCTTTGCTTGTGTCTCTTGCCTCGAGTTAGTTGGTGATCTCTCTCCAGGGCTCTTGGTGCGCCGACCTGTCGCTGACATTTGCTTGTAATCACTGCTCATCATTTCTGTAGATTAATTCAATTTCTCTAGGAGCTGAGACACTCTATGGTACTTTTCAAATTTTATCGGTCGTGCAGATGTTTGTGCTGGGACCACGCCTCATCCTTAGCGTTCGAGAATGTCAGGCCAAGCACGCGGGCGATTCTGACGCAGAAAATGAAAATCGCATGAATTCGATTGTCTTCCAGAAGCGCGTACATGTAACAACTAGCAGTACTGTGTAAAACTGCTTGCCAAGTACTCTGCATGGAGGAGATATTCGGTCGAGGATCCGTCGTAGTATTTATTTTAGTTATACAAGTGTAAAAGGAAACTCTGGAGAAGATCTGATCTGTTTTATGTATCAATATGTAGTATATTGTCGTCTATCTTGTCCTACAACAATAGCATCCGGGTCTACGTCCATGGTACGTTGCAGATGAGTCAAAGAGCTGTATTGAAACAAAAGATGGCTAGAGTGCGAGGTGCTGGCTGCATGCAGCAGAAATTGGAACTCGCACATGGCAGGTGCTGAAAGAGAACGTGAAAACTCAAGTTGTATTGAATGAGCCATAAAGTTGCGATAGCTTGAGAGATCGAGTACTGGCAGCTCAGTAACAGTTGTGCGCAGTGAGGCATTGGCTATTGCTAAAAGTCATAGTATATAACTTGATGTAAACTGAAGCAGAAATTGAAACTGGCAGGCAACAAAGAGCATGAACGTCCACGTTTGAGGTGAGGAAATGGGAGGGCCGACGGGTGGCGCACGGTCCTGCAGCTGTCGTCCCTGTGGTGAATCATAGGAAAAAAAACTTCACAGCGCCGGTGCTTGAGCTCAGCTGAGGATTAAGAGAAACGTCAGACCATTAATGAATAAATTCATAAGGAAGGAAGTCTTCCCTCCATCAAGGTCGCCCGGGAATTGCCCTACGCACCGAATTTGGCAAGTCCAACTAAGTAAACAGCTCATCATCATGCCGACCAGCAAACACTCACATCTTTTCGTCGACGATGTCGTACGTGTACGGGGCCTACGGCCGCTCGCCATCTCCCATATTCTCACAGAGTTCCGCACCACTAGATGACTCCTCAGACGAAGCACCCGACATTCAACCAAGCGCGAGCCGGGCAGGTTCGCCGGGACCTGAGCATGGGGAAGCAGCAGGGGCGGACACGATGACATGCCTCTGGGACGACTGCGGCGTTGTCTTCAGCCACCTCCCCAGTCTCATAGAACACATCCACAACAGTGCGTCCATGTCCTAATATCGTCGAAACTAAACATCATGTGTGAGTGTGTGTTACAGCGCATATTGGCGTGCACAAGTCGAACTATACCTGCGAATGGGCGACATGCAACCGTCGTGGGCTCGCACAGACTTCGCGATTCGCCCTTATATCCCATATCCGCTCGCATACCGGCGAGAAGCCCTTCATTTGTTCTCGGCCAGGTGAGTAGTGTTCTCAATCCCATCCAAAGTAAACGAACGTCACCTGTATTTTGTTTCAACTCTTATAATTTACCTCCATGTGCCAATCGGCATTGTCTATAGTTGACTAATCTTTTTCTCCACCCACTTAAATATTCCCAGAATGCGACAAGTCCTTCACCCGCTCCGACGCGTTGGCAAAACACATGCGACTACAGCATAACATGCCCCCTCCACCCTCAGGTAGGGGCTCCTCAGGGACACGCAAACGCAAACGATCCCTCTCACCCTCCCACCCCCAAACCGCACCTGCACCCGAACACTCCGCATTCAACACCTTCAAACTCGAACCGCAGACCCCTTCTGAGCTTGATAACGGCCTCGGGGGTGGAGGAGATTACTTTTCGGGACTCGCGCGTGAGGAAGACGAGGAGGACGATGATGATGGAGAGGACGATGGACTTCCACCGCATTTGCAGAAGCTCTTGGATCCTAGGACTGGCTTGATCATGGGGCGCAGTCCTGCACTCGTCATGTATGTAATTCAGAAAGCGAAAATGCGCTATGCGCTTGAGACCCACGCGGCACTCATCGAGGAACTCAGGTGCGCTGAATTGATGTGGATAGTTCTCGCGGCATTGACATCATCTCATTTAGGGTCACGAGGGCACAGGCGAAGGAAGAAAAGGCAAAGAAGGAAGCGATGCTGGATGAGTTGATCAGGACTGTCTTTGGGTGCGTTTGTTCATGTCCGTACTGTCTGATTTTCATTAATTGGGTTCTGTTGTTATCTAGAGAAGAAGCAGCAGCTGTCACACATGTCCTTCCCCCACAGCGGCGAGCTCGCCAGAGCCTACCATCACAGGCGCACCATGTGCCAGCTGCGTATCCACCGCAACATGTGCACTGAGGCTCCAGTGCGCTGGATCTCTATTGTATTGATGTTTTGCTATCGTTATCGTGATTTTGACATTGCCTATGCGTGTTTAAGACATTATACCTGTCCAGGCTGCTGAAATGTGCAGAGTAGAACACTTATCCTATGATGTACGTCTCTCACAAGCCACAATTATCTTAGCGAATACGGGTGTTGGTTTGCGATACTGAACGAAACATCTATGCGATGACTTGTAGTCATGTCCACGATCCAATGATTCCGGTAGTCTAACACAAAATAGCGGATATAAACCAAGCAACAATTACAGTGATTGATATTTGCATGCACTCCTTTTCTACGCTTTGCGATCAGTGATCTTGCTCAAGAAGGCGCGGAACGCGTCGCGTCTCAACCTGTTACCCTTGACCACCTCGTGCGCAGCAGGTTCAGGGACCTGATCAATCATCGCATTGATCTCTGCCACCGCCTTCTTCTGATACTCCTCGTAGCGCCTGGGAATGTTCAGCCCCTGCTCGTCGTTGTACATGTCCTTCACAGCTTGCTCCCGCACAGCCTGATCTGCGCCCTTCTTCCCATAGTTCTCATACAAGAGCTGTTTCTGTGCTTCGGTGCCGTACGTGAGTGCCGTGCACACACACCAGGAACATTTGCCATCGACGATGTCCGTGCCAATTTTGCCAATTTCTGCCTCGGTGCCGTGGTAATCTAGGTAGTCGTCTTGCACCTGGAAGAACTCGCCCATAGGAATGAGGATGCGGTCTGCCTCTTTATACGGCTCGATGGTCTTTCCATTGAGCTCGTATACATCTGGGACACCACACATGCGCATGGCGAGGGCGACACTGAGGTAGAAAGAGTAGAACGCGGTCTTATACCGCACAATGAAGGTATGTTTGTCGAGGTTGTATTTGCGAATATCGATGTTATCTTCTGGGGCAGTGATCAGATCGACGAGCTGGCCCATTTCGGTTTTGTACGTAACCTGTAGCACGTCCATGTCAGAAGGTATGAACGAAGTAGAAGGGATTGGGAGAGGCATACCTCCTGGAACAGCTCCAAAAGATCTACGTAGTAGCTCTCTCGCCTGAAGTGGGTTTTCAGGAGGTGGTAAATTGCACCCTCGAGCATGAACGAATCGTTGATGGCAACATTGTGGACTTTTCCGAGGCCCTTGACATCGTGGACGCGGTACCAACAAGGTTGACCGCGCCGCGAAATGGAACCATCCATCATGTCATCGGAGACGAGGAAGAAGGCTTGTAGCTATAATTATAAAAGGGTGCTATTGGCTGAGCATGTGGAAGAAGCCGATAAAGCTGAAACGTACGAGTTCGATGCACCATCCGAGCAGGGCGGCTTTGAAGTACTCGTCATCAGTTAGATGTCGGTTGAGAAGTATAGTGACGGTATCGACGACGGATATGCCGCGATTGAGTTTTCCTCCTGGAACGTTGTAAATGAGATTCTAGGAGAGAAGATCCAGCGAGGTGGATGATCATATCAGCATCACTATTGATAGAGCATGCGAAAAATCGCTTACCTCGTTGAACCACGTCACAGCGTCCTCTGGCATTTTCTCTGATTTCATATGGGCAATAAGTTCCTCGCGGATACGCTCGAATACGGCGAGGAACTTGTTACGCTTGTCTGCTTTCGACATTGTGTATGTGTGGGTAGTTGGCGATAAGATTGGGCTTGGTATCGAAGAGCTTTTGAAGGCTAGGGAGACCGTGTCTAGGCTACGGTACTTCTGGGTGACGATGAGAGCTAAAAGCAAGAAGAGTACTGGTACAAAATGATATATCCTTGGGTGTTGGTTAAGTATGGTTACAGATATGACAAGGGTGGATAAACATTACTTAGGAGTGGCCAGATCTTTATATTATTTGACCGGAGGCCAAGAATGAGACCACTTTTGATTTTTACGGAGAATCGAGATCTGACTTAAATTGATCTGCCTGGGTCCCGAACGCGCTAGCACAGACTGTCCGACAGTGAAGAAGACGGGAAGACTCGGACACGACTAGCACTCAAATTTGAAACGCACATGTACAATTGCCGAACTGGTAGAATCTTTGAATTGCAAGGGTGACCAGCTATCCTCTCTTCGGTTCAATTTAAAGTTTAACGGTAAGACCCCGAGGAGTCACGCCGACCTCCTAACACTCATCTGTTTCGACTAAACTTATCTCTGTCCCTTATTCAAGCGCCCGGTGTTCAGAGCCATTTGAATCACAAACACGCGCCGGTTCGTCTCTAACCTCTACTCATTCACCCCCAACCAACCAACCATGCAAACGCAGACTTCGACGCCGCCGCCTATGAAGGACCGTCGAACTTTAATATCATCACAGGTATATAAATAGTCCACACGTTTGTTAATAAAAGTCAAATATTGTATGTATTCATTGCACCTGGTCTGGTCCCCATAATTGACCTGTATTAGTGCGAGTGCTTTACACAGTCAACAGCTCTCTTCAATACATTCTTGCCCGGTCCCCATCTTCTGTCCAGGTTACTCTTTACCCATCCTCTATCTGCTGTAAATGCGCAGTACGGTTTTGCACCGCTTCAAGAAAGCATACCTCAATGCCATCTGCAACTCAAGGTATGTGTTCTCGTATGACTTTTATTCCATGCACCCACCACTTGGCAGCCCAAAGCTTCTCTTGGATAATTCCAGGGACTTTTCTATCTACGTGCTGGACCCATTGGGGTCGCAAACTATGCCGGCCCCTGTAGACTTTTCCCAATCGAACGCGGTGTCTGCTTCAGTTTCGCAAACAGCCCAACCACGAGGAGTGGTCGTTGCGCCGGGGCTGATATCGTGGGCGCTCACAGCGGACGAATCAGACAGCGTGACCGTCAACGCTTGGCACGGACCTTGATGCCTTCGAAGTGATACTGGTAAACACCCAGAAATCCCACCTCTGACACTTTGAAATCTTGGAGCCAGCTAGCCAGGATATCACATCCAAATAAATCAAGCCGAACTCACTAACTCCGAAGCCCCACCCTCGTCACAAGAACAAGGCAAACTTCTCACCAGATCCGCCGATTTTCCTGAGGTTTACATCGGGCCTCCCAAACGCGGACGAAGAAGAAGGCCACGCAATCGAAGACACAAAACCTCGTGTGGCCAGCACCACCACCATTTATGTGCGCGCCGATTGTACGACCACAGCGGCAAGAGCCGGACGCAACCCCTGCTCATACGCCTACTTCTTTACTTACATTACTGTCTGCTGGGAACGAAATACTGCGCTTCTGGCAACTCTTTCGGCGGTAGATTCGACACCGTCGGGATCCGAGCCAGGCTCAGCGCTACTAAACGCACCAAGGGATTTACTGGCAGCACAGAGTCAGAATCAGCAGCAGCCGTCGCACGCGCTGCAGCCTGTCCCGCAGAATAATCAAGATGATGATAATGTTACACTGGAAAAGGAGCATGTGGACCCGACCGCGTTCCGACGACGGGTACTATCTGGGACCGGGACGGGCTTTTCGAAATATGCGACCACTGATGTGGAAGGTATGTTGTGGTGAGGGTGCTTCGAATGCATGTCCCGCATTGTACTGCGAGCGTGAACGGTCTCCAAGTTATCCTGTGTCAATAAGAATTTTGATGCGTTGCTCTGCTGTCATGACATGATGAGGTGACGGGGGTCATTGAATGGCTTACACGCAGTTTGAACTTGAAAGAGTTTGAACAAAGTTTGAACGGTGATTACTTATTGTTCGTACCTTGAAGTGATGCAATTCCAGGGAACCAAAATTTTTCGGAGGAGTAACAGGGGACGGACGGTAGACTCAATTTGCAGGGCTTGCTTTGGACTATGAATGATGAGATCCGAGCAGATGTGACGATGCTGACCCGAATTCATGGCGCACCGTGGGATACGAATATACATGTGTGGAGAGCAGTAAGAAATTCGAAAGGCATCGAGAGTGTTCTAACAACTGGGCGCAGTAATCTCGTATCACATACATAAGTATTTTCTACAGAAAATTACATATTTTGTGAAGGCACAAGTACTTGTGTCCGAATTTTAGAACGATAGTGCATCACCAGCTCGCCAGCCTGACGCCAGAAATAATGCCGCACAGCAGCCAGAGTCATATCCAGCGGCAGAACAGAGTCATTGCAGAGAATTTCGTACAGGTCTTCACCCCGAACACGATCATGCGGGTTGTGATTATCGTCATGCGGTGGATGATGTGGCAATGTAGGACTGCTGGATATCCTGTCCAATTTTTCTTGAACCTGTATGCGATATCAACTATTGCATCGCCCACACAGGGGATTAACTTACATGATGGGTTAGCTTGCGTACTCTGAGGAACTTGCTCGACGTTAATTTGGACTGTGACCTTTTGAAGAACACGTTTAGAATACACGGCGCGTGATGAATGAAATTCACTAACGTGTTGAGCAATTCGGGGAGTGGTTCATGTCCCTGTTCTGTGCCTGGCCAGGGTAACAATACAAAAGAGACCTTTACAGGAGGTGGGGTGTTAATTTTGTTAAATAGCAGGTATTCAGCAAGCCACAGAGGTATCGTCGACTCCAACTTGTACACGTCGGCCCATGTAGTCGACACGCTGCCCCTATAAACCGTTCTCCACCCGGGATATACTTCGTCAGATATTAATATTGTCATTGCCGAAGGCAACATCAGAGTGGGAGCATCGCTGGATGTGGGAGGTGAAATAGGGTTCGCGAGGAGTGCCTGTACAGGCGATTTTTCAACGGTGTCTGTAGGTGCCTGGACAAAGCAATAGTCAGACAAACACAAATCTTCATGTTCACCAAATTTACCTCTGGAGCGGTTGGCACATCGGCCGGATTGCCAGAAGGGCTAGATATAGGTGAACCTGGCAATATGTCGCTGGTCGTTTTTCTCACAGTGCCTTTACCAAGGCTCTTCAGACGCCCCATGAACCCGCTGCCGCCAGGAGTATTTGGTGTCGGTGTTGCCAGGGCACTCGGAGGACCACTCCATGCAGAAAAATCACCGGCGTCTGACAGCGCGGTGCTTCCCGTAGACGGGCGCCGTGTATGGGGATGGGGAGTGAAATAATCCAGGTCCTGAGACGCGCTGGGGAGCGAAGCCACTGGATCAAGGCCTTGCGTACGTATTGGTCGAGGACCAGGGGTGGTATCGTTCGGGGGCAATTGAGGGATAATGGATAACGGTGGAGGAGATTTTAGCGGAACGAGCGGTATCATCGGAGTAAGAAGAGGGCTGGGTCGGGTTAAAGAGGGAAGTGAAGGAAGGACAGCGGGTAAACAAGTGGTTGACATGACGACCGCACTACTAACAAGAACTCGCGGCGGCCTTGTCGAAGACTCAAAGGAATGCCGCAGTGTGGAACTAGAAGAGTTCCCGTTCAGTTCCAGTGATTGTGGAGCCGCAGTGCGCTGCATAGCTGAGTGACCAGTCTCGGAACCATGTGTGTCGCATTTACGACGAATGCGTTGCTCCTCGCGAATAAAGCCGAGGAACAAATTTCGTAGGACCCACCTGCCAATGTTAACTGAAGTGCGTGTTGGGATCAGATGTCACTTGACACGAAGAAGGATATCCTTACACCGGAGTTCATCGCTAAAATGCCTGTCATAATCGAAGCCAGCTTCGTCTGCATATATCTCGGAATCGAAACAGCGCTCGTTGATATGCACAGTGAGGACACCGGTTTTCGTGTCCACAGACGACCAAGGCGAACTAACAGCATCACCCTCAATGCGCTCTCGGACTGCCTCAAGCGCCTCACGAGGACTCCGTTCTTTGTCACCCCCTGTCACACTCCCGTTGTCACGACGAGGCCCACTGCTGGAAGTACTGCAGGATCTACTCGCAGCACGAACCTCTTCACGGGCAAACCAACCTCTGCAAACTCCTCGCACGACATCCCACACGGCGACCTCGCCGGTCGTATCTACCGTTAACGCATGCATTCGATCGTTCAGCAAGATAGCTCGCACGAGGCCAGGAGAGCCTGCTATCATCGCATCTGGGTTTGCGTTTAAAGGCTCAGCATCAGCAGCGAATTCCCGAGCTTCATATGCTGTTCGATGGTCCTGCACTGCATCAACATCGGTGGGCGCCATCGAGATCTCACTCTTCATGCTCCGGAGAGTGTTGGGGGGCATGAGGGTCGAAGTGTGGTGAAAGGCAGTATGGAGTGGCAGACGTCCTCCCGGAACGGAGGCGATGGATGCTGCAGAGTATAATGTTGCAACCTCGGGATCGCGTCCACGCAGAGCGAATGAAGAAGGGGAGAAAGGACCATCGGGAGAGGTAAGTCGTACAAAAGATGTGAGCGGGACACCGGGGTAGGCTGCTGTCGCGTCATCCCTACGAACTAGTCGATAGCTCAGTATTGAAAATTTAACATAAAATTGAAAGTGCACCTTGATGTATTGACGGTGGTGCAGACCATTGCATAGATTCACGTCCAAGGGAAACTTGTCTCCTCGAGATCGTAGCAATGGAGCTATCAGCAATGATTTCTCTTTCTTCATCTAAGACTCGTTTCGGTACGGGTTTCGGCAGCCTCCAACGACTGATGCTCGATTTACCGGAGGCGGTCCAAAGAAGACCGTCATCCGCGGTCACGATTTTATTGATACCTTCCCCGACTTCGACAGAAGTTTCCCGCGCAACGGTAATGCAGGCACCGTCCGAAACGTCTCCACATCCCTCCACATCGACTTTGCATACCATACCCGACTTGTCGCCAGAGTAGAACACCTCAAGCGAGGGATGCGTCGAATGTAGAGACCAAACAGAATCTGTGTGGTATGCAAACGTGTGTAGGCATCGCTGAGACGACAATGACCATAGCTTGATGGATGCTAGTAACACAAATATTCAGGAAAAATATTCGGAGGATTATGATGAGTTACATACCGTCTGCAGAACCTGTGAGGAGCTGGCCGAACTCATCAGAACAGATCATTGTTGAAATATTCGTAACTTACATATCGTGCATCCTCTGAAATAAGAATGGCTCTGATATTGTCCGTGTGGCCGACCAACTTCCCTGTCCTCTTTCCCGAGCGCGGGTCCCACATCCTGACGACACGTTCCGGAGATCCACTTGCGATGGCGTGGCCGTATGGGTCGGAGGCTATTGCATATACAGAGGCTTTGGGCGCGGTAGCATCAGGTGGGTTAAGGGTAAGGAATGGTTCGGGCGTTATCGATGCTCGGGTAAGATCCCAGAGTTTAATGGTCCGGTCAAATGAGCCAGAAGCTATCCAATTCTGTTCACGACTAAATACATGTCAGCGTGAACCATTATATTCAAGGAATGCATACCAAAGAGCAAGACAGCGCGCATAATCGGCGTGAGTCCCTATTGCAGAGGGGTCACTGGGAGAACTGGCATGGGGATGCCAGGCCTTGATGGTTCCATCAGACGATGCAGAAACAACTGCTTATGGTCAGCCCGTTGACGCGCCACTGCATTCCGTGTGCTTACCTGTCTGATTGTAATTACAGAGCAAGAGATCGTTTACCCAGTCTGTGTGGGTCTGCGCGCACTGACGGAAGCTAGAAGGCTACAAGAAATGCTTCCAGTTACACGCAACATAATAAACATTGTGTCTCACCGATCCCGACGTCAACGCATCGGTGTCCAACTGCCACTGAAGTTCGTACGGTAACTGGTCCGTTGTGCTGCCTCTTCGTTTTCGTCCCCCACCCTCCTTGACATCTCCTAGCACATCACCATCTCGTCGTTCGTCTTCCTCAGCCTCCTCAGCAAGTGTCTCATCTCCCATCCCCGTCAACATTTCCCACCTGTCTAACCGGTCTCTGCGGTGCCTGCTATCATATCTCCGCCTGAACGGAAGTCTCAAATCCCATGACATGATTAATCCATCCCTTCCCCCAGTATAGAGGATGCCTTCCGGTGTGTTCCGACCTTCAAGACGCGTGGTTGTGTCGAGCGCAAGGGACATGACGCCCAGTCGATGCCTTGGATGAGAATTCTCCGAAATGCTCTTGGAGTTGGCCAGTGGTGTCTGAGAGGGTATGAGGAGTGGGCGTATTGAACCATTGCGGAGGACTCCAAGTGGCGGTAGCCTAAGCCGTGGAACGTCGTCCGTGGGTGGAGGTATCACATATGATACCCTACGCTTGGGAGGTGCCATGTGAAGGAAAATACAAATTTACATACAGGTATACAAGTAGTATGGTATACAACTGTCTCTGAAGGACGCAATACGCCGACGAACTGTGGTTGAACGCTGTCGTCGACGATGAGGAGAGTGAGATGACGGGTATTGTTGAATGTGTTTGGTGCCTGATCAACTTGCGTGCCGTACCTCCCACACGGTGCTGCTGCGTGCATGCGATGTAATCTAATCTTATCCACATTGGTACCATCATGAACCACGTAAACTAAACTTGTACTTCAAGTTCACCCCATGACCATCCTCGACGAGAGTAATACCTAGCAGTCTTCTATTTTCAAAGACTGCTTTGCATGCCGAATAATAGCTCAGAGCAGACAACGATGATTCTGACCTGGATGAGTTCACTTCATCAGGGACGCTCAAAGCTCGGGGGCGCACACATCGCCCACGCCCCTCTGCGTGCGACCATGACACCATCCCTTTACACGTAGCAACCCACGAAAGCCGCCTTAAAATTCCAGATTCCATGAACCACTCGAATCTCGATACACTTCCGTGCACAGCCAGTGACACGCTCGCGGCCTACAGCCTGACCACTGATCTAGATTCGTCTCAGATACTCATCCGAAACGTGCTGCGCGCTACCAGTCCAAACGAATTCGTACCTAGGCAAACATATATCCACATAAGGAAGAAGCCCAAGAAGTCAGTGTGAAACAGCCACTGAAGATTGTCACGCATACTTTGCATTCATCAGAAGCCCAAAAGTCAAACTTACGAGAACGTATAATAGGTCATTAATGACACAGCAAAGCGAAGTCGGAGGTAGGAGGAAAGCCGGAGATGTTCCTGAACAAGAGCTCGCCGAGACACATTGGCTTCGACCTGTGTGGGGGTGAGCTTCATCAAGGAATGGCAATGGGAAAGCTACCATAAAGTACCTGTGACCACAGTTATCGAAACACTGAGAGGACTCTGTGATAAAACATATGCAAATAGAGGGAGTCCTAGGGAGTCAAACACGTCGATTCACGCACCGATTCGGACATCGATTGTCGATTTTTGAGCGTCAGAATCGAATGGAATCGTGAATCGCTCCGAATCGTTGAAGCGGCTCCAGAGCCGCTTCAGAGGCAACAAGGACGACCCACTTAAATGGCTGAAGATTGAACGTATGCATCTCTAACTGCAGCATCAGATTTAGCGTAACCTTGGCGAGACTGGCTCCAAAGGCACTATCCACGGTGTCTTCTCATGCGTAACAAACGCTGTCAGAGTGGGAAGTGCTAGTGAGAACGCTTACACACCAAGACGGTTGGATGCACCTGGGGTTAAACTATAATAGTTGTACACAGGATAATTTCAGACTTGACCTGAGTGCAAAAAGAATCCGTGCGCCTCAGTACTATTGAATCTGAAGTGCGACGTTTGTTGTGACACTCAAGCTCGGTTTATCGCGGTGTTTGTCCCACGGGCAATAGGGGAGTTCACAGTTGCGTTGGCAAGGCGTTTTTCGCCGAATTTGTCGCTTTGTTGTTCACTTCTGTTGGTCACTTCGGTGGCCAACGGTTCAGAAATCGCAACTTCGGCATGCTCCGTCGGAGTCTGAATTCCACTCAATCCCCAATTGGACCGCTCGTTCTAGTCGAGCGCTGCAGTGACGCGCTTCAAGGTTATGGCGCCCATCCGCACTCAATCAGGGCGCAGGAAGAACACTGATTCTCCGCCGCCATCGCCCAGCAAACTTCTAACTGCGAAACTGCTTGTCGCCAAGGCCAAGAAGGCTGCCAGAACTCAGGAGGCCCAAAGTCAAGCTTGACTTAGATGATGTAGCGTCCGTCAAGAAAGCTGCCGCCAGTTCCAACCGAAGAGTCGTCAAGTATGTGTGCAGTTCTCCCTGGAAGGGGAGATGTAACGGTGGTGCCATCCAACACACCCCCGCCCAGTTTATTTTATCTTGTTTCTGTCAATCTCCTAACTATGGTCATTTACTTATTATTTCTACAGTCGCTCGTCGTCCCCTTTGGCCGAGCATTCTGCTACCCATTCCCTTCCCTTTCACTTCTGTTTCTGTGTCTATCCGATATCAAATGTATCCCTGATCTTAAATACCATCCATAGTCATAGAGTTACACTAGTGTCGTTTGAACCCCCAGAATTCAGACTTTGAACCTGTCATTTTGTTTGAATGCACTCTTCTCTCTTGTGCTGTTGTCTTCGAGCCTCACATGCTAAATAGTTGATGTTACACTTGTCCTCGTGGTGTGCTGTGAGGCATGCAGTGGTACAGTAATCCTTGCTATTATTGCAGCCATCTGCATGGATTATATAATGTTTGTTGCCGTGTCGGCAGACTCGGCAACCCTTTCAAGAGATGCGACAAATTTGCTGACCAGTGCGCGAACAACAGGGTTATCACAGTCAACCAATGTTTTTCAGCGTTTTTCAGACCTCAAAACTTTTCTGAACAACAGGTGAAAAACGCCTTGCCAACGCAACTGTGAACTCCCCTAATGCAGTTTGAACCTGAGGACATTTTCAACTTTAGCCGCAGGTTGCAATACTATTTTTATCCTGGGGACGTGGGCGATAGAAACCTGATTACTGGCTGTACCAGAACTTGAGGATTAATGAGCTATGTACTGGGAATTTTCATAGTTACAGAATTAGTGCAAGTCCCAGCAGAGCCTATGTATCTGCCTCAGTGAACCTCCGCACATGAAGATCAGCTTGATAGGATTAAGTGGTGTTGGTCCTCAGGCCGAGATTAGCGCAGTACTGCTTGCTGGGTAGCATTGGTCCTTATGCTGAGACTGGAATCATACGGGTAATTTATTTCTGGCATGATAATTTCACGAGCAATAAAACAAAAAAAATATCATTCAATGTTGAGATACAATGCATAGTTAATAGAACTACAGTAAGACAATAACAGCAGTGGCAACACAAGAAGGCGCTAGACAGTATGAGGAGGCATGAGATAATGGAGAAAGCTGCGAGATATGGCGGAACAACCCCAGACGATACAAGAAGCTGCAAGAGAGGGCGTGAGAATGACGATGCGAGAGATAGCGCTAGACGGTACAAGAAGGCTGAGAAGAGTCGAGGGTTGTGTTGTATAATGTGACTAAACTGAATGTGATGAGATCAGTAAAATAAAAAGACAGAGAAATAAGAGAAAGAATTACATATGCAAGAGACATCGCATGATGTGCGAAGGGAGCGAGTATGAGGGTGCACTGCGACAAGAGCTGCAAAAGGCGTATTCATAAGTATCAAAAGGGAGAAGGAGACGAAAAACTTACGATAAAGGATGGGAGATGGAATCAGCAGTTGCTAGAAAGGCAGGGGTCGTGTCGGGGTCGTGTACGGCTGCAAGAGGACGTGGCAGAGTCTGAAGAGACAGGTAATGGAACCACGGGAAACGACAGTAAGGGTGCGGGAGGTGTATGTGGAAAGACCAGGAAATTGCAGAAGGCTGGTAGAGTTAGTGATAAAAAGTAAAGATATAAAATTTAAAGAATACGAAAACAAAAGGGAAGACAAGCTCAACAATTACTAAGTTAGCAAGTACTCAAGCTCAAGTATTAGTACTTTAGTAGTCAGCTAGATTTGAGTTCGGACTTGGTGGAATTTTTCCTTCAACTTAGCTATTTTGCCCCAAGTTTGCGCGGGACGTTGTTTGTGGGATATGTTGCTTTTGGCTGTATAGTGCATCAACCAGAAGTACCTGTTAATCAAATGATTATTGCACTGACAGTGTATAGAGAAACTGTCCAAGGATGATTCAAGGATGCTCTGTGCAGATATTACCTATGGAGCGCAGCCCTTGTTTGGCGTTGTTCCCAGGATAAATCACTTATGGCCGACAGACCAAACACTTTGAGCCTCAGGTTAAACTCCCAATGAACCTGAGGCCATCCACTCAGCGGCTGCCGGACAACTCAACATTAGCGCTTCGTCCTTGTTTACGCTTAACCTACGGATCTTGTCCTAACTCAGTACTCTTGTCCTAACTCAGTACTCTTGTCCTAACTCAGTACTCAGTCTTTATTCAAAACGGTACAGCACACAAATTTTATATATACTGAGTATAAAAAGGGGCAGCTTAAACACAGGTTCAACTAACTTCTTACCGTGTAGTGCGGCACCGTGCGAACCAAGGCAATACTCATCAGTTTTCTCACGACATATAAGTTGACTAACACTAACTATCTAAATGAGGGTTGTTTGAAAGGGGTTCTCTTTCAAACTTCAACTTGAGGAGCGAGGGACTCAGCGAGCCAAAATACTGTTCTATTCATTTGCACCTCGCTCTTGCTCTTAAACCCAACCTAGGTAAGTCCGATCTCCTCATTCTCCTGCTGGATACCCAAGTTATCTGAATCCAACTGAAGCCCTTCAGACATGTTGAGTGCAAAAGCCATCAGCATTCATTTGCGCCCAGCTCTTATTCATCTATCGTGCGTATCCTGCATTGTTTTCGTCAGCATAAACTATAATCGCAAAAGCACTCGCACATTCCGCGGGATGTATATTGTGTTATCATCCACCACGTCTCCCCAGACCATACTGATGAGAGAAAAGTTATGTTGTATGATCCATACAAGATAGCTTTTCTCTCATCATGCCCAACCGATAACACCGAGAAGATATATATGAAGCCCACGACTTCTTGCTGCAGATGCTGTTCTGCGCGATCACACTGGGCTACGCTGTCAACCCCCAGTACTATCCTGTAGGATGTACATCAATCAACTTCGTTACTACCTTTGTTATCACTGCCCAAGCTAGCCCCGTCATTTTTGGGGAGGTAAAGCCCTCTAGTCACGCACACCATCCATCGAAAAGGAAGGAGGTAGATGAGTGAGGTTTCCAGAGTTATGCAAGCAAATTTGAGTACCAAGACTCTGTGCATTGGGAAGAAATGTTTGTTTGTTTTGCTTTTGTGTGCTTCGCTCCTTGTGGTGTGCCTGTGCAACTTGAATAGGTACAATTTGTTTTGATATTGTTTTTGCATTTATAACTACAAATCTTTAGGTAGCACCCATGGTAAACCCCACAAGGGTGCGGGTACAGTTGCCTAGAAACCACCAGAAATTTTTCATGCGTGCGTGGAAATCACCGGAAGTCTGATCTATCCGATGCCAGGAGGAATTGTTTGCAGGGCTTGTGCAAATTAGTTGCAAGGGTATTTCATTGGTCCAACCTTGCCCATAAATTTACATGGAATATTTCTGCGCAGAAGCAGCAGCAAGAGACGACATAATCTCTCCAAGGAGGTTGCGGGAGATTGCCATAATCAAGTACATAAGTGCCAACCACGATTTCTTGATGAGCCTATAGATTATTAGATATACGATTAGCCGCATGTAGCACGCGTGGGTTTGGACTGCACACCTGAGCATAGTGAACAGTGAGCAAGGAAGTGGAGTTGAAAGTACTGTTTCTGGTCTTCCTTGCATCAGACAGTTTATCAGTAGCGTTCGTCTCAACTGGGAAAGATGAATGGTCAAAGATGTGATGTACAAAGAGGTGACTCACCGACAAGAGCCAACCAAACCTGTTCATCGATGACCGCCTGCATCATGTCCTTGTCGCTCACAAATATGGTAGGGTCAACCCGACTCCAGCTAAAGTTCTGGCATAGTATTGTTGATGCCTGACCATAGTGCATGTCAAATAGTGCTATTGTCACGATTGATGAACCAAGTGGTAGTATTACTTGATAGTGCATCAGAATATGCTAGTGCAGCCCAGTGCCTATGATAGTGTCACGACTCGTACCAACCGATTTGTGTAACTCGGGTACTCACACTGACATGCATATTCGCATCATAAGTGGGATCATACCAGTTGAGCACAATGTAATGCTAAAGTACTCTCTTCGGGCGCTAGCCAGACCTGGGGAAAAGATGTAGCATGAATTATATAGCATGAAATTCCCAAGTCATGAACTTACAAGAGGATAAATAAGACTGCGGATGCTCATTGTCAATACTATCATCTGCTCCTATCGACTCTTCAGTCACTTGCAGTTATGTAATGCACAGATTTTTGGGGCAGGCCTCAAGACCGTGTGTGCGAATTCAAGGTATTTACCATCCTCATAGGACATAGCACTAGCTAGGTGAGACAAGGGAAACCGGTAAAAATGAAATAACTCACCGGAGCCTCTAATTCCATATTGCTTATAGTATATGTAGGGCTTAACGCGAGTGCATGTGCACCTAGTTATGGCAGTAAAGTCAATCGAAATGGACATTATGTTCAATTAGAACCAAGGATACGTACAGTTGAAGATCTTCAGAAACGACTGTAGTCTCCCAATTTGTTGCACATGCTCCACGCATATCTGGCCAAGTAGAACACAATCCGGGTTCAAAGTCTTTCAGTAGAAGTAAAATCAACAAATAGTATACAAATTGAGAACAATCTTGGAGC
Source organism: Suillus subluteus (assembly GCA_016647755.1). Classification (NCBI taxonomy): domain Eukaryota; kingdom Fungi; phylum Basidiomycota; class Agaricomycetes; order Boletales; family Suillaceae; genus Suillus; species Suillus subluteus. Next base: position 112,640 of record JABBWI010000155.1, on the reverse strand, counting down.
TGGCACAGTAGTACTTACTTTTGCAGATTCGCGAGATAATATTACTTGGACATCTATCGCTCTCCAGGGTTCTTCGGGATGCTACCGTGCCTCATGGGTTCCAAGGTGCGACATTTAGGATGATATGATTTTGAGCGGAGCCATATCGACAAGCCATGACACTAATGTGGTCTTGGCTATAAAGTGATGCAGGTTAACGTTCAAGCTTCTGCATCAACATAGCATTTAGTACTTCGCAAGAGTGATGTCCGGGGATTGTCTGAGGATTCCGACATCCATGTAGTTAGACCATGCATTTAAAGAAAAAGTAAGTCACATATCAAACAACAGGTTCGAAAATAACCCAGAACAAATGGATTTATTAACTGCAATGGAAATAAATAAAAATTCGGATACGGGGAATCGAACCCCGAGCTACCGCGAACCAAAGATTCCAATTGATGAGAGGCGGTAATGTTAACCATTACACCATATCCGACTGAGTGACAAGAGTCTTGTCAACAGCTCTAGCTGTTAGTCCCTATATGCAAGTAGACGAACTTCCGCTGAGCTTGCAATTTATTTTATGTAAAAAAAAGAGCGGTGAGGATGAAAAGAAAACATGATACGTGGGATAAAATGGTTCTCGAGATTTTTGAGCAGTTGGACTTGGACAATCAACAATGCAAAGCTGTTTTAGACAGGTAAGGATGAGCTTACGGATCCATGAAAAGTACATCTGGTTGCAAAAAGGAGAAGGATCAGAGCATGCGTCAGCGCTGCACAGCATGCAGTGGACAGCATTGATACCGAGCCGCCGGGAGCATGCGTCAGCAATGACGGGATGGACACGAACCGCCGGTGCACCTTATATATGTTAGAAAAGCTTGGAGATTCATCTTCCCATTAATATTCGTAATGCTCCCTGCTCGCATGTGGACGACAGCAGCACCTATCCTGCGGGCGTCGCATGGTACTCGGGGCCTGCCAGTCCTTGTTGGAAATTACCTGCGGGTTCGACTACCGACATCCAGTCTTCGTTCAATTCCCTTACGCCAACTCTCAACATCATCCCCTCGACATGCTCAGTATACGCGCTTTCCATCCGAAAAACACCGCCACCCATCAGGAGAGGTGATAGACAATCGCATGAAGTTTGCTATTGCACTTGTTGCAGTCGGAGGAGCATATTATGTCGTGCAGTGCGTGTTCAGTGCACTACTTGTGATGCCTTGTCTCACTTTAGCCCCCAAGTTTAGAGAAAGTGCCTGAAACAGGTAGGTGGCGATTTATGGATATCAGCCCCAAGTATGAGACAAAGGTGAGAGCAAGCTTAGCCTGAAGGAACAAACTCTCATATTCCCCCCTTGCAGCTTGCAAAGGCAGCATACGACGAGCTCTTGGCTGAATTCCGAGGCAAGATACTGCCTTCCAATCATCCTGTGACACAACACGTTCAACGAGTTGTTAATCGTATTCTTGAATCATCGGATCTTGGCCACTTGCGTTCTAGCGAGCCTCGCCGGTCACTAGTGGAAGCACTAGATTACTTCTGGAGCGAAGACTCATTCACCACTGGAAGGCCTTCCGGGGAGTCGTCTACCCCAGAAAGCGGAGGTAAAGAATGGAATTTGCTTGTTGTGAATGATCCATCCGTTGTGAACGCCATGGCCACCTTTGGTTCGCTCTCGAGCTGCCTCTGCAAGTGAACCTTTACATATATGTGGCCACAGGAAATATCGTGGTTTTCACCGGAATATTACCTATATGCAAGGATGAACAGGGTTTGGCTGCTGTCCTTGGACATGGTACGCGATTCTGCCAAGGATATTCTGCGCAACTCAAATTATTCGCCAGAGATGGCCCACGTGGGTATGATGGCATGATACAACATGCGCGTACATTCTAAATACCCCTTTGCTAGTTGCTCGACATGCTTCTGAACGCTATTCGTCCTCTAAAGTATTCCTAGCGCTAGCAGTTCTTCTGCAAACAGTCTTCGGGTTCGATTTTGGAATCACCCACCTCATAAGCACGCTGCTACTGGAGCTACCCAATTCGCGGACTCAGGAATACGAGGGTGTGTTTCTTGCAGTTATAAACATGTAAATACTGATGTAGGGACGTAGCCGATACTATCGGCATGCAGCTCAGTGCAAGGGCATGTTTTGACCCCCAGGCTGCTGTGGAGTGAGTGATATGGGTTTTCCGCTGTCTGACTTATGTGCGCGACATTACAGGATGCATACGCGACTCGCACAATATGAAAAGGCACATGGAGCAACGAGTCTGGAATTCTTGCGTACGCACCCTGGTGCAGAACGGAGAATCAAAGTCAGTGTAGTGTTTCCACTTTGAGCTTATGGTCTTATTTTTCCGTTAGCATCTTGAGGAACTAATACCAGAGGCCTACTCCGTACAAGCCAGCAGCCCTCAATGCGCAGGTCTACAGGACTCTATGAGCCGGTTCAGGGAGTTAGCTCCTAGATGGTCGTAGATTATCTACCAGAGTTAAGATTTCTGTTTGTGATTACATTCGGGTTCTCTCGCTGCTTATTTTTTATTTTTGCGATCTGGAGAGTGGACTCGAATAAGAGGTACAAATCAGTGTTGCTATTCCCGCTACGGCAGTAGTGGGTTTTGCCGGTGTCATCCTCTAAAAAACCTCATCTTTTCACTTTTGGCGTAAAAACGCAATGATCTAGAAAATAAAGCGCATCTTTGAAGTGTTCACGTCTGCCATATTTCTTCAAGCGGAAATTCTGTCCCTTCCGAGCTGATCATAGGAATTCGAGCCATTGCAGGAAAATCCACTATCCTTTAGAGTGTTTACAACACAGTAGAACCCCCAAAATATAACAGGGTTGGGTGCGAATTATGGCATCAGTTACCGGTGTCTAGCACCGTATTATCATTCGGACCTTTCTCGGTTCGACTTCAAACCCTGCTCATGAGCACAATATTCTGGCCGTTTTGGCCAACATAAACCCAATACCGCGCTAGCTTACATTTCGCTTGTCAGGTATGTAGACAAACGTCTGATGGCATGAAAATCTAAGCGGGCCGTCCAGTCAGCATCATGTATCTGGTGAGCGTTTTGACAAATCATCTGATAGGACGTTCTCTTACGAATGAAGAGGAACGGGAAAGGAGATCTAGGAATTAGGAATTACATAATACGCTGACTGGGAGGGGTGCCGGTAACTAGCTCGAGGATATCATCGAGTACGTACTACGAGAGTGACGTCTAAGTCATCGGCAAGGGGAAGTTGTTTTGTAAGTACGCAGCTGAACGACACATCATTATCGACGTACGCAGTTCCCGGTCTGGTCAGCATCACCCCTATGTTATAACGACCTGCTTCCCTCGACTCGCCTCGAGATGCTGATCCAAACCGTCAAACTAAGTAATCCTCGGTCAGTGTAAGCGCTACACATGAATTCTGTTCATCCTCCCGTGTTAATAGTAAGTGGTGATCTTCCTTTGACACATGTTTGCAGCTAGCTAAATTCCTTGTTAGGTAGGCGCTGGGCCGGTGGGTCTGGTAGCAGCGTTGACGCTCCTCCAAAATGATATCTCAGTTCGTATCATCGACAAAGGCCCCCACCATCGTATCGGACAGCGTGGTGCTGGAATATGGGTTTGTCACAGCATCCACTTGTCGTATCGCCCCTGAATGTATTCTCTCTATGTAGCCGCGCTCCCTCGAACTCTACAACTTCCTGGACGTTTCAGAAGTTAATGGTCTGGGAAAACCAGCCCCTCCCACCTGTTCATACAAGTCCGGCACGTTGGAACCTCTGAAAGACCCATTGGCCCCGCAAATGGAACCTACTCCAGCAATACCATTCGTGGGCAACATAGTCGCTTGATCAAACCTTCATGCTGATTCGGTTTTTCAGCACAGCCTCAAATTGATGGGTCAACAGCTCCTAGATGTGATTCTGCGACGCCACCTAGAGAAGTTCTCTTGTTCTGTCGAGATGGGCACCGAACTGCGCTCGTTCGAGCAGTCCGATGAGGGCGTCACCGCTATTCTAGCAAAGAACGGCATATCAGAGACTGTTGATACCAAATGGATCATCGGCGCTGATGGTGCTGAAAGTAAGACGTAGTTAAATGCATCGGGATAAACGAGACTGAAGGTAGTTTTGCATGCGTCGTGCGCAAGCAACTTGGCCTCACATTTTTGGGTGAGACTAGAGAAGATATCCGAGTCGTGACCGGGGATATCCATTTGAAGGGCGTTGGCCTCGATAGAGTGGTACGTCCGTTTTCTACGTATTCGATGAAAAGCTATCCTAATGCAGTCTTGAAGCATTCGCACCGATTTGGAAACTTTAACGAGCGAGGGTATGTTCAGTTGAGGCCTGGAGACCTGTATATTAACGATATGCAGCCTCTCATTACGTCCAACAGACGAAGTTGGCGAAGATGGCTGGCAATTTTTCCTCTACGGCAACGAACTAGACCTGACGAAGATCGCTGAGAGCGAAGAGCTTGTTTTCGAGACCATCGCGTCGTTAATACCAACGGAGATTACATTCACCAAGGTAGTTTGGATGAGCGACTTCCGGTGCGTTTTGTATTTTTATCCGTATCGATGCACGTTCATCGGTTTGTTCCAGGGCCAATATCCGGATGGTGAATAAGTTTAGCGAGGGTCGAGTGTTTGTTGCGGGCGGTAAGTGGTTCTGTTTGAGACGTGTGTAGCTATGCTGATGTATGTTGTCGTAGATGCTGCTCAGTATGTCTATCTTTGAATGCCTTCTTCGCAAACTGCTGCTAACACATATAAAAGCGTCTACAGCCCAACTGGTGGTCAGGTATGGTTGGTCCGATTGTTGCTAATACCTGCTCATTTATCTATGAACAGGGACTCAATTCGGGCGTACAAGATGCAGTGAGTCGGGTAGATGTAGCATGTGTGTTACCACTGACCGCGCACCAGTTCAATCTAGGATGGAAACTTGCGCTCGTTCAGAAAGGGTTCGCCGACAAATCTCTTCTCGAGACATACAGCGCCGAGCGTCTGCCTGTGATCACCGAGATGCTCGGGGTGACCACCTCGATTCTCGACAAGAACGGATGTCAAAGGCAGACACGAGAAAGCCATGCTTGACCTACGCACGGATTCGTTCGCACACGGATAGCTATACACCGCACTTTCAAGAGTGCGATTTCGGTGAGGCATTCGAACGCTATTTGCAAGAGAGGAAGAGGAAAAAGACAACAGCAAACGTAGTGTACAGACGTCATGTAATTCACAGTAGAAAGCGTCCAAAGGTGAACGGAGCGCTTGTATGGAGTAAGTGCAATACAGTAAGTAACTGGGATCTTAAATTCCTGTACAAATAATCGTGGTTACATAGTCCACTGGCGACGAGAAGAATGATACAATCCCTAGGGATCAAATGAGTGAACTGGTAATTGTTACGGAGTACATTTATATTTGCATCATATTCATATTTGCATGTCGGAATCGTCGTGCTGAAGGCGGGGACGCTTCGAGCTAGCCACTACGCCCATTTCGTTTTTTGGTCCTGGTACGAGTTCGACGGAGTGCTCCAAAAGCTTGAGCTTTGATAAGCTCTAGCGTGCCCGAGATCGGAGGTGCACCGGGGGAAGGTGACCTCGACTCTCGAGAACGTCCCCTACGAGGTTGCAGTTTCGAATAGGGGGTAGTTTCACCTTCGCTACTCCCCTGCTCATGATGAGAGCCATTCCCGCTTCCAGAGAACTGAGGAAGAGAGGGTAGGAGTGGACTCGGATCAGAATTCGCGCGACGGGCCCCGAGTCTGTAACGCACGCCATCACTGCCCGCACTTGGAAGTGAAATATCTGCAGTGCGACCGTGTAAGACTAAATCAATACTGTGGGTATTGGAGTGCCCGGCATAATCAAATTCTGCGCGATCTTGTGTGATCGGGCCATCAGCAGGGAATGTGAATTGGAATGGAGACGTGAGGGACGCGCTAGACGAAGATGGGGGAGTGGATGACGTCGGGGAGATGGAGCGGCTATTGGGAAAGAGATATGGGGTTGTTTCTAAGTGATCGAGCTGAGTCTTCTGCTCTTCAAAAGGGCAATTTACATATACATCAGGGGATGTCAAGGTAGGAGAACCTACAAGCTCTATCAGAAGTCATAGGATTGGTAGCGGAACCATTAACTGACCATTAGCAGACGCAGTCTGCGCCACGTTGTGAGTCCATGGATCGTCCCGGTTGATGGGTTGCATCAGATACTGGTATACTTATATGCTTGGAAGAAGGGTGCCAAATTCCAATTACAGTGACAATTGAGCGAGAGTTCATGGTACCCTGTTATATATCAGTCGGATCTTACTCGGTTTCTTTGAGCCAACAAAGTTCGAACACCCTCACGGCATTCACCATGTGACATTAATGAAAAGACCCCCAGACTCTATCCTGTAGTCATTTATTGACCTTGAGTAAGTCGGAACTTCGTATAAAATCATCCTACTAATCACTCGTATAACTCTGCAAACTGTTCTATAGCTATAGTTTCAAACATAGTTTAGGCCTCAGTCACACACCTTGCCTGTGACGTCGTCTGCGTTTGATGTGATCCCAGCTATCCTCCGAATCAGTGCGCTGGGAGGTATACCAATGGAAGAAAGTGTACCAATCACACAAAACGGAAAAGGCAATGATCGATCGACAACACGGGAAATGCCGGCAGACAAAAGACAAAGATCCTCTTCGTCGTCCGAGCAGGTTAGGATGTGGGCCCGCAACACGCTCACTGCAAACATCCGTTGCAGCTTCCACTAATAAATTTGCGCTGCCGGCCTTATACTGTCCTGCAAGCTTTATACCCGAAGATATATGGCGTGCATGTCCGGCTACCATGAACGGCAATGAGCAGGCTTACCGCAATGTCAACCGTGACGGTGTAAGTTTGATACTTCTAGGTGACATCATGAAAGGATGAGCTCATATCCTACATTGTACGAACCCTCCCGCAGTTGCCTTTCTGCCTTTTCCCATTCAGCAACAGCACCGCCTTCACCTTTACTTTCCCAATCCCACTGGTCTACGATCTTCTCTTTCAGAATCTCCATCTCCTCTCGTTCGTTGCCTCGATCTGTCCCATCATAATAACCAGGTGCGTGAAAATCGAACAGCTTTCCTGTACGTTCCGATTCACGTGCTACGAATTGAGCGAACGGGAGGCGGACGTCCTGGTATGCTTTCAGCGCGACGGGCACGTTATCTAATGTTGTGAGTGGGTGTGCAAGAAGGCGACCAAGAACAAAAGCATCCTTCATACGAAGAGGTGAGTTTGCATGGTCTGCTGAATGAACATGCCATACCTCGATTGCCTGACCAGCTCCAGCGCCACAGTAGGGCGTCATGGCATGGGCCTATGTACGCGATCTAGTCAAAGGATTGTCGTGGCAGCAAAGAGAAACCCACCGCGTCACCTATCAGCGCAACTCTGTCGCAAGTGAATAGCGGCAATTCATTTACCACGTGAAGCGCCCATCTTGAGGGTTTTTCGAAACACTGCGAAAAATACTCATAAGCCGAGGATAGCATAAACGACTCGGCACGAATTACGTTCAGAAGGAGCTTAGCATCAGGCTCGAAGTCCTGATATGCTTCCTCAACCTCTTCTAGCGACACATCTGAAACCCAATGGCCTTCAAATGGTGTACCAGCTTTCTGTTCATCGGAAGCATATGCTGCGACATTGATCTGCGTTCCTTGCGAAACCGGATACGAGACCATGTGCTTTTAAGTGTTCGTCAGCAAGCAGGTACCAGTTGATTGTGATAAATTACCTTTCCCTTCCCACAGAACTGCGAATTTAAAGTTATTCCTGACACTCGTGACCGCTTTCTGAGTACTTACTATAATGAAATTCTTCAAAGCTACGTTACTTGGATCCAATTTCGAGAGCTTCTCCGCTGGAAAGATGCTACGATAGACCAGCGTTCCGGTCCAAGATGGATGACTGTAGTGTCTTATCTTGCTTGGGTCTACGGTGTCTGGGCCTATTGCTTCGAAGAATGTCTTTCGCACTGATGAGCGGATACCGTCTGCCCCTACTAACACGTCGGCGGTCGAGGTGCTGTCATCAGCGAAGTAGAGGATGAATGGTCCTGGTGATTGCTTTTCATATTTAGTAAGTCGTTTATTAAAGTGGATAGTGCATGAGGACGGGATGCTTTGCTTGAGAATGTCAAGGAGATCCTTGCGATGCATATTGGATCCCTGTCTAACTGCAAGAGGTCTTGTCATCTTCCTACCCCCAATTCGAAATAATGGTTCACAAACATGTTCTGAAGACATCAAAACCACCGTTTGGGGCATTAGACTTCCTTAATCTCAGATCTGTCGAAACGGATCAGGTTAAACGCGAGTGCGACATAGGTTCTCGAAACAGACCATAACTAGAGGAAGTGTGGGGGAATTTTTCATACAATCCGAGTTCCACCATGACCTCTGCCGTGCGTCGCGAGACTGAAATCCCAGCCCCAGTGGTCGTGATGGCATCATGCGCTTCGTATAAGTCTATGTAAATATCACGCCTAGCAAACTTGCCAATCGTGATAGCGAGGACAAGCCCTCCTATGCCTGCACCACTGCATAGGGAGTTCAGTATGCGTCCCGTTTGTGAGAGGTTATCCAAATCACCAGATTGCTACTCGAAACTTGGGAGTGGAGGATGAGAGCAACATTGGACGTGCGTTAGCCGAATTGGAGTAGCATAGCTGAGTAGCCACGCAACTCCCATCACCCCGGTCCTGAACGTGTTGCCGCCCGGTCGCGCTCTTCGGTGCGAGGGTAAATAACCTTGCCACTTAAGGGGTTAGTACATAGTCCGATTGCTTTATATACTTCTCGGTTTCTGAATCAGATTCCAATTGCCCTCATCGCGTGATGCTGCACATGTGATGCAGGCACATTGCCAGGGCCCTATTTGGGCTGGACTTATCAGACACATAAATGCGATTGTGCCCGATATCGATTCAAGAGTGTACCTATGTACATCATGCCTGCAAAATACCTTCGTCGCCTCGATGTCCTTGCTCGAGTGCGCATAACTTAACTATTGATCGGAGAAATGCTGCAAACACATACCAGAACGGAAGATAATGGACATCACGGATACATGCCATGGCCATGGTCCTTTAGTCGTGAAGATTGTTTTGCCTGTTGATCGATCACGGTGAGTATTTGCAGTGTGCACCAGGAATCTACTGAGAAAGACAAACTTCAGCACCATCTCGAGAGACGTCAACGAAGTAGCGGGAGTGCGGGATGACTGCAGAAACGAAGATGGAATCTGGGGTCTTTTCATTATGAATTATGAATGACAGGAGGGTGTCCGGACTTTGTTGCTTAGGGTTTGAAGTGGAACCGAGAAAGATACGAATGATAACGGGGTACCATGATCAGAACTCGTAAGTAGGAGCTTCGCACTTCGTCGGTGTTTCGACGAAATTTTCCTGATGTATGACAGATTCACAATAGTCTTCTTGAGTGGTGTGCATGAATGTGCAGGTACATGCAGCAGATCAGCTGTCCATGTCAAGAGTCAAGACCCTTAGACGAGTCCTATTCGGACGCGTTTGATGGGTCCATGGACTAGCCAAACAAAGACACATAACGCGTCGGTTAAGTGGATTTAAAATCTTCACACATCACTTGTACAATTCGCCTCTTTTCCGAATTCACAACCCAACCTCACAACAATGGCCGTCTTCGTTCAGCGCCCAGCACCAGCCTTCACAGCTACCGCAGTTGTAGAGGGTGAATTCAAGCAGACCTCCTTGTCCGAATACCTAGGCCAATGGTACGCGTCTCATGCACCAGACATTCGTGAGAGGAGTGGCTAACATTAGTATCACCTGCAAGGGTAATTCTTTTCTTCTATCCCATGTAAGGATCATCTTTCTCCTCAAACGTCACATTCTCACCATTGCTGTCAAACGCAAACAGGGATTTCACATTCGTTTGCCCAACTGAGATCTTGGCTTTCAATGATGCGCTTCCTCAATTCAAAGCGCTGAATGCATCCGTTCTCGGTTAGTTCGCTTTTTATTATTATAGTCTATTAGATACGTTCTGATGGCTTTATAGGCGTTTCCACGGATTCCCAGTATTCCCACTTTGCATGGGCGCAGCAACCGAGGAAGCAGGGTGGCATTGGACCTGACCTCAGGCTACCTTTGATTGCGGACAGGAACATGACTATATCCAAGGACTATGGTGTCCTCATTGAGGAGGAAGGCATTGCACTGCGCGGTTTGTTCATCATTGACCCCAAGGGTATCGTCAGGTGGGTTCTCTGTAAACCGTGTGGGGACTAGTTTGGTAACCGGCGGTTTTAATCAGGCAAATCACCATTAATGATCTGCCCGTCGGTCGATCTGTGGATGAAACCATCCGTCTTCTCCAGGCCTTCCAATTTGTGGTATGTTTTTCTTTCTTTGGATGTCGTAACGTTTCATTACATCTTTTGCAGGAGGCAAATGGAGAGGTCTGCCCTTTGGGCTGGACCGAGGGTGATAAAACCATCAAGCCGGACCCCAAAGGATCTATGGACTACTTCTCGACAGTGGATGATGCGGCTATCAATGGTCATGCGAACGGAAGTGCCAAGAAACGTCTTCGCACGGATTGATAGATGGGTTTACATGACAGCTAGATGTGATTACGGTCGACGCTTCTCGTGCAGTTAGAACACCAAGGTAGATTTTTGATATCTAGCCATTTAATTTTTTGTATACATATATCTTGCATATCACCATCACTATACATACTTATATCCTGTCGTGGTAACAATTGACTTTCAAAGTTCCAAAGTTCATTAAGCTCGACGAAATGAAATTAGATATAATGCATATCAACAGAGAGCGCTGGAAGCGCTGGATGAAGCCGAATAGATAAACTCCTTCCTGGGAGAGGGCCAATGCTCGACTGTCACTCTTTCCTGTTAAACCAGATTCCACACAACCCAACGTCTGCCTCCGACGATGGATCCGGAAAACAAAATTGAATATCACTCAGCGTAGAGCAAGCTTTCGTCCACATCTTGGCATGTGTCCTCTCCGTGCCCGAGCTCACAAACTCGCTTGATAGGACAACGCCCACAGGTGAAGTAATCAGCATCGAGGAAAGGCCAAATGAGGGCGTTGTGGGACTATGAGATGATACGGACAGCTGAAGGGATGCAGACAATGGAGGCGTCAACGATTGTGACTGTCTAGAACGAAATGGCGTGGTGAGCTTGAGCGTGCGCAAGCCATTAAACCGCGAGATGACTGCATCAATAATGCCATATAGTATCTTCGAGCAAAGCGTCAAAATCAACGATTCTTGAATTCAGAAAATAACTGACTTCGGCGGTATCATCATCCATCCAAAGCACCTCCACCTCCAAAACGGTGAGGCCGCGGCTATTGGCTGCACCGCTACTCGACAGTATTCCACCGGCTGCACCCAGGAATTTTTCAACTGTTCGTTTGTCCACCTCGTGAGTGAAGACTACATCCAGTTTGGAGACACCTTGGATTGCACGGAGGAGTGCGGCAGGCCGCAACCCCGTGTACAGCGTGGTGGTGACATCCAAAACAACAGTTTGGAGTGCTTGTCCCAGTAAGGAACATATTGCCATCATGAGTCGTGGAGGGGCATGTAGTTGAGAGAGTGATGGCAATATGGTTTCTCGTCCAAGACCAGATGCGAATATGTGTTGATGGAAGGAAGATTCGGGTAAGAAGGGGTTCTCGACGACGTTAGGAAAGGCTAGATATTGTAGGGAGGATTGATTCCTGAGGAAATGTAGAATGTCGATGATTTGTTCCACGGAGATTGTGTCATCTAGGATGACCAGTGTCTTCAATCGGAAAGAAAGAGAAGGCGACTGCGAAAATACTGGAACAAATGTCCGTAGGGTAAGAGATTCCAAGTTCGACATATTATGCAATGCGGTCGTGAGATCAAGAGAGGGTATAAGATGTCCGTCAGATGACGTCGTCGCTGGCCAAAAGTGACATGAGAAAGATTGGACCCTTGCAGCGAGAGACGGATGGGTGGCGAGGGTTCGACAAAGCTTTTCAACTTGTGGCTCTGATATCGATTGGAAGTCGAGTATCCGATATAATGTGTTACGTGACGCGTCGCAGAGTTGAGCCGAAACCAGGGCAATACGGGGTAAATCGAACTTGGGCAAGAAAGACAGAATTGCCTCTAACAGCTCCACAGGAAGGCTCTGGATAGCAACGCCTGTATATGTTGCGTGTTCTGCAAACAATTCTGCACGAAATGAATGTGACAGATTATTCAATAAAACGGGCAAAGACTTGAACACTCTTGCCTCACCTCCATTTTCATTTGACCGGTCTAGATCGCTGGGTGATTGTAAAGACTCCATTAAACTGGCCCTGCGTCCCAGGCCGCTGGGTCTCCTAATTTCGTCTGGTGATGGAATGGAGGAATCACTAGAGGATCGGGGATATACTGCAGCGGCATCATGAATGAATCCAACTGCTTCGTGGGCGCCCGCGGGGCTGGTGTTCTTGGACAAAGTTCGTTTGCGAGGGTTGAAGAGGGTGGTGACGCGTTTAAGAACACGACTTGGAGATTTCTCCTGGGGAACAGTACTAGTATCTACTGCAGCGCTTCTCCCTCCAGCTATGTCCAGGTCAGAAGATGGCCTTGATGGCTCCGCAGAGCGTCGAGAGAGGAAGTACATGATTGAACGTTGAGACCTGAAGAGCTTATCAAACGAAAAAAAGTGGGACTTGTTGATGGAAGGTTGATAGCCATACTAGAGTATTTTGAAAAAACCTTCATCCTGTCCAGAACAAAGAAGCTGCGGGAAAAGTATAAAGTCGTTCTCAGGTGCTGCCGTATACAAGAGTCATATATTGCTCATAAACCATACATGTATGTATGCGAACGTTGACAACGTTGATGTCGAGAACCCTGAAACAAGCTTAGACTCAGAGCCGGCTAGTAGCACGCTTTCACGGTCATAACTCCAGTTCGACTAGCCGCTGTTCAATAGTAGTACTTGCTTTCCATGACATCATTTACGATACGTTCTCGGATGATCACCGCACCAGCTGGGGACGGGTGCAACTTTGCACAAGTCTTTCGATATATCATGTACCATTCCTTCCTTCTTGTCATGATTGACTGGTCAGTTGTGTCAAGCAATGGATTTCACATAGTATGTGTGCGAAGACTCGAACTCTTCTTCCGTTATTTTATTAAATTACCTCTAGGACAGCCTGGGATATTTTTACCAACACTGCGTCATCCAGAGGAAAATGGATCATTTATGTAAACAAATACTTAGGTCAATGTGACAACTTGTTCGCATTGATTGAGACGCATCGACGTAATCATTTGCTTTGCTTCCCGTCTAGATCTCTTCCCCTTTAGACATCGCTTGGCTGGTCCGACTGTTTAAACTTAAACTTGTTCTCTCCGCATCAGCTACGGGTGGGCATCCTTGCGCCTACAATACTTGAAGTAAGCGTTAGAGAAGCAACATCAATAAATTAACCTTCTTTACTCAAAACTCCGTACGTGAGTCAGACAGTCCACAATCAAGTCGTCGACGTAGACCGTGACATAGTAATCAAACCTTCCTGCCAATCTGGGACTGCCAACCAGTAGCCACGTTGTATGATGTGGCCTGCCGGTGGAACACCAACTCGTGGCCAACTTGAAGCTGACTAGCTGCAGTGAGCAATACCGTACTACTTCTACTACCCCAATTTATATTATCCTCCGGCAATCTCAGTCTCTCGATTCGATCGTTTTGGCTTCAACTTGAACCCACTAGTACGCATTTAGATGAGCTTACTTCCCAAATGCTAAGGTATATCATATGAACCCGTCCGGGAGAGTCGAGTCAACTCATCCTGCTTCTAGGTACTTGTTGGCAGCATTTCGCTGGTTACGAACCCTCTTTCAAGTTAGACTCAGATCATCAAGGAACTCGGATGGCCCGTCATCCATTGCTAAACCCGACCGGGCTCGGGTAGCCTGGGTCAACGCGATGCAAAAGTTCGATGCACTAGATCAGAATACAGATGCATTATCAGCCCCCAGGCATGTCCCCACAAGGCTGATCAACATTTTCACGGGACAAGTCGAAACTATCCAGAATGATACCACGAAGCGCTATGTCATTGCATCCTACCTTTGGAATCCAGACAGATTTTCGGACGCTCCGAGTACAGAACACTATTCTGGTTTGTCGGAAGACATACCCCAGGCACCCACATTCGATGATTGGTTCCGTCTGACTTGTCTCATGCATCCAAACATCGTTCAGGCAGTTGATGCAGAGGAAAGGGAGTTGGATCGTTTGCATTGTCCATCGGTAGTGCCAGCAGGGCTATCGCGGGAATACCTGTGTAAGGATTACCAATTATCTGACGCCGGAAAGTGCCGTTTAGACGTTTACCTTGACCACCATCAGCGCACTGCCTACCAGGGACTCAACTCCATCTCAGCGTCAAATCCTCGCCATTATCGACCCTCAGCTCCCCGTTCTCGTCACTTTCACCTCACTCTCAGTTCACCGCTCCCGAATCTGTCAAAACCAATATGCAATTCTCGTCATTTCGTCAATACCATACCCGTTTATATCCCTACTCGCTCATTTCTTTCGTACTCCCTTTCCTTTCTGTCTACTCTACCCTGTCAGGAGCGACGCCACTCCCTTCAGCGTCCGTTTTCACCTAATCGTTCGGCCTATTCATACCCGAGGACCCTTAGCATCTTGCAGTATAAAAGTAGCCCATGTACACTCACTATTGCAGGCAATCATATCCAGCATCAAAGTCTCGTTCTCGCACTCGTTATCATCAGTATCGTTACTATATCTATCATCTAACATCGCAGACACCTCACGTTCCTTATCGCATAACTCTCGCTGACGACTATCTAACTCTACAGCTCACTCATATTCCACTAGCGGTCTCCACACCCCTTCGAACTCGCAGCGAGAGCCACTTTGGTTCTTACATATTGGAGCCCACCGCGAGGGGTGTGTTTCAGATCTCTTGACTTATTCTAGCGCATCCCACTGTCCTTCACTATCCACGCTGGCTCACATTAGAGACAACCGCGCTCTCGTCGGGGCCTCTATCCTTCAACAAAATCCAGTAACCCCGCAGAATCCCATTCCCCATCCCATTCGTCCCAGAGTCGACTCAGACGACGACGACGCAGACGACGAGAACGAGGATCCGTTCGCGCCGGACGACCCTAGACCATTACGTTCTACTGCTGCTGCACCCTTACCACAACCCTCATTTAATTTTCGGCAACCACAACCCTTCATTCTGAGACCCGCCATCTTCACCAACACACAAACCCGAGCCACAAATCAACCGACAACGACGACCATGTCTCATACGCATCGAGGCACAGGTGCTATGCCCGGCCCAAACTCTAGCAAAGCGCCGCTCTTCAATGGCGAGACGTCAGAGCTATTGGAGTTCTTCGAAGTGTTTGAAGATCTAGCCTCTACTTATGGTCTGACCAGCGCTGACAAATGTAAATGTCTAGTGCGATACGTGGATCGCCAAACCAAGTGTTTTTGGATAACGCTCACGGGCTATGAGAGTCGTGAATATGGGGTCTTCAAAAAGAGCATCCTAGGCCAATATCCTGGCGCTAGCAAGGGACAGTGCTATACTATTCGCGAGCTCGAACGCATCGTTGTTACTCAATTGGACAGTGACATTAACACGGAGAAGGAGCTCGTGCAGTACTACAGTCAGTTTCGAGCCGTTGCTGTCTGGCTTGTCGCCAATAACAAGATCTCTGCTCGCGACCGCGACAAGTACTTTTGGCAGGGTCTACCAGTCCGCGCTCGTCGTCAAATCCTTCAATGGCTCGAGCTTAAGGATCCAGACTTCAACCGCAACGAGCCGACAAACTTTGAGAAAGTCGTGGAGGCGGGACGTCACGTTTTCTCGGATGAAGCTTTTGATGCCGAGTTTAATGATCCCATCACCCTTCGTATCCAGTCCATCAGAGATCGTGCCCCTCCAGCTGCAGCAGGCAACCGTCGAGTGCAGGAGCGTCTGGCATATGATTCAGACGACGACGACGAGCCTCGTGATGCTCCCCGTGAAGTTCGAACGAAGACTGTGCGTTTTGTGCCCCCTCAAGCACCTGTCCAAGCACCGCAGAAGTCCACTAGGGACGAGGTCGATGCACTTGCTCGACAGATGCACAATCTCGATATCGGGGACATCAATTATTCGGCGTGTTATACACAGCTCGCATGTCTCTCTCCCGCTGCCGCTAACGCCTGGGCTGCCCCCCGCACTCGTCAACTTTGCAGTAATGTGTCCACAGCTCCTCCTGCACCCTCCAGTGCCCCACGTCTTCCAACACAGTGTTCATTCTGCGGACAGTCTCACTATCTTCGTTATTGCCCTGTAGCTGCGGAATATCTTCGCACAGGACGCATCATCCGCGAGAATCTTTTCCTTCTCAACCCTGATGGCTCTCGTATTCTACGACAAGGCATCGAAAATCTGCAGCAGGCTGTAGACAGGCATGCCCAGTCTGTCGCATCATCCACTCCGTCTTCGAACCCTCCTCCCACGAACATTCCCTCCAGTGCCTTCATATCCGAAAGTTACTTCCTTCAGTGTACTCGAGTCGCAGAGAATCACGCCACAGTCATAACGGTCGAAGATGACGAATCGGGCGCAGACGCTCTCGCCATCACGCGTTCCAAGGCCAAAAACGCGGTGCTCGAAAATGTAGATGCAGCACCTTTCCAGGAGAAGCCAAAGGAGGCTACCAGTTCGTCATCCAGTTCCCGCGCTCACAAACAGATTCGCTCTGTCGAAATCTTGCCTCCGGATACCCCCCCTGCTCCCCCAAAGAAAACTCCAGCCTATGTCTATGAGTCGAAAGCAGCCACTCCTGATGCAGCATCCCGTATCTACCATAGCATGCTCAATACTGCCGTTCCGAATATCACCATTGCTGACCTTCTCGCAGTTAGCTCGGATCTTCGCAGGGAAGCTGTAGAGCACTGCAAAACGCACCGAGTATCCATTCCCTCATCTGCCACTACTCTCGCTGCTGCTATTCCAGCCCCACCTCCTCAAATCGAACATGCTACGCCGCTTCGGGAGCTCAAGGTCATGCTCAACGGCACTCACACGGAAATGGCGCTACTCGATGAAGGCTCAGAGCTTGTCGTCATTCGAGAAGACGTCTGGAGGAAGACTCGAGCCCCGATCAACAAGGATATCCGTATGCGCATGCAGACTGCGAACGGAGGCTCTCAGGACATGTCTGGGTGTCTCGAGATGCTCGAAATCGACGTCGATGGCATCAAGACATGGGCACATGCTTATGTCATAGCTGACGCACCGTACCGCTTGCTTTTAGGGCGCCCATGGCAAAAGCTTGTTCGATTATCGAAATCGGAGACGGCTGACATGGTCTATGTTACTGTCCATGATCCCACAGATAGCACGCGAGTTCGAAGCTGCGCTACATTCCCTCGTCCCCCACCACATTTAAATACGCTTATGCTTGCAGCAGCAGCCCTGAGTAGCCCGTCGTCAGCCTTGATTTTCCCCCCTGCAGTCTCACGCATGTCAGCCAGCCCTCTCGCAGAGTGCCTGTTACAGGAAGCCTTCAATTACGACCCCATTCGACGAGTCCTTGCTTACAAGAAAGTCGCTAATCGAATTAAGCCTGTTGCAACTACCATGCCTGCACATGCTCGAATCATCCGTCGTTTCCCTGAAGACCCCCTTCTTTCCCTTCCTACAGTCTCTACGAACCCTCCAGACTTCATTTCAGGCACTCGTCTCACAGCAGAACGCATGAACGACCTCGGAATATTCCAAAATTCGTTCCTATGGCCCGAAGAGCGAAAATTAGCGGCCCATATTTTATCTCTCAATGAGTCAGCGCTAGCGTGGGATGAGACTGAAAAAGGGCGCTTCCGCAATGACTATTTCCCGCCTGTGATCATTCCGACCATAGAGCATACTCCTTGGGTCCATCGTCAACCACCTATCCCACCGGGAATCCGTGATGAAGTCATTGCCCTCATTAAGTCGAAAATCGCATCGGGGATCTATGAACCATCAAACAGTTCATACCAGTCGAGTTGGTTCTGCGTTTCGAAGAAAAATGGCTCAATTCGAATCGTTCACAACCTCCAGCCCCTTAATTCGGTCACAGTCAAGGACGCAGCCACTCTCCCTTACGTCGAGTTATTCGCGGAGCAGTCAGCTGGACGCTCGATTTATACCATGATGGACCTATTCGTCGGCTTTGATCACCGAGCCTTAGCCGAAGAATCTCGGGACCTTACCACCTTCCAGACACCTCTCGGCACCTTTCGACTCACTGCATTACCTATGGGATGGACAGATTCTCCCGCGGTCTTCCAAAATGACGTTGCATTCATCCTTCAACACGAGATCGACATCGCACCAAATTTTCAAGATGACGTCAACGTTCTTGGCCCTCACACGAGATATGAGCACTTGGACGGTTCATTCGAGACTATTCCTGAGAATTCCAGCATTCGACGATTCGTTTGGGAGCACTGCTTAGACGTGAATAGAGTTTTACACCGTCTTAAGCATGCAGGAGCCACAGTCTCGGCAAAGAAGCTTTTTATTTGTGTACCCGAGGTTATCGTCGTTGGCCAGCAATGTACTTACGAGGGACGCATTCCTGATGATTCAAAAGTCGTCAAGATCAAGAACTGGCCTCCCTGTACAACACGATCCGAAGTTCGTGGATTTTTAGGCACCGCAGGAACAGTCCGCAACTGGATTAAGGACTATGCCCGAATCGCGCGCCCGCTTACTAATCTCACTCGCAACGCTGTGCCTTTTGTTTGGGACGAAAATGCACAGACCTCCATGAACACCCTTAAACATGCCATCATTAATTCACCTGCCATTCGACCCATTGATTATCACAGTTCCAATCCCGTTATTCTTGCTGTCGACTCTTCCCACATTGCTTGCGGATGGATCCTGCTTCAGCTCGACAACGAAAATCGTCGTCGACCCTCTCGTTTCGGCTCAATCACTTGGAATGACCGAGAATCTCGTTATTCGCAAGCAAAGATCGAACTCTACGGCCTATTTTGCGCCCTCAAAGCCACCAAAGTTTGGACCATTGGAATCAAGAATTTCATTATCGAAGTCGATGCGAAATACATTAAGGGTATGCTCAATAACCCTGATATTCAGCCTAATGCAGCCGTTAATCGTTGGATCGCGGGAATCTTATTGTTCGACTTCACGCTCAAACACGTCTCGGGATCGAAGCATACTGGCCCCGATGGACTCTCGCGCCGTCATCGAGCAGTGGAAGATGAAGATTTTGATGAAGAAGATTTGGAAGAGGTCGAAGAGTGGATAGATGAAGTACTTAGCTATGGGATATGGATGGTGATGGACTCGCGCAACGGAAGTCTTGGGATGATGACCAAAGCTCAGGTTTTCATTTCTATGGAAGCCGACATCAGTACTGACCTTGAATTCCCGCGCGACGAAGGTTCCAAATGGTGCGACGATGACCTTCGGGCTATTCAGCACTATCTCGAGAAGCTTGTATTACCTTCGGGTATGCAGCTCTCAGTTCGCTCTCGTTTTCTTAAACGAGCAGCACAATTTTTTGTTCATAACAAGCGACTTTGGCGTCGTGATCCTGCAGGTCGTCATCAACTCGTCATTTTCCAAAACGACCGCTCTCGAATTCTCCAGCAGACACATGACAATCTCGGGCATAAAGGCTTCTATTCGACTCGACGAACCATTGCTGATCGTTTTTGGTGGCCGACTCTCACTCACGACCTCTCGTGGTACCTTAAAACGTGCCATCAGTGTCAGCTTCGATCTGTCGAAAAAGTCATTCTCCCGCCGACAGTTGCCATTCCCGCGCCCTTATTTCGCAAAGCCTATACCGACTCAATGCACATGCCAACTGCGCATGGATATTCGTACATCGTTCAAGCTCGTTGTTCGCTTACAGCATGGCCTGAATGGCGCATGTTACGCAAGGAAACCGGTCGAACACTTGGACTTTTCATTTTCGAAGACCTATTGTGCCGCTGGGGAGGACTTGAAGAGATAGTCACTGACAATGGGACTCCATTTGTGGCTGCGCTCGACTGGCTCGCGACGAAATACCATATCCATCACATCCGTATTTCGGCCTACAACTCTAAAGCCAATGGAATCGTTGAACGTTCGCATCGAACGATCCGTGACTCACTCGTTAAAGCTTGTCAAGGTGATATCACTCAATGGCCGGTGTTCACGCCGCACATCTTTTGGGCAGACCGCGTCACTACTCGCAAATCCACGGGGCATACACCATTTTACATGGCACACGGCGTCGAACCATTACTTCCATTCGACATCACCGAAGCAACCTTCCTCTTGCCTGACATCACCAAAATCATCTCGACTCATGAACTTCTTGCAGTCCGGGCACAACAACTTGCCAAACGAGATGACGATCTCGCGCACATTCACGAACGCGTCCTTGCGAGTCGTTACGCGTCCGTCAAAGACTTCGAGCGCCGTTTTTCAAACACCATCAAGGACCGAAGTTTCGAACCGGGAGAGCTCGTTTTAGTTCTCAATAAAAAGATAGAGCCCTCGTCGAACGCGAAGTGCAAACCCCGTTATTTCGGTCCTATGGTCGTCGTCTCGCGCAACACAAACGGCGCTTATCGTCTCGCTGAGGTCGACGGCACTGCGTCGAAACTCAAATTCGCAGCATTTCGTCTCATTCCCTATCACTCACGCTCCCCGACCATGCTCGAAGTCACGCAGCCAATCGACGCAGACACAGACGCAATCGCAGGAATGATAGGGTCTTTCGACGCATAGATTTGTTTCATGGATCGACCGAGGACGGTCGATATCTGTAGTTGGGGGGAGGTGTAAGGATTACCAATTATCTGACGCCGGAAAGTGCCGTTTAGACGTTTACCTTGACCACCATCAGCGCACTGCCTACCAGGGACTCAACTCCATCTCAGCGTCAAATCCTCGCCATTATCGACCCTCAGCTCCCCGTTCTCGTCACTTTCACCTCACTCTCAGTTCACCGCTCCCGAATCTGTCAAAACCAATATGCAATTCTCGTCATTTCGTCAATACCATACCCGTTTATATCCCTACTCGCTCATTTCTTTCGTACTCCCTTTCCTTTCTGTCTACTCTACCCTGTCAGGAGCGACGCCACTCCCTTCAGCGTCCGTTTTCACCTAATCGTTCGGCCTATTCATACCCGAGGACCCTTAGCATCTTGCAGTATAAAAGTAGCCCATGTACACTCACTATTGCAGGCAATCATATCCAGCATCAAAGTCTCGTTCTCGCACTCGTTATCATCAGTATCGTTACTATATCTATCATCTAACATCGCAGACACCTCACGTTCCTTATCGCATAACTCTCGCTGACGACTATCTAACTCTACAGCTCACTCATATTCCACTAGCGGTCTCCACACCCCTTCGAACTCGCAGCGAGAGCCACTTTGGTTCTTACACCTGCAAGAGATATTTTTCCTTGCTGCCAGGGAAGCTTTGTTGATGGGTCTTGATTATGTCTGGATGGACAGCATCTGCGTCAACCAAGCAGATCCAGAAGATGTCGCGCGCGAGATACCAAGGATGAGCGACTACTATAGCAACGCAGCTTGCTGCGTCGCTGTATCCGAAGCGCTACGCCGGTGCTATGCTACCACCAAAGGCCCTACCAAAGATGACACAGGGCCAGAATCCAGAAGTGAGCAAGCTTGGCGTAGGATTATAACTTGGATGAAGGGGTATCATGCCAAACGGGTCTGGGTCTTCCAGGAGACGTACTTGGCCAGAAAAGTTGTAGTCCGCGCTAGAAACATCCGAATCGACGCCAACGAAATGGTCAAGACTAGTGACTCGGTTTCGTCACGCTCACGTCTCCTTCTCAGCATAACGAGCGATGAATTTCCCATTTCTCTCCCAATATCAGATTGGGATCGCCCAATGTCACCTGAACTCTGTTTGCAGTACTGTCGCAAGCGAGACTGCGCATTCCTTCAAGACAATGTCTACGGTATTCTTGGCCTATTCCCCCCAAAAATTCGCCACTCGCTTCCGGTGGATTATCAGCTTTCACCAGGAATCATTCTCGCCATATTTGCCTACTTGAGAGTTCGAGACGGGGATTTATCTGCTTTACTTACGCTCCAGCATGAAATCTACGAGAGGGATGAACCCGGTCTCGGCATCTCGTGGCTGCCTGCGGGCTTTGGCTGGCAGCCAAAGGATATCTTTGGTGTTACGCCGCATGCCGAAATCTTGCCTCATGTTGACCCCGAGGGCATACTTCACATGTCTATGCACTATCTCGAAGTGGAGAAAGTTGTCATAAACTTGAGTTTCGCGTCGATTGCTGTAGAGCACGATGATCTCAATATCGATATCCACCTCATACCACGCTATGCCGAGCTCTTCTGCCAAAGGCCGCCTCAAACCGGAATATTTTTTGTCGGGGGGATATTGGAACCTTCCAATAGCGGGCGCGAACCTTCCCACTTTGGTCCGCCTACCTTTCAACAGCAAATCGCAAACAAGGAGCGCAAGGAAAGATTGGTGTTTTTGAATCAGAAAGCGAAAGAGAGACGGGGCGAAGTTGTATTAGCAACCTTTGGGGAGCAGAGTTGGTCGTTTGAAGAAGTTCCCGACTGGTGGTTCTGGCTTTTATTGGCAAGCGATGATGAAGGACAGACATGGAGAAGATTCGGAATAGCTATCAGCCACGAAGTTAAGACTGGCTCGATCGCACGAAAGAGATTTAGTATTCGGTGATAAAAATATAAATCACCACTGTCACCTGTGTAGATCATAGTGTAGAGGTGTGCCGAGCTTTGAAGTACTTGCTAGAAATCTACAACGTACTGTATACATTCGACCTTGGGTTCGTGGGGGTTGAGGCCCAGTGAAAACCCGCTGTTCTGAGGTTGTCTGAGGTTGTCTGAGATTGTGTGAGAATTTTGAGACGAGTCTGAGATTGTCTGAGATTGTCTGGTGCAAGGCTGGTACGTGATTCTAATAATAGCACAGCGTTGAATTGTGCCAGATTGTCTGTCACGTTCAAAATTTCGTAACTCGTTGGGCGCGGCATTGCTCAACACATCTTGAAATTTGCTGCAAAGGACATCAGCTCACTCTAGACGATGGTTCACGCGTGCACGGGCCCAAAGAAGCTCCAACTATTTCCATCATATATAACACCTCCCCTTGCGTGACTAATTGTTCCCACCCCCTCCCTCACTTTCTCCTTCTCCCATCTCCATGCGCTATCCATTCCAGACGTCTATCGGACAACTCAAAGGACGGCATCGAGCGACTCAGGCCATGGACACAAGCATATTGAAGAGACCATTTCTGGATGACGAGCTATGGTCTCCAGGTGAGAATTCAGCGCATATTGACGGCACAGATACCCAGGGGAGGACCAGGAATATACGAGCATGCTAGGAGTCTAAGACTGGAGAGAGCACTGTATGGACCATGAGTTATAGTCTCTAGGTGAGAATTCGGCGCATACATTCACTTTCTATTCGCATACACCCACCTTTTATGCATACATCCATGTAAATGCGCACATATTCATCATTCTGTTGCTGGATTATTTACTGATCGGACACAGCTGACCTCTGAACACATTCTACTGGACTAACCCTACTCACTGCTGATCTGATAGCAACTAATTCTCCTGGCAGCCATCATACCATCTTCGAGCTCCAGGGCAGCATAGGACACTAGCACATCGTGCTGCAAGACTGTTGAGTAATCTTCGCATGTCTGTTCTTCTCGTCTACCTTTGCTAACAGGCAACCAGTCAGATGATGCTGGATGGGCTTGCTGCTACTATGGTGCGTATTAACCATACTTCACACATCCCTCCCGCTGATAAGAAACTGGTAGCAACTCACCGAACGGTTAGCCTTTCCGCCTTCTCTGCATCCTTTCACTAGTACTAGCATGGCACAGAATGCCTGCGAGCGAGGCCTGGGGGAGGATTGGGGATGATTTTATTAGTACTATTTTTATTGTGTCATTATTGTATTGTACATTATTGCAGCCAGACAATCCCAGCAGATTTGATGCAATTCAGCGATACGTGCCAAGAGATGCCAAGCGCTGCAAATACTGCAAATGTGCGACAACACATATGGGACAACCAGGGACAACCACGCACATTTGCACATGTGCTATTAGTCTCATTTTTCTGTTCAGATTGTGTCGCTTAGTTTGGACAATTTCATGCAACCTCAGCCATTCTCAGAACAGTGGGTTTTCACTGGGGTTGAGGTGTGACATGACATAATGCTAGGTTCGCATGTTCGTTCACCATTGTGACCTGTGACGAACTTGATATTTAGGTTCGTCGAGGTGGTCGGACTACATGGATTCGGAAGGACTCGTAGTGTCTCGGTAGGATATTGAACACGAGGGCACATTGATATTGGTGAGTTTATTTGTCTGGTCTGAACGTCCTCGTCTCAGCCACCCATGGATTGTTTCACCCAGGATAGCGCTGTCAATCTGTCTCTCGACTCACAACATTATGCACATCTGCTTGTACCCCCTCCGTACTATGATTCGTTTACATCAGTAAATCACTTGGATCTGTACAGTGTGAGAGACAGACAGCTTGGTCCCTTCTGTACACCTCACTACAATAACACCTCATTCTGTTAGTCCCTGTCCAGACCACCACAGACACCAACAGACAATTGTGTTGTGCACGTTATTTTGAAACTGTGCCAAAAAAATTTATGTGCTACTGTCCAGTAGCTGTAGTGAAGTCATACTGTGATGTCCACACATGTAAAAGATGTATGCAATCACAAAATATATTAAATCACAGAAACACAGATACAAATCTATAAAGTAAAGGAGAACGGTTTCGGAGAGTGACGGGCGCTCTGTTAAGACCGTACTCAAGTGGTATCGGATCCGAAGGGCTTTGGCCTCAGCTCGTGCGCTGTGCCCCTTTCCCGAGTATTGCCCCTTATTTCAGAGCACCAAGATATCACGTCTAGAGGGACGGATAAGTATCATAACGGATTCGGTAAGACTTCCGGATATCAGATGTATAGGGTAACGGCTAATCTGGATTGGATCTGAACTAGAAACTAACGAGTAAGACTGTCTGAAGACAGAGACGGATGTATAGACTATCGGATTCAATCCTAAGTCTCGGAATAGACAAGAGTATCGTACTCAAGTCTGGACGGATAGCGGAAGGACTTAGAGTCCAGACAGGATGAGTGCAATCTAAGATGATATTCGAACTGATCTTCTACAGCGCAAGTACAAGGGTTTATATACTATGGATAACTAACGGAATGATCAATAAGCAAAGGTATGAGGCTATGTACGAAGTATAAGCAAAGTATACATAAAGTGTATTGGTAAGTCGGAACGGGTAAATCATGAACCGGAAATGAAGTACAAGTTAAAGCGGATCAGTAAGAACAGCGGAAGTAAAGGATAACCGGATCACCGGTGTACAGGAATACCGAAAGGAGATGAACGATAGTTAGAGTTATATGAACAGGAAATGAAATGAGAATCGGATCGGATCTGTGGACTGGACGATGGATGTGTCCAGCGGATCTGGATTGGATCTGAGATCCGGATCTTCGGATCTGTAACCGGATATATGGTATATGACACGCTCGCGTGGTTTGCGCTTGCGTCGCTTATTTCGGTTGTTTCGTTTATTTCGAGTATTTCGCATATTTCACATATGTCGCTAAAGGCCACATGGGAGCGCTTAGCTCGCTTAAACCTCTTTTTGGCAACTCGCATGGTTTTCTCGCGTGACGGTGTGAAAATAAATTCTAAATTGAGAATTTCAAGACGCAAAAATTCGACTGAGTCCAAAACGCGATATAGTGGACAGTAATCCGCACGCCTACTGCGCCGCGGGCATAATACTGGCAAACAATGCACTTTTCCTACCATGGGGGAACAGCATCGAGATTAGCAAAAGCGTAATAGAATTTGGTCACACATTTGGTTACACAATTTGGTTGCACAAAACATTACACAATTGGTTACACAATTTGGTGACACAAATCATTACACAACTTGGCTGCTGCTTTTGAATACAAATCTCGAGTTAAATTGCCTTCCCCTGCAGCCAAGTGTAATAAAGTGCAATACACTTTTAGTGGGTTTCATTTCTTATCAACAATAATGGAAATCTATAAAGTAAGGGAGAACGGGTTTCAGGGAGTCATGGGCGCTCGCGTGGTTTGCGCTTGTGTTGCTTATTTTAGTTATTTTGTGTGTGTTAGTTATTTTGCATGTGTTGTGTATTTTGCATGTGTTGTGTATTTTGCATGTGTTGTGTATTTTGCATGTGTTGTGTATTTTGCATATTTCACTAAAGGCCACATGGGAATGCTTAGCTCGCTTAAACCTCGATTTGGCAACTCACGTGGTTTTGTCACATGTTTTCCAGCGCTGACGCAATACCATTGCCTGTTCGAGTGCAGCACAATATATTTAGCAACAAGTATTGTAAATGTATATACATGTCAGTAAATAAAGAAATTTGAATGGGAGAATTGGTGAATGGGAGAACACAGGAACAGGGTAACAGGGGAACAGGGTTTTGAGTGCTGACTCAATCACCATTGGGCATTGGAGCTTAGTATGGTGCAGCACACTATGTAACAACAACATTTATAAAATTCAAGTGTTTTTCCCACTGTTTCCAATGGCAAGTATTGTTGATCTTAGTAACAGTATATATACACAGTAAATAATCAAACTAAACATGAAATGAATAATAAACAAAAAAGGAGAAAAGATGATGGGAAAAGTGAAGAGAAGGTAGAAACAGGAAAAACAGGAGAATGGGGGAACAGGGGAACAGGGGAACAGGAGACACAAGACATGAGAAACAGGACAAGGGGGAGAATAAGGGGATGGGAGATGGGAGAAACAGGAAATACCGGAGAATGGGTGAATGGGAAGATAGGAGAAACAGGAGAACAGGATATGTGGGATATGGGATACATGAGATGGGAGATGAGAGAACTGGAGAATGGGAGACGGGAGACGGGAGACGGGAGACGGGAGACGGGAGACGGGAGACGGGAGACGGGAGACGGGAGACGGGAGACGGGAGACGGGAGACGGGAGACGGGAGACGGGAGACGGGAGACGGGAGACGGGAGACGGGAGACGGGAGACGGGAGACGGGAGACGGGAGACGGGAGACGGGAGACGGGAGACGGGAGACGGGAGACGGGAGACGGGAGACGGGAGACGGGAGACGGGAGACGGGAGACGGGAGATGGGAGATGGGAGGATGGGGGTCAGGGAAAATGGTTAAATAGTAAAATTCATAAATTCATTTATATCATATTGTCTACTTTAATGTGGTCTATGAATATTAGGATGCAGCCAGGAAGCCTTAGGGATGGAGTTGATGAAGCTCACCAAGATGACCAGAACACCATGACAGTCCTAATCCCTTGCATGACCTGGATGCCACTTCTGAACATAACCCTATTCCTCTCAAGTGTCACCAATTCCCTGTTCAGCTTGCAGTGAACTCAAACATGACCAATGTAGTGTATAAAGTGTTCAGAGGACTCAGATCCTATTGATGATTGTTTTACTATATAGCATGTAATTTTAGTTTTGTCAATTGAATACTACTCAAGATTATAATTCTTTTCAAAATCCACTATGATTATTAGTAAGTCAAGGTGCCTGCGGCACTTCCCAAAGGAGTGCAAAGCACTCCTTTGCCTTCCTGTGCCGAAGGCACAGTGAGTATTAGGATGAAGCCAAGGCCAGGAAGCCAAAAAGGAGCGCGAAGCACTCCTTTTGCTTCCTGTGCCAAAGGCACAATGGGTGTTGGACTAGTCTATAAAGTAAGGGAGAACAGGTTTCGGGGAGTCACGGGCGCTCGCGTGGTTTTCATGTAGATACACTTAAGAACACTTAGCTTGCTTAAACCTCTTTTTGGAAATCTCGTATGGTTTTGTCATGTGGTTTCGAGTGCTGACTCAATACCATTGCCTGTTCAAGTGCACCACATGTCAATAAATAATCATTTACTACACATATTAGGATGCAGCCAAGGCCAGGAAGCCAAAAAGGAGCGTGAAGCACTCCATTTGCTTCCTGTGCCGAAGGCACAACGGGTATGGATCTAGTACTACTGGTAGGTGCTAGTACTGGTAATAATGACAGATGCGTGAACACTCGAGAAAATGATAGTCATAATATACCGGTCCAAATCTAATCTGTTACAAGAACATCGGGTCGTGTTAGGCCCCTATTCATTTTCCTCTTCACTTGTCTCACTTTGTACTTACTACATCATTTCACTTCGAATGCGCAGCTCGTTCTAGATCGCTGCGCATGTTTTACTGTTACCATTGTTTCATCTCTCTGACTCACAACCCTATGCCCTTACCACCTGGCCGGTACTTATCTCTGACTCACCGTTCCCCTTTGCCCTTACCGTCCAACCAGTACTATCTCTTACATGACTCATTCTGACTCGTTCCCCTTTGCCCTTACCACTAATTTGGCAGTCCTGCCCTCAACCACTTCCTACCTATATATACCAGTAGGGTATCACTTGTGTTACGAACGATGCGTGTTCGCAACTGGAACTTGGATTGGGGCTCTTGTGAAGTCTGCTGAGACCAGCGGACGTTCGATCACAAGAGTTCTTGAGCAAAGACTTCGTCTAGCAAGACGAAGGCTTTATCGACGATTACGACGGTGTGTCTGTAATCGTTCTTCTCAACTATCAAGACTATTAAGCGATGAGCTCAATAGAGATTTAAGGGGAGAAGGCGAAGCTTGCTTAGGGCTTCTAGGAAGTAGGCAGATAGAACCAAGTAGATTCAAGTTAGAGAATACAGGCGATACCCTACTGGTATATATAGGTAGGAAGTGGTTGAGGGCAGGACTGCCGTATTAGTGGTAAGGGTAAAGGGGAACACGAGTCAGAGATAAGTACCGGTCAGGCGGTAAGGGTAAAGGGGAACACGAGTCAGAGATAAGTACCAGTCAGGCAGTAAGGGCATAGGGTTGTGAGTCAGAGAGACGAAACAACAGTATCGATAAAACGTGCGCAGCGTTCTAGAATGAGCTGCGTGTTCGAAGTGAAATGACGTAGTAAGTACAAAGTAAGACGAGTGAAGAGGAAAATGAATAGGGGTCTGACACGATCCGATGTTCTTGTAACATTACCCCTGTTTTTAGGACCTGAAATCAGCGAGTTCAGTCATCCTGGTTGTCGTAGTAGCAGGGGTCAATGTCAACATCAGCGAGCCATTCCTCGGCTTCGAGAGCGTTGAGCTCGCGCTGTTGGTCTTCAACAGCAGTGGCCTGGTCATAGGCGGCTTCTAACTTGCGCAACTGCACGAAGAAGTTTGGGTCAGAGAGACCGCGACGAAGGAGTCTTTTGCCTTTAAGATTGCGGCAAGTGGAGGTGTAATGACCAGGGGCAAACTGTCCGCAGATGCGGCAGAAGTAGCGGTTGCAATGGCGCATCTTGTGTCCAAGCTTGTGGCAAGTGTTGCAGACGTAATTAGAGCGAAGTTCTTGGGTGTTTTGCGAGGCTTCCATCTGAGCGAAACGGATGGACTCAGCGGTGTCAACTTGGAGGGAGTTGGTGGTGTCATCCCAAGACGTCTGTTTGCGATGGACTTTAGATAACGGAAGGCTGAAAGACAAGAGGCTAGTTGCACGAATGCGACGTTTGCCTTTAGAGGGACGAGTGCGTGTGAGGGGAATCATGGGTGATGGCAAGCGAAGTTGCGGTGGGGGAACTGGTAATGGTGCGGGTGTAATAGTGGGTGTATTGAGATCGATTCTATCAATCAAGGAGGTGGGGACGTAGTCTGGGTCAGCGACATAGAGGTCGTCGCTGGGGGAGTATCCCCTTATGAGTGCGAGCTCTGATTGTGATGCGATGAGAGTGTCATCGGGCTTGGAAGGAGGGGGAGATGGGGGTGCAGCTGATAGTGCGAGTGCGAGTAAATGGTCAGCGTCGATCTGTTCAATCTCGGCTTCAGATATGGCCGGGTCAGTGGGGACGAATGGGGTGGAGCTTCGCTCAACAACCTCCAGATTATCAGGGGGGGTACTCCATTCTCGTTCAGCTTCCATCCTGTTACAGACATCACCGAAGTTCCTTGCCTCAAGGAGGAGCATGACTGATCATTTGATCATTCTGTGGGGGTAGCGGACAGAGATGGCGCTATATTTCGAGCCGGGGGTTTGCTGGAGTTCCCTCGCAGCGATGTCGAGGTTGTCAGCACAGCGGAGTATGTTGACGAGGTGAAGGAGGGGCCAGTCCTGAGTTCTCAGGATATAGGCATCTAGATGGAGGGCGTATTGAATATCTAGTATAATGGCTTCCCACATGGCATGTTGTTGGGTCTGGGTTCCCAGCGTCGAGAAGGGGACGCTGGTGATATAATCACTGCTGGTAGAGTTGGAGGTGGAGATTGAGGATGACATGGAGGAGGCAGAGGAAGATGCAGAGGAGGACAACATGTTCAATAAAGATAGAGGAGATGGTGGGGAAGGTCATGAAGCTGAGGCTTGTTTGACCGTCTTCAATCGTTTCTTATACTCTTTGAGGATCTCCGCTGCGGATCTCAGTTCTGATTCAGGTAGCCATGTGCGTTCGGAGTCAGGGTATCCTACCCAAGTCACAAGATAGCGGCGGTGGGAGCCGGTACCCTTGTGTTGGAGGATCTGTTCCACTTCGTAGTGCTCCTCTCCATCGATAAGATTGGGAGGGGGTTCAGGGTAATTCGGACCGTGTACTTCCATCTCCTGATAGGAGGAAAGTTCCGAGGCATGGAACGTGGGGTGAACCTTCCAAGTTGCTGGTAGCTTGAGCTTGAAGGTGATTGGTGAAAGTACGTCAGTGATTTCGAACAGTCCATAACGTTTCGGGGCGAGTTTCTTTGAGGGTAAACCAGTGATGAGGTGCGTGGCAGATAGCCAAACTTTATCACCTCGTTTCCATGGCTGATATCTTTGCCCATGGGATCGTTCTGCCATTCGCTGTTGGGCAAGACTGTGGCAGGCAAGGGCTTCTTCTCGGATCTTCTTGAGGAATTTGACTCGATCTTCTGCAGCCGGGATAGCGGAATCGGGGAATGCGTGGGGAATCCCTCTAGGCTCATAGCCCATCATCAGGAAGAAAGGGGAGGCGTCACGAGCGCTATGTCTTCTGGAGTTATGGACGAATTCGGCCATCCCAAGGCATTGTGCCCATTGGGTAGGAGTTGTCCTGCAGTAGATCCGGAGGTAGGTTTCTAATTCCTGGTTCATGCGTTCGGTCTGGCCATCGGTCTGAGGGTGGTAGGCGGTGGAGAGAGCCACTTGGTACTCTAGGAGACGTCCTAATTCTCTGGCAAGTTTTGAGGCGAACTGTGGACCTCTATCTGAGATGATTTTGTCGTAGAGACCGAATCTCTTGTAGACATGTTCAATAAAAAGCTGGGCCACTCCTTCTGCGGAGATGGTTTTATTGCAAGGTGTGAGAATTACCCCCTTCGTAAGACCATGGTCTACCACAACCATGACAGAATCGAAGCCGCCCGACTCGGGGAGGTCCGTGATTAAATCAACGGAGACTTGGGAGAAGGGGCGCATTGCGGAGGAGGGGATAGGCATCAGGGGAGGCGTGGTTGGGTGAGTATTAACCTTCATTTGCTGGCAGATTGCACAGCCATCAACATATTTTCATACGTAGGTGCCCATGCCGGGCCACCAATAAGATTTCTTGATGTTCCATTCGGTAATGGAACGACCGGGGTGTCCGGCAGTCGGGTGATCATGATGGAGGGTAAGGATGCGGCGGCGAAGGTCTTCAGGGACGTAGGCGCGATCCTTGTAAAATAGGACTCCATCAGTGAACTTCCAATCCGAAAGCGCGGATTTCATCGGGGGTGCACAGACGCCATTCAGTGCGTCGAGTGCGGTTTTGATCGTGAGATCAGTGGGGGAATCGGAGAGCTGCTGGAATTCATCAGCGAGCTTGGAGTCGATCATCTTCACAAACAGGGAATCGGGGAGTAGCACGAGGTCTTCGTTATCCTCGTTAGCTATGATATGGTCGGGGCGATGAGAGAGGGCATCAGGTGCAGCGAGTTTACTTCCAGGAACATGATGGAAGATTAGGTCGAAGTCACAGAGCGTGAGTTGCCATCGTGCTTGTCGACGGGTCAGTTTTTGTGCAGAGCGGAAGTATAAGAGGTTTTTGTGATCGGTGAAGATGATGACAGGGTGAGGGTTTCCCTCAAGGAAGTGGCGCCATTCTTTCAGGGCGCAGATGACAGCAAGGAGCTCTCGGTCATAAATCTGGTAATTTCGTTCTGCAGGGTTCAGGGATTGCGAGAGGTATCCGCAGGGGTGATAGGCCCCATTCGCATCAGTTTGAAGGAGGACAGCTCCTGTTGCATGCAATGAAGCATCAGTGGCCAGCGCGAATTGTCGCAAGGGGTCGGGGTTTTGCAAAACGGGTTCTGAAGTGAAGCAGGTTTTGAGCTTCTGAAAGGCTGCTTCACAGGAGTCATTCCACGAGAAGGATACATCCTTTTTGGTGAGGTCGAGGAGGGGGCGTGCCATGTCCGAGTAATGAGAGACGAAGTGTCGGTAGAAGTTGCAGAATCCTAGGAAAGATCGTACATCCTTGACAGAGGATGGAGTCTGCCAGTCGCTAATACCCTTAAGTTTGGCAGGGTCCATGGCGACTTGGCCGGGGCGGATGATCATTCCGAGGTATTCAACTTCTTGGGCATCGAAAGTGCATTTCTCAGGTTTGAGGAAGAGTGACTCATCCCTCAACTTCTGTAAAACTTGACGGGTCCGTTTCTGGTGTTCTTCAAGGCTTTTCGAGAAAATCAGGATGTCGTCCATATAAACGATTAACCATCCTTCATTGATTTCCTTGTCAAAGGTCTGGTTCATATAAGCCTGGAACGTAGCTGGTGAGTTGCATAAACCAAAGAACATGACCTTCGGTTCAAAGAGTCCGAAGGATGTGGAGAATGCTGCCTTCCACCGATCATCGGGGTGGATTAGGATATTATTGTAACCCGAGCGTACGTCTACCTTGGTGAAGTACTTGGCGTCTCGGAGTTTAGCAATAAGAGGCGGGATAAGTGGAAGGGGGTAAGCGTTCTTTACAGTCCATTCATTGATATACCGGTAGTCTTGGCAGGGACGTAGGGAACCGTCTTTCTTTCCTACAAAGAAGAATCCCGAGGCTTGTGGGGATTTTGATGGTTGGATAAAGTCCTTCTTTAGGTGTTCGTCTAAGAAGGCTTTGACTGTGTCAGTTTCTTTTGGGGAGAGAGGATAGGCTTGTGATGACTTAGGCACAAAGCCTTCCTTCGTATTGATACGATGGTCCACACCCGGTCGGGAGGGTGGGAGCTGGTTCAGGCCGTCTTTGGCGAATATATCGACGAAATCGTGGAGGTATTCTGGGACTAGTTCCTCGAATGATTTCTTCTTCATTTCTTGGGCCTTTTCTGAGGTGAATTCTTGAGCTTTATTGCTCCTCTTGGTGTATTCTTCTTCTTCTTTCCTTGCTGCGGTCAGCAGCCAGATGTTCCTTAAGGGAAACGGGGTTTTCTTCTGTTCCTTCTTGGATGTCCCGTCACGAGTGAGAGGGGTGTCATAGGAGATGTTTTCGATGAGCCGGACAGAGGTCCCATCGGAGGCGTATTCGATTAATACTTCATCGTCTGAGAGAGGATAGGATGCGATTTCTTTTACCTCAGGCGCGATTTGCGCGTCGGTGACCCAGGCATCTTGCATTGTGTCGAAATCTGGGACATCAACGATAACCGGGGTCGGTTCCTCCTGTTTCTTGACTTTCTTGCTTTTCTTGGTTTTCTTTTTCTTCCTCCTAATCTCCTCAAGGGCATGCGTAGCGTTGCTTGAGAGAGTCTTGAGCGGGGTGAAGGGGAGGTCATCCTCGTCTTCAATAATCGGTTTCATATCGCGAAATATGTAGGGATCCGCCCCATTCCCTTTTCGTTTGTCGTTGATCATTTCCTCAATTTCCCGAGATCTGGGAGTTTCGGAGAGGATGATCGTATCCTGGGCCCAATCAATTACTGGGTTCATGGCGGTGAGCCAGGGCTTGCCAAGAAGCATATCGTCTTGGTTCGCTAGTCGGGTAACGTTGAACTTGCCCCACATTACACGTTTGTCGAGTCTGATAAACAACGTGCAGTAATGTGTGACTCGTCCAGCCTTTGAGTGGCTTCCATCGACTGTAGTGATGTGGAAGGGTTTGGAGAGTTTGTGTAATCCGATGCGGTTCTTTTGACAGAAACCTGCATCAATAAATGATGCTCCAGCGCCTGAGTCGATGATAGCGGTGCATGCAACGGTTTTGGTGCTTAGTGTTGAAAAAAGAGTGATGGGGACATGAAATTCATTCGATCTACCAACAGTCTTAGTGTACAACAAGCATGTAGGAGAGGCTGACGTTGCGGCAGATCTCCTCCTTAAAAATCCTCAGGTCCGTCCTTAGACCTGGTCTTCATCTTCCTGGTGGATAGCCGGTTGACTTCCATTTCTTCATCCGAGTCTTCGTCGGTGGTTTCATCATCAGGCTGGTCATTACCACGCCTTACTGGTTCTTTTCCTTTCTTGGAGCTTTCAGCATCTCCTCATCGGACCTTTGGGTGGTGTTGGCGACTACTGGCTCTATGCCCAGTCTCGCCACAGGCAAAACATTTGCCATTCTTCATATAGTCGGCCTTCTCCTTTGGAGTAAGGGTGCGGTCGACGTCCATAGCATCTGGGTCGCGTTTAGGACCATTAGGCTTTGGGACGTATCGTGTGCCTTGGTTAGGCCTATAGGGTTTCAGCGCTTGGTGCATGGCGTGACTTCTTTGATAGTTGGCATCCAACTGAGTGGCGGTGGTGTACCATTTTTCAATGGTAACAGGGACGGTCTCCATCTTGTAGATGGCGTCGCGGAGCTGGGGTTTCATTCCAGTTTCAAAGAAGTGGATGAGAGCGACGCTCTCCTTCATTGAGGACTGTGTTGCGAGGGTCTTGAACTCAGCAATATAGTCGGCAATGTCATTGCCCTGTCTAAGGGTCTTGAGTTTTGTCATTGCAGTTACCTTGGCGTCTACGCTCATGAAAGAGGCTTTAAACTCTTTCTCGAAGTTGGTGAAGGTTCCTAGCGTAGGGGTAGTTTGAGCGAGTGCTTCAGCAACGAAGTTGGTCTTCCAATTGAAGGCTGTTCCCGACGCCATATAGGCGAGGGCCGTGCCGACCTGCTTGGTGTCGTTGTTATATACTTCATGGTTGATCATGAAGAAAAGCCTCAAGCTCAGGAGCCATCCCTGTGCTTTATCTAAGTCTCCGTCAAAGTCGTGAGGTTGGCCCGCTTTGAGTTCGACAGGGGTCTTGGTAGTCGTCGTGGGGTTCGACATTCTAAAACTGGGGTTCGCTGAGAGGTTTCTTGGTGGACACTCTTCAGGGAATTCGTCTGACGAAGTAGAAGTATCTTCTTCAGTCTTCGTTTCTTGATCAGGGTCTTGGTTGGCCTCTTGATACTGTTCGTTGAGGGGTTGTTCCTCCTCTTCTTCGGGGTCAGAGTCTGGTGTGTTGGGATCTCTTTCCCAAGTAAACTTCCTTTTCCAGGAAGACGTGTCGAGATCCTTGAGATGAAAGGATCAGTAGGTAACTTGAATCTTTTGTTATGAACGATGCGTGTTCGCAACTGGAACTTGGATTGGGGCTCTTGTGAAGTCTGCTGAGACCAGTGGACGTTCAATCACAAGAGTTCTTGAGCAAAGACTTCATCTAGCAAGATGAAGGCTTTATCGACGATTACGACGGCGTGTCTGTAATTGTTCTTCTCGACTATCAAGACTATTAAGCGATGAGCTCAATAGAGATTTAAGGGGAGAAGGCGAAGCTTGCTTAGGGCTTCTAGGAAGTAGGCAGATAGAACCAAGTAGATTCAAGTTAGAGAATACAGGCGATACCCTACTGGTATATATAGGTAGGAAGTGGTTGAGGGCAGGACTGCCGTATTAGTGGTAAGGGTAAAGGGGAACATGAGTCAGAGATAAGTACCGGTCAGGCGGTAAGGGTAAAGGGGAACACGAGTCAGAGATAAGTACTGGTCAGGCGGTAAGGGCATAGGGTTGTGAGTCAGAGAGACGAAACAACGGTATCGATAAAACATGCGCAGCGTTCTAGAATGAGCTGCACGTTCGAAGTGAAATGACGTAGTAAGTACAAAGTAAGACGAGTGAAGAGGAAAATGAATAGGGGTCTGACACGACCCGATGTTCTTGTAACAGCTTGTATTCTCTAACTTGAATCTACTTGGTTCTATCTGTCTATCTGCTAGAAGCCTTAAGCAAGCTTCGCTCTCTCATCTTAATCTCTGTTGTGCTCGTCGCATAACAGTCTTGCTAGCCGAGAGACACGATTAGAGACACACCGTCCTAATTGTCGATAATACCTTCATCTCACCAATGAAGTTATTGCTGAGAACTCTTGCTATCGAACACCCACTGGTCTCAGCAGGTTTAGCAAGAACCCTATCCAAGTTCTCGTTATGAACTCGCATCGTTCATAACATAATCAAGCACCACCACATATGACAATGTTTGGATGTGTCCTTGTCATCAAGTTTGGAAGACTGTGCCCTGCGTGAATATAATTAGTGAGGACTTCCATTTTGAAAAAAAATCCTTGCCACCCTTCTGCAGCCCATTCATGAAGCTGTTGTGTCAACTTAGGGCCGTGATAGTGGTCCTTCATGATGTTCTTGAGTTCAACAACCATTGAAGAATAGACAGAGGAGTAGTCTTTTGCAGTAAACTTTGAAAAATATTTGCCACTGCCATTCTTGACTAGCCCGTCAAAGACACAGTTGTACTAAAAATTTGGCATCAGCACATTATCAGTAGCATGAAATATCAAAGAAGTACTGCGTCGGCCTTTGCCCAACATCATGCCAATGGAGTATGTGCTTCTAGCATCACACACATACAGTACATACAAATTACGATAGATAGCTGGGAGCAAGTCCCCCGCACTCAAATAGGGCTATGTCTGACATAGGGTCTTTGACCCCAAAGGACAATAAATTTGAATTAAAAAAAGGAAAAAAAGAAGTACTGCAGTGCAAACCAAAGCCAAAGAGTGCAAGGGTAACTTCTCTTTGAAGATGTCGGGTCTCCTGTAGGCTGTGAGTGATATGATAAGAACCAGTGTAGAAGAAAGTGATGGCAGCTGCACGGAGTGCAGGATGAGCCGCATTGTTGGTTCTTCCAAGATCATCCAGGCCATTGTGGAGAAACAAAGACTCATGCAACAGTTGTGTGGCAGTGTTCTCGATCCAGGCAGTGCAAGCTTGAGGAGGTATTTCAGGTGGGGGGGTCAGGTTATACATGGAAGGCGCAGTGCTGATGGCTGTCTTCTTGAGGTTGGACTGAGCAAGTGACAATGGACATGCTTACCAGCTTGGCCATATCAGCCTTGTGATCAGACCATATACCTAGTTGACCTTGTGAGTGAGATATATTGGGGAAAATAAAAACATACCTGCTTCGACCTCATTACCCGCTTCAAGCCATTCTATGAGTGATGTTGTGAGTGCTTCAGTGACTGAAAGGGGCAAATCCTTGATGGAGTCTGGGAATACATTCTCAATCACATGCTGAGCACAACACTCTCCTTTTGCCTCCTCAAGAAAAGTCTTCCACCATGGAGGATACCAGCCAAGTTGGGTTGGCTTAGGGCCTTCAGTCGATTCCTTAAATTTGGCAGTCTTGACCTTCTTGGCCTTGACACCTGAGTTGCCTGACTTTGCATTGGTGGCTTTTGTCTCATGCTGATGGATGAGATCAAGGATAGCAGGGTCAGGGAGGTGCGGATGTCCATTTTTCTTGTAGTGGTGCTGTAAGACATCATCTGCCTGGGTAGGCTTTTAGGAAAAGATGGTTAACAGAGTCCGTGAAATCAGAAAGGATGTACCTCATTCATAGCATCATTGCTACTGGAGGTCTCATTGACTGCTAACAATCTCATTGTGACATTCCCACCTTTGTCTTGTGAATGCTGGAATTCAAAGTCAGAAGGCAGAGCTATAGTCTGAGGTTGGGACACTGGTATCCCTTCCTTTGAAAAGCCTGTAACTTGTTAGTGAGAAATATAATTAGTAAATGATCCTTTACTGGGATGCATGCTATGACACCCATAGTCTCCTCCCCAACCAATTTCTCCATTGTCATTATCACTTTCTTCATCAGTACCACTTTCGTCAGCGTCATCAGTAGGTGGAGTGTCATCCTCAGATGTTATGACTTCAGCTTGAGCTTCCTGGCCAATTGACAGAGAGGCACTGCGATAACTAGCTTCACCTTGTGCTTCCTGACTGATTGGCTGGAGAGAAGGATCTAAATTTGCATAGAAATCAGCTTGCAATTGTGGCACCATGATAACCGAGGTCATCCTTGAAAGACCTGGTCATGATAAAGTGTTGACACTTGTAGTGGTAAGCTTCTGACTGGCACTCTTAGCAGCTATCAAAGACTTAATGAGAACTTGTTCCATGTGAGAAGGGATGAACAACAGACAGAACCCGAACTGTCTACCATCTTCACGTTGTAAAAAGCTGGGTTGACTTGGTGCCTCAACACTGGAGGCGGGGACAGAGGCAGCAATGTTCTTGATCAGAGTTAAAAGTAAATAGTTCATCTACAAAATCACAAGAAAAAGCTAACCTTGGCTTTTTTGCTGCATTTTCTTGAAGATGGTGTGAAATACACAACCTGACTAGGCACTTGTAAAAGTACCCAGCCAGTATATGTCTAATGCTCTGCCTATGCTGCTATACTTGCAAACAAAGAAGCAAGAATATTTGACCCGAGGGAATAGCTACTAAGAACAACTTAAGATTGAAAGACCCGAAAGAGCGCTAATGCGTGGGAAAGCGCATTGCAAGATAGAGTGCTAGTGCATGGGAAAAGCGGGAGTCAAGAAAAGTGGACACTGAGTCAAGGGAGGGTAATGGATAGCAAGTGAGATCAAAGGTATTGATTGCAAGGGTAAGGTAAACCAATAGGGGCTATCCTGAGAGTGCAACTAAAGGTGACTACTTCATATGTAAACCTAAGGGGAAGGAAATACAGTCAAAGGGAAGTAGTGTTGAAGTAATCACCATAGGCTTCTTATACTAGTAAACTATACCATCTCGGACTCGGAAGGGATAGGATATACATGTAATAAGACTGTAGCACTTTTTACAAACTCAAGGCAAGGCAAATTACATACCAATGAGGTAGGATGGACAATGGATGGGTTCTGATGTTTCAGGTGGATCCTAGAGTGCAAGAACAGTGTGCTGGATAAGTGCTAAGCGCGGGAACAAGTGCTAGATAGAGCAGACAAGCGCTAATACACCTATAGACTCATTGCTGGTAGTTCTGATAGTGCTATAAGTGTGGGAATAGCGCGGGATAAGTCGCATGAACATGGATAGCGCTGCAGGAACATGCGCGCATAGTGTGGGAAAGTGCAGGAAAGTGCGGACTAGCGTCAGACAAGGGTTATGGCTGAGACAAGTGCAGACTGCTGATAGGGGAGTAGTGAATAATATGAGGGATAACTTTGGTCCACCTAATCAAGGCTTATGCAGGTATACATGCCTAGCACCAATATGATTGTCACAGTGCATCACTACTTGGGGACACTCTTCATTGTGTATACAGATCACAGGACTCTGGAGAACTTTATGACCCAGTGAGAACTGTCACGATGACAAGTGAGATGGCAAGAGTTCTTTGGACAATACAATTTCGAGATCCAGTATATTTGAGGAGAGGAGAACTCCATAGTGGATGCACTCTCTCAACTACCACCAGAGGACAAAGACATACCAACATATGTACAGTGAACTGCACACCTGCTGGCTGCAGCCGGCAAGGACATCAAGCTGATCTCCCTAGTACTGTCTGTGACACTAGATGTGTCATTGTTTAATGACATCAAAGCTGGATATATGACTGATGCCTGGTGCATAAAACTGACAAAATTGGTTGACTCACTTCCAGGACTACAATGCCAAGACAGATTACTATACCTAAATGATCACTTGATCATTCCTTGAATGACTCACTTATGAGAAACAATTTTTCACCTGGCACATGACCATCTGGGACATTTCAGCATTGATAAATCCTACACAGCTATACAAGAATCTTACTACTAGCCAAATATGAGACATGATGTGGTGTTCAAACTCAGGCTAGCCTTGCAGAACCCATTTTTGCTATAGAGGTCAGGCCTCCCAGAGGCCACACTGCATGCGACCATCACTTCCATACAAAGCCTCAACTCATCCAACTCTTCCATTGTCACAGTGGACTATATCTGACTTGGCCAATCCAGATCTGTTGCCTCGGCCGCTCATACTCCACCAGGATCACAACACACCATCCTCTACCTGCCATCTTGGTCATCACACACTTCAGCCAACCATCCCATCCCGTTGGTGCTGAGTCCTCCTATGTCTTGCCCATGTCTACCTATCTCCATTGGTGCATTTTTAGCTTATCTTTACTGTTACTAAATGAATAGCAGGTGTTATTACATGTATTCTCATGGCTGCAGCACCTGCAAGCCTTATTACATACTGACCTGAATACCCTGCATCACACTACTACTCTTGCCTATGCGATCCCGGATATTCACGTAGTTAGATAAAAAGGACCCAAGTCTCATACTATACTTCACTTCCCTTCTCTGGGCTTAGTACCTGCTACCATTGTGGAGTCACCTTAGTTAGCCTTTGATTAGTGCAGTGTATCCTTTGCTCTTTATCCTCAGATGTGCCCCGACTGCCCTAAGTGCACACTATCTAGGGTTTCTATACCTAGGCCCTTATAAGATCCAGACTGCTACTGGTAGTCTTACCTCGGCAATCTATACCTAGTTTTACCTAGTCTTACCTTGTCATACCTAGCCATACCTATATTCTCTCTTACCTCTGCCTAGCCTTACCTACTCCCCTCAGCATCAGACCTCTCTACTTGTTTTGGGTATCACACATCAGGTGTACCTTTGGTACTCTTAGCTGCATCAGATACTTCTGGACTCAGACTTGGTCCATCGGTTTGTTGGTACATCTTGGTCATAGATCATAACTCCTTCCCTTCTCTTTCCTTGCACTATCAGAAGGAAGTGCTTCAATAGCAGTCCCCTTGGGTCAAAGTACTGCACTTGCACCCATTAGGATTTAATAGGTTTGTTGGTATAGCTAGTTGACTACTATTTCTTT
This sequence comes from Suillus subluteus, assembly GCA_016647755.1. Classification (NCBI taxonomy): domain Eukaryota; kingdom Fungi; phylum Basidiomycota; class Agaricomycetes; order Boletales; family Suillaceae; genus Suillus; species Suillus subluteus. The sequence goes on along the minus strand of JABBWI010000155.1, from coordinate 71,247 downwards.
CACCACAGCGACCTTGAAGAGAGTTACATACCTGCTTGCCCAGAATGTGTGAGTGTAAGAACCTAAGTGGCTCTCGCTGTGAGTTCAAAGGGGTGTGGAGACCGCTAGTGTGATGCTGAAACACTATAGAAATAGATTAGCATTAACGAGTGTTATGTGATAATGATCAAGACGAGTGCGAGACGATAAACGATGGATATAGTGATATGATTTAGATAAAGAGTGCAAGACTGAGACTGGGAGACTAGTATGATTGCCTGCAGTAGTGAGTGTACATGGGCTACTTTTATACTGCAAGATGTTTAAGGGATAGGGTGACGGTAACAGAGAATGAGAACTGAGGGTCAACAATGATGAGAGGTAAGTGTTGAAAGGGAGATGAGGTCCGTGCTGACCAACATTGATGATGTGCTGATGGTGGTTAAGGTAAGCATTGAAATGGCTATTTCCAGCATCAAATGATTGGTAATCCTTACATGAGAAACAAGAGTCATATGACAAAGCCAGATGGATCACTTCACCCTCTCCCAGTGCCAAACCACCAAGGTGAATCTATCACCATCAATTTCATAGGACCACTACCATCAGAACAAGGCTTTGATGGCATAATGACAATTACAGGCCACCTAGTTCCCTGTCAGATGAACATGAACACTCATAAAGTCACAAATCTCTTCTTCAACCATTGGTATTGTGAGAACAGTCTGCCACTGAGTATTGTTTCAGATTACAACAAACTCTTCACTAGCAAGTTCTGGAAGGCATTACACCGCCTAACTGGTGTGAAGCTGAAGATGTCAATAGCATATCACCCTCAAACTGATGGTGCAAGTGAATGTACTAACAAAATGGTTGATCAGGCTCTCAGATACTTCATGGACTGACACCAAGCTGGCTAGGTAAATGCACTGCCTCAAGTCAGATTCAACCTGATGTTGACAATGAAGGCCTCAACTGGATATGCCCCCTTCCATCTACATCTTGGAAGAATGCCACATCTCTTACCACCACTGATGCCAGAGAACATTTATATGACTATGACACAAGAAGACTTTCCCAGTGACATTGTGAATGTGCTCAAAGCAATTGTGTCCTTGAAGACCAATGTTGCTGATGCACACAATACACTGTTAGCTTCATGTATCACTCAAGCACACTTGGCCAACGTACACAGAAGTGAAGACCCATCTTTCAAAGTAGGGAACTTTGCATACCTGTCGACAGCCCACAGATGACAAGAATACCTCAATGTAGTGCTGCCGTGGTCCAGTTCTGAACCATGGTTCGAACCAGACTTTTGGTCCAGTTCCCCTGTGGTTCAGTCCATGGTCCAGGTGTCAGCCAGAACTGGACCATAGTATGGTTCTCGGTTCTGGCATTGGGCAAACAGTTCAACTTTGGTTCAGATGGGTCCCGAACCGTTCCGAGCCCCAAAACGATGGTATGTGCGCCACTGCTGCAACTGCTGCGAGGCCTGCAACCACTGCTGCGCTGCTCCCAAATAGTGAGTGTGCATCAATTACACTTACTGCTAGTCACTGGAACCTCCCAATCCTTGTCCTGCAAATGAACCATGGCCAAGTTGAGCATGCACCCACTCCTTATTATTATAATCACGCTCACAAAGTCATGGTCAGACGGTATCATCACAAGTACTTCTGGTCTGCAAGTCTGTTCTCCCATATATCATTTCAATAACTATCTTCCTTGTTGCCAAACAATCTTTCATATTGCATTGTAGTCTTATTCCTGCATATACAATGCTATTTTTCTTTCTTCTAAGCGGGTGACTGAGCAGTCGCGGGCATCATCTCAAGAGACGGTCAGTGCTACCTTTCTTCACTTTCTTGGTCCTCCATGGGATTTTGTTACCTGTCACTTCCAAGGTCGTGATGTATGTTGCTGTCACTGAAACCTGGCCCGCGCTAAGTTGATCATTTACTAGAACCATTTCGAAACTCAGAAAGCATAGTACCTCAAGCTCATCTTCATCATAACCGGGATCTCCTTCATTACAATCCTCATGGTTCCAGTGGGATGGGAGCCCAGCATATGGGTCCCAACCATCTTGATGGTTCCCAGCATCCAGGCCTCACTGATAGTTTCCTGCAGAGCCTGACTGAGCCAACTTCTCGAACAGGCACTGTTTGAAGACAGATAGACATTCCAGGTCAACATCCATGTGGATCACGTCTGTGCTTTTGCCAGTCTGGTTTGAAAGGGTTGACCATGCGGCTTCGAGAATAAATTCTTCCTGCACGTCCATGGTGCCATCTCTGGGGTAGTCGGGATCTGCCTCCAATATGCTGCACTTGTTGCATGTGAGCATAATACTGAGTGCGTGAGCAAATGCCGCGCAGCCTAACCATTGCACCACAGTCTCTTGGGCCTCTTCTGTTATCAAATATCCAATGGGTGACCTGTGCTTGCTGGACTGCGGTCAGATCACTGCAATACTTGACAGTATAGCCGCCTGTTGACAACACTTGACTTCCCTGCTGCTGTAGATAATGTCCGATAGGCAAATGCTGGATGTCTTGGACCCCACCTCTGCACTTGTCTCTGCTTGTCTGTGTGTGCAAGTCTGACTCAATTCTCCTCTCATTTTGACCACCCACCCAAAATGTCTGCAAAGGACCCATGTGGATCTCCTCAAATACATCCACGTCCACAGATTCCTGGACAACACAGAAGAATCAGCTTGTTTGGCTGCATGGCACAGCTAGCATTGGAAAGTCTGCTGTTGCGTTCACAGTAGCTGAGAGGATGAGATGTCTAAAAGTGATAGAAGAGACGATTGCACAGGCTTTCATGAGCCTGATCTGCCCGTGACCACATTCTGCTCACGAGTCGCTTGGAATCACATATCCTTTTAGAACAAGGAGGCGCACATGTCTGAAATGTGGTCCCCTCTATTGATCTGTCATAGTGGTTGTAGTTTTTGATGGGGTAAGTCTGTCTGTTGATCCAGATGACATTTTGATGACTTTCACTTGCGCGCATTTCGAGTCTGCTGCATATGTGCACTGTAGTGTATCCAAATGCTTCAAGAATTTAATTCTTGAAGTGTTTAAGTTATCAAGAAGCTTCTCAAAATCTCAGGCTGTACCCGCCTCATGCTGCCTACTTGCAACTTGTGAGTTACATCTATTTGTTTCTTCTGCTGTTTTGTTGCGTTAATGGCATTCAGTGGACAGTCCACTGCACCCTCCTGAATGCCTCCTACTACCTTCTCGTGCCTGCTACAACTCTCCTGCACCTGCCAGCCTCTTTCTTGCATTGAGTGTCCTTCACTAATTAAATCATCGAGCACCTAACTGTCCATGGTTATGCTTGAAAAATTTATGGTTTGGTTCACATTTGGACCAGAAAAAAACAAACTGGACTGTTGAGAACAGTTCTCAATGGTCCAGTTCTGGGTTCGATGATTTTGTAGAACCGGACCATGGTTTGGTTCTCAGTTCTCATCGAGGACCCTCTGAACTGGACTGAACCGGACCACAGCAGCACTACCTCAATGGAAGCAACAAATGGGTGGAAAAGTTCATGCCTCAGTTCAATGGACTCCATACAATAGTTTCAGCAAACCCTGAGTCATCCACTTACACTCTAGATTTGCCAGACCATACTAATGTATATACCACTTTCCATGTCTCTGAACTGAAGGGCCATGTTCCCAACAACGTAGAACTCTATCCCTCCAGAGAACTGCAGCAGCCAGGACCAATTGTCATGGAGACTGGAACAGAAGAATAGGAAATAGACAGAATCCTAGACAAGAGAACATGTGAATGCAGACACTAATATCTCATTTGCTGGTACAGTTACAGTCCTGAAGCAGACATTTGGGTACTAGGCAGAGAGCTTGAAGAAACACATGTAATTCAAGAGTACAATGGAAGACAAACAAGGACTGAAGAAGACGCATCATTGCATGAAGAAGACTTGATGCAGAAAGAAACACACGCTGGAGAAAATGCTTCAGAAAGTGAGAGGGTGTAAGCTGAACACTTACTACATGCTTACCTTATCAAATGTCATGTGACCCATCCCCTTATATTCCACGACTTTCATACTGTTCAGACTAGACTTGGGTCTCCTACCCACCATCACCTATCCATTAGTACAATGCTCAAAGAATCCACAGTTTTGTCCTGTTATTTTTACCTAATTTATTTAGTGTTCCTTGCCATTTCCCAGGTAAGGTTCCAATAATGTGTTTCAATTGATTTCAATGACATGCAAACAGCATGTCAACATTACATCATTTGTAAATTTCTGACATGATCCTCAATACTGAGGGCATAGGTGACCTCATGCTTCCACATAAAGTATATATCTGGACCTGTCAATCCTGGGATGTGGTCAAGCTTCCCCATGTCAAAGAAAGTCAACAAAAGATCTCTTTAAGAAAAGATGAATGCAGCAAGACACTGACCCAAAGGCATGTGTCAGTATGTAGCTTAATAGGATTTTATTCCAAAATTGCAGCTCATAACCTGTAGAAGCTAAGACATGAAACACGCTTAGTGGTTGAAGACAATGACTGAGGTATAAGGAAATGAGACAGTGCATATTATACATGTGAATGCATGTGATAAAGTGAAAAAGGAATTGTACTATGCAATGACAATGATGACAATTCAATGACAATTCAACATTATTTAATGTAAATTGTGAAGTGACATTCTTCAGTTATGGAGCCAAGAGCCCCACAAGTAAGGTACAGTAAACAGAATAGTTATCATGCCAGTCTAACACATAATGAGGCATCTACAGATGGAAATCTGACTTTTAAAATACTGGTTCACCTTGGAGTGCATGAATCAAAGCACAGTGCAAAGCTTCTGCAGATGATCCATCAGATGTCATAGCCTGCATTTCCTCTATATCTCCAAAAGTCTCCTCAATATAGTCTTTTGCTCCAGAGAGCCAAGCAACTTTGCAACATGCTGCATGAATACCAAGGTAGTGTGGACTAGGTAGAGGTAAGTGAAGAGGATCATCAGTTGTGAATGTTACAGTAGGAGGAAACAGTTGTATAGATGGAGGATATCCACACACTCGATATGTGTGTTGCATGTCTTGGTGTGTATCCTGATAATGGTGTCAGTCAGTCATCAATTTTCCATCATACTTTAATGATGTGACCCACCATTTCTTCAAACCACAAATCAAACCTATCAAACATTGCATGCACATGCACAGCCAAAGTCAAGATATCTTCAAGACAATGGATCTTAATGCCATCAAGTTCTTGCCTAACATCATAGCCTGCAAGATGGTCTCCTATGGTCTGTGCATTCACTACATACTCATGCTTGATTGTTTGCAGAATGGATTGAGTAGAGTAGGTTTGCAAAGTAAATAAGGCATACCTTAAGGCTGTCTTGACTAGATATGCCTTTGTTGGCAGAAGCTGGAAAAATATAAGCAGCTTTTGTGGCAAAGCTAGATAATTTTTTGTCTAAAACCTCTGCCACAAGCTGTCTTTGATAGTGGCAGGCAGTGAAATCAACAGCACCAGTAACAACACAGCGAAAGTTATCCCGAACGAGGGCCTGGCTGAAATTGTTAACAAACCAGATGGATGAGATGTGGAGTACTCACATGTACTTTTGCTGTTCTCTGATCCATGGGGCTCTCCTTCATTATATGTGCTATTGCTGCCTCATTGGTGTCAAATAATGGGCCAGAAGTGTAAAAAGAGGATTCAGGGGTCTGACTTTTAGCAGCCTTGACTATAGGTTTTAAATATCAATTCATGCACAATGTAGCAGGTAACAGGTACTCACACAAACCAATGAAATAATCATATATGAGTTGGGCAAGCTGAAGAAGTTTTTCATCATCAGCACATTTGCCAATGTCCTTTGTGATGTTGCAACGGCCAGCATCACTTGGTGCATATACTAGCATGTATCCAAGGATATGAGCACATATGAGAGTCGATAGGCGTGGTGGTGGGTCCAGCTTCATGATATGGGCCTGATCCTGCAAGGCCACACACCGGTTATATGCAGCATTGACCTCAGAGTCAGAGGAGATTGTGTTGGGGAGATTGGATGGAAGAGGCACAGAATGATCCATGGTGTGCTTATTGATTAATTTTGTTATGGTACAGCTTTTCTACTGTGCCATTAGAGCAAGGTTGTGGTGGATCAGCAACAAAGATACAAAACTTAGGGGTCAACTTCTGGAGAAAGGGATGTCCACTCCGGGAGCCACCTTCTTTCTTTGGAAAAACGCGGGTGCAAAAATGTTTTATTTAGAAGTAGAAACGGTCAGGCGAGTCGACCATTTGACCAGGATTCACGCCCTTTACCTTACTCTATAGTACTTATCTTGGGATGGCCCTCCATCTTCTTCCACACAACTGTCTTCAAGTCCTACAGACAAAGTACCCCGTCATTCGACTCGGAGCTGGTGATCATCCATCGTTTAGGAAAACTGCGACTGTCCTTACACCGTGCACGGCCTTCATTGGCTTTGACTCGACTCTTGCAGTGTAGTGATTGGAATGAGCTTTGTCATTTTACTGGAGGTTGATGGCATTGGGCGCAGTCGAGGTGGACTTTGAAGGGATTGTGAGTGTTTTTCTTGCGGGATGTCCAGCCTGAACAATTCGCGATGGGGCATTAGGGAGAACTCTCACATAGTCTATTTATTTGTAGATCCAAGCCCTTGATTCTGTTCTTGCAAATAGCTTTCATTGATCATCCTTCTCAGTGGCAATATGTATATTGTCTGGCAAGCGCAACAATACTTAACCAGACATACTTCAACCTACCACAAACACTCCTAAGCGAACTGGCCGACCACAGTACTTCTTGTGCCGTTCGTCATCAGCACACGACACGAATTAGCCATGCCTTGTATTGTGTATCCTGCGCTGTGGGGAGAGCGGAACACAGAGCTTAATCAAGATAGGCTCAACCGCACCAGATACTGAGGTACCAGAGTTACACCATTTACTTTTGATTGTCAGTCGCAGAGTCTGCAGTAGGTTCAAAATGTTCAATCCATTTTGTCTCTGCAAGTCTTCGAGGAGTCTCAGTAAGTCAGACATGTGGATAGAGATAAATCAAAACGGGATGAGATAAGTAACGCAGGTACCGTGCACAGACAACATGATTTAAACACCAACATTTAGTAAAACATACTAGCAGGTACAGACACAAGACGGAGATAGAAAATTCTCTATGCAGATTATACCTCGCGAGACAGCGGCCTGAATAATAGGTTTGACCCGACGCAGACCGTGCAGGGTGCACCCTAACGCAAGGTTGAGTTGCCCCAACAATCTAAAGAGGAGGGTAGCCCGTGGTAGTTTCCCATCCATCGGGGATCGTCCAATCGGCATTACAAGCGAAGTCCCAGTCCATATTCCGAATGTTCTCTTTCTGCGCGTCGACAAAAGCATGGATCGAGCACATCCCATCTGGATGATCTTGACACCCTTTTAGATTCGCCAGCGGTGCAACACCATCATTAACGATCACACGAATTTGTGGGTTGTGTTCCGTAGAGCACAATAGGACTGAGATTGAAAAAAAAATCAGAAGTAATTTAGAAAGATCACAGGATTACTTACGCTGGAACTGTACATTGGTTGTGAATGGAGCAAGCTCTCTTGTCCTAAACGTGCAATATTCTGGAATATGATCACTGGGCAATGGTCGCATTGCCACGAAGCTCGAAAGGTTCAATGCAGTAAGGACTGTCAATGAACGAAGATCAGGACCTATCCCAAGTTCATAACCAACAATGAGCTGACCACTTAACACCACAGTTTTATGTGTCGCATCCACATGAAGGCTGTGTCCAAAGGGGAAAGTGACAGCATTATAAAGTGTCGCATTGGTGGAACTATTGTGCGTTTCAATCGGCGTCTGAGTGAGACAAGACACGAGCTCTTGCACATAGCCAATTCCTTCTGCCCTACCAACAGGTGAGCCCCAAGCCGCATTGTACCTATATATTTTTTGTCAGAATTTTCGACTTTCGGTGGTAAGCGAAGGAAAGAATGCACCAAAAGTTAAGATCGTGTCTAGTCGAGATCAGCAGCGCGCAAACAGCATAGAAGAGATTTCTCACGAATAATCGAAGCCTTCCCACTCCTTCTCCGTGAAGAGTTCGCAGAACTTGGAATAACCAAGAGCGACCGACTCGTAGGTGCACAATTCTTGCATGGCATAAACATCTTCAACATCCAATTCAAACCCATCAAGGTATTGCTGCAAACGCGGAACGGTATCCCTGAGATACACTGCTTTCCACGCATTAACATGTGGTTGGCTGCGGTAGCTCCGATTGGGATCATCACTATTGGCACAAGATCGTTGAGGGGCAAGAGTATTGTTTAACTGACATGCACGCATCATTAGTCGGGTGTATCTTAGAATAGTTCAGATGACTTACACCTTTGGCCTCAATCATGATCTGTTGTTGATACTGGCCCTCGAGAGGGTAACCAAAAAATCCGAGAGCAAAGTTTTGCGCAGAGTTTAACACCCGAGTTCTTCATACATCATCTTCAGTATGCGAATTATTGACTCTTGAAATACTTACTTGGACGCCATTCTGAACACAGGCAAGGTATTTGTTTCGCTGAAATTCTGAACGATATGGTCAAATCGAAGAACAAAGCAGGGAGACGTAAATCAACCTTTAGAAGGAACCCGTATCTCATGCGCATCGACACGCCGAGATCGTCTATATGAATATCACAATCTGCTGCTATAAGACGTAATGATAGGTGCAGCAGCCGTTTTGTTTAGAGCAGGTCGTCGCCCACGTAAGCTGTTATTTCATCTAGGGACCAAGGATGAACATACCGTGTTTGAGGCGGAAGCAGTGGGACTAACGCTGGCCGCGGAACTCATCGCCACCAAAGAAGACATCTCCTTCCCCATAACCATCTTCATCGACAACCAAGCAGTCATTCAATCGGGTGAGAATTTCCAATCGAAACCGGGCTCATACTTGATCGATCGCTTTTGCAGTAGCCTAAACCGTCTGGCGAGAACACATGCGGACTTCCATGTTACACTCCAATGGCTGCCAGGTCATGTGGACATCCACGGCAACGAGGAAGCAGACAAATGCGCGAAGAAAGCGGCAGAAGGGAGTCATAATAACAGCCCACAGGAGCACCTCCCGGAGTACCTAAGATATGGTGACACGGCATGGGTGAAGTGTGATGCGGCATGGGTGAGGTGTGACGTGGCATTGACGAGGCATTGCCGCGTCACAACTTGGTTGACGCGCCTGTGACGCGGCATGCAAGTGGGCCTTGACACAGCATAGATAAGTGTGGAGGTTTACATTAGTGCGGAGGCTGCGAATATGTTGGGGAGAACTTGTCGTAGTGTGAGTAGTGCTTGACCCAGCCTGACTGAAGCTTGACATAGCATGGTTGGGGGCTTGACGTGATAGTACAGAGCACAGAGGCTGCCGGACTTGATGAGGTGGGGTCGAGACTTGACACAGTGATACAATAATTCACACTGCTGTCTGAAAACAAACTTTGGATCAATGATTAGAGACCATACAATACAAACACAAGATGCACAGAACATTCCCAAGTAGTACGAACACAGAGGACAAGCACAGAGGACAAGCACTGTGAAATTGGTGAGAGGTGAATGCAGCATTCCAGGGCCTGTACACAGCTGAACATTCACATATTCATATGTTGATCATTAGCGAGGATACAAAGTGTTTGGAATTCATTTCGAGCGACATAAGATAGTGTTTGAACATAATCTGTGCCCTAGTATTTGTGATGGAGCCACGTCACATATGCCGCTTCAGTGCCGCGTCACAGGTGCATCACGACTGTGGCAGGCACGGCAGGACCGCGTCAATTTCACCTGGCCCCTCAGCGTCTCGGCACTCAAAGAAGCCCACCATAAGACCACTCACGCCTGCTGGGAGAGAGCTTGGCGCAAGTCACCAAGATTTAACCATATTCATCGTATCGACCCCAAGATCCTTCAACGTTCATTTGTCAATTTGACCGCATCATTTCCAAAACGGCTCACCAGTCTGTACATAGCGCTATGCACGCAACACATCCCCCTCCGTAAATACCTGCATCACATAGGGAAAGAACACTCGCCCCACTGCCCCCACTGCCCCCACTACCCAGGAATTGATGAGACAGTGCCCCACCTCCTCCTAGACTGCCCTCACCATCGCCGAGAATGCCACGCACTGGCGCAGGCCTTAGGTTGCAATGCGTCGTCATTATCATTCCTTCTCTCAGACCCGACTGCAACGCCACACCTTGTTCACTACATCAATGCCACTGGATGACTCAAAAACACTCTAGGTGTAGTACCCCTACCTCGTTAGCCATCAGACTGATACAGCACCCATGTAGAACTACCACGCACCCTCACCCTGTCACATTTAATGTACCACCACCTCACCTTGTACAACAACCCACCCACTCGCATACACGGAATCATGCACACAAGACGGCACAAGACGACGGACTCAAGAACGGTCATTCCAGTTCCCATGACCATCTAAAAATCCTACCTATTGCCTCCCTGTTTCCTGTACTAGCACGCCTCGAGCGTCCGAGTACGTGTTTAGTTTAAGCAAAAGCTCGTATATCACTCGCTCAGTTTTCAGAGTCATCTCTCCCATACGAGTGGCGTGTGTAAAACGGCCGGCGGGAACGGCGGACTGATGGGAGTACGCTCCACATCAGGGCATTCACGCACTCGGAGATGCAAAACGGGACACTGGGGATCCCTTAGACTAGAAAGTAGTGTCCTACATAGAGTACAACTCTGCAAAGCACAGAAATTGGAATCAAAAAAAAAAAAAAATGTAATGATTCTCTTACACAACTGAGGGGCTCAGGTATTTTGCTGCATCACTGCCGCAACTTGCCGCACCAGTACGCATCACTGCCGCACCGCATCAAAACCTACAATCATCACTCAATTTCGACAATTACTGTTTTCATGTGCAAGTCAATCGACTTAGCAGCAAACACATCAACTCTGCGCCTCTCAGTTATTCCTTTGAGAGGCTGAATTTATAAGACACTTGTTGGGTAGGGTGCGGCACGGATGCAGTAGTGTGTGCGGCAGCAGTGAGTCCTACTAATATACTATGCATTTTGTACGAGGCAATAACAATCAGATTGTATATACTCTAGAGCACCCACTTTACAACCATCTGTCACTCTTGACAGCTACTAGATAGTCCCACGAGTCCGTGTGTCCCAAGAGTCCGCGCATCGACTCTAGCACACGCAATTCTGCATGGAATCCTTATGTATGTTGCATATGTGTTTCCCCCAACATAATGCACAGTTCCATATTTTTTTTTTGAAGAAATTCGAAGCAGATCTCGTCCCATGGTCAACTTATTGGTGCTGGAGGCTAGTTTCATGCATATAAGGCTCACTCTGAAGGTCAGATCATCATATAAAATTCTAGAATATTGTATGATGGTTATACACGATGAGAGAATACTAAAACAAATTTCTCCGGGGCTACATGCTGGTCAGGATCATCTGCAATAAAAGAAATATGCTCCAGGCGTGACAATCTATCCAAAGCATTACATTGAGATTGTGTCAATCAAAACTCCGGAATGCCGAAGTGCGGCACAAAAACATCAATGCCAAATTGTAAGTCTGAGTCCCGACAGTTGCTGCATGGTCAAGTCAAAACAGCTGCGCCAGACACAACAAGAAAAAGTCCAGAAGGCCTGCGAAAAGCTTTGGGAAGATCAGCGAGCTGGTAATACACCAAACATCAGGAGAACAGCAGCTTACTATGGTGTTCCCGAGAGTACTCTTCGTGGCCGCTTTCGTGGTCCAGTTGAGCATCCTGCAATCCGTCGCTGACTCGATGACTCGCAATATTCAACAGGCTCATCCTCATCCGCTACTCCTACTCCCCACTATGTTCCTGCGCTATCAATGTCCGATCCCCCCTCGACTGTTTATTCTGGTGTTGCACATACTTTACTTCCTCATGGACACCCGCATCATCCATTCTCTCCCCAGCATAATTTACATCATGCACCTGACAATACACAGTATCATACGATTCCCCATTACTCTTTTCACAATTATCATATACCGGTGCAAACTCATTCAAGTGCACCTCATTATTCACCTTAGATACGATACATGGTCATATAATCAGTTCAATAGCATTGATTGCACATTTCTGCCGCCTCATACAGATTGTTTCGAGTGCCATCGCCTCTAACTAAGTCCCCAACGCACGACTTCACAACACACTGTACAAACGGTGCCGATACTGCGGAGTGCGAATAGGCATTGCGGCAGACGTGTGACTTGATGTGACAAAGTGCGCGAACTCTAGGGAAAATGCACTTTTCTGCGCGGTAACTCTCCGCTGGACTCAACATGTCGAGTTTCGAAAAAAAAAAATAGCAGATGTTGTACCTTAGACTTCAGTCTATTGAACTGTCAAAGAATTAAGTTTTTATGTCTGTGCGTTGTGGAGTAATAGACGTTGCGCCAAAAATGCGCGAACTCCCGTGGATATCTAGTACCTGCTAGTTGCAATACATTATATACGACTCAGACCTCAGATGCGGCACAGCCACTAATAATGTCAGGGGAACATATTTTCTGACAACGTCTACCTTAATATCATGCTCTCGAATGGAACTCCATGCTCACCTGAATGTCAGGGATGATTACGGTATGTTGGTGTCCAGTTTTCTCGTGCTGATTGCATAACACCTTCCAGAGTTTTATCAGTAATTTATTTCGGCCCAGGAGGCCATGTGAGTGTGATGCCTCGCAGCTTGATACTGCGGAAGCGCCCCATACACCTTGTCAGGTCACCACGACTGCACAACCTCGCACTGGCACACCCAATGAACATGTTCGTGTTGACGGTGAGCATTTTTTGGCCCTTCCCTTTCACTGCACCAAGCCTTGACTCGGTGCCTCCAGTTTCCGTCCATGTTTTCGATTCAGAAAATCCACGGCATCACTCACAGCACTATACCTCGGATGTTCACACTACTCCGGCTTTGCAACACCTGCCAGCGCCTCTGCAGCCTTCTCTGGCCAGCCGTCTACCACCAAATGAGGTGCGAGATCAGCCTCGTAAAAATTTGCCAATCCCTGCTCAGGTCAGCAGTTCAACCATGCGTATGGTTGACGAGCCACCTCAAAAGCCACCTGCACGGGCCTCTGTTGTCCACCAGCCCCAGGTACCTAAAACCCAGCCCCAGGTACCTACCAGTGGCGATATCGAATGGGACGTCTGGCCCGATGGTCACATTGTGCGAGTTTACTCCTGTGAAGAATCCAAACGGCCTGAGGTCAGCCACAGGTGCCCCAGGGAATGAACAATGGGGAAAAGACGCAGGCACACACCAAGACCGATGGAACCCATATGAGGGCCTCCCCGAGTACTGGAATCATGGTGACCGAGATCCATATGCACCAGAATTCGAAGGGAAACTGGACGTGCGTGATTTGCATGTTTTGTGGCAGATTGCGCTAACGCCCAACAGTGTGGGCCGAACTTTAGTGAAGGAAGTGAGCCCGAAGTCATTAAGAAAGAGAAACATACCAAAAAGCCCAAACCAAGGCCACGTCCAAGGAAGGTACATAAGGGTAAGGGTACATAAGTTCCCCGTACTTAGTTCATACTGTGAAATGAATACAAGACTGGTTTTGTAAGGACTAAAGGCACATACATATGTACCTTGAAGCCTTGGTACCTGTTCCGGCAGATTTAGTGTTAGTATTCATGGGTTAGTATATCTGCACAACTGACCATGACGGTGCTGCATGTGTACTTGATAAGAAGGGTGCGTTGGTGTGTAGAAGGGTGCGTTGGTGTGTGTTGCGTTGGTGCGGTAGTGCACAGCCACTGCCGCACCCTACCGCACCCTACCGCACCACTACCGCACCAATAAAGTACCACCATCTCTGTGATACCACTGTAATTCCTACACAAATACATGTATTATGTTAGTGCTTAATCAAAAATCATATTTAAGGCCTGTATGGGCGATGTAAACATATTATATACACATATAAGACACATGTTAGGTAGGGTGCGACACGGATGCGGCACGGTGCGGTACGATGCGGCAAAATCCTAAGGCCCACAACTGAGACCTCCCAAAAGGCGTCAATAATTGAGCATTGGAGCTGCTTTCTGTTAATGTGCTTACTAGCTTGTACGTCCTGTGGAAGTGGGATCAGACATCGGCTACCTTGTTCATTTTCTAGGCGACCTCACCAGTCATCCAAAAATGAAAGAGGCCCAGTAGCTGTGACATCTTCTGCATTCCTGTTTAACTTCGAGGCAAACCTACCCGGCCCAGTACCGCTAGCTATTGCACAAACCCTCTCTCAGAAGCTACTTAAAAATCTAGATGTGATTGACTCACAGTAATCAGCAGGGTATCGTGCACCGTTACGATGTAGAAGATGGACACCAGTGATATTGCAGGTATCGGGGGCTTCTGGACCAGAATCAATACCAAATTTCACGTTGGATGGAGTACCACGGAGATAAGCTTCCCCAGCTACGGAAAATATTGAAGTCCTTCGTTCTGGCCTTTGCGTTGTCCTGAGAAAAACGCATAGGGGATACAAGGTGCACTACATCAGAATGCAAAGGATAGGAAGGAGCTGTAGCAGCTACGCCAGGCTCGGCACCTGCTTGTGTTGGACCTGGAGAGCCAACACTACACAACTACAGCTCCAGTCTTGAAAACAACGGCAGCTGGAGAGAAACATACTTGGAGGGAAACATGGAGGGAAACGCGTTGGTGGGCTCGGCCGGAGGGTATTCATGCCATTCGGGGGCTCCTACGTGTGTAGGCAGTAAAGCAGTGAAAAGTGAAAATGACAAGCATTATTGGTTTGATGAGATATATTGCGCAACCACAGCCAGACATACAAAGAATCCTGCGAAGAAGGCAGCACCAACGCGCAAGAACAGTGACTGCCGCGCACTGCCAGGGCATGAGGAAGTCGATGTCGGATCCCCGAGGTAAACTCGACTCTGGCCGCCCATTCTCTTAACTTCGGGTGTAAACACTGGGAGAGTCAGGTCGCATCATGACTCGGAGTCCTGCACCTGTATGTGTTCAGTCATGAAGAAGGTCATCTTCCTCCTTCAATTGGCGGATGGTTTTATGAGGCGTTTGACCATCTTCTTCTATAAAGTGGTGAACTATTTTGCCAATTGGCTGAGACAGCCTCACGCCATCTCCTCATTTCAGGCTTGGCGTGGCTGGGGACAAAGAGAGAGATGGATGAGGAGAGAAACATCAGGGAAAACCTCCCATGCCAACTTAGGGTAAGTTAGAGAAAAATTTTATAAGGCAGATAATATACTGCAACTTAGAGCTAGATAGAAATAAACCTGATAGTCTTCATAACATATAAATAATTATTGAGTACTATCTCGAGGACATTATTGCTTGTCCAGTGGTGAGGTGCAACTGGTCCAAACTTCGTGATAAGATGTATACTGCAAGCAATGTTTAGTCATCACAGAACCACAGAATGTCACAGAGTCACAGTGCACCACAGAGGTCCACAGACTCACATACAGTTCTTAACCATGTGACCTACATTGAAGATATATATTAAATGAGCTCCATCATATGTGTACTATGTATACTACACTATTACTATACTAATGTTAATGTCTAGCCTAGCCTATACTGTAGTGTTGGAGGGACTTAGTGGAATTTCGCATTTTTGATGATATAAGCGGTCATGTGATGTTGGTTGAAGTGGAATAGCAGGTGGGAAAGTTTATATAATCAAAAATGTGTTCAACAATTCAAGTCTTTTGACATTTCTCCTTGCTCTCTCCTCTTTCTCCCTTTTCAATCATTTTCTTTTCCCTCCCTTGCCCTTAGGTCAGGCTCCTGGATATCTAAGTTAGGATGTGTTGGTGCTGGTGTGAGTACTGGTGTGGGTGAGGCTTTGGGATTGGTGCAGTGGTGAGTCAGTCTTGTGTCTTTTCTCTTCTTTGACTTCTTCCTCCTTCTTTGACTCTAGTAGGTCTCTCCTGCTCCTGCTCTCTTTTTTCGCATTTTTGGTCTCTTTCTCTGCTATTTTCCTTTACTTGGAGACTGACTTTTTACACCTTTCCAGCCTATAGTTTTTCGCTTTTTTTTTTTGTCTTTTTGGTGAGTATCTAGTCCTCTCTTCTCTCCTCTGAAGACTGACTGACTACTCCCTGCTAGCCCATAGATTTTCGCTTTCTTGGTCTTTTTGGTGAGTCTCTCCTCTCCTTTCCTCTCCTCTCCTCTTAAGACTAACTCTGAGGCTCCTTTTAGACCTGTACATGTTCGCATTTTGGGTCTTTTTAGTAAGTCACTTCTTTCTTCTCTCCCTGACTCCTTTTTGACCTTTAAATTTTCGCATTTTTGTAGACTGACTCTCTGCTCCCTGCTAGCCCATAGATTTTCGCTTTCTTGGTCTTTTTGGTGAGTCTCTCCTCTCCTCTCCTCTCCTCTCCTCTCCTCTTAATGCTAACTCTGAGGCTCCTTTTAGATCTACACATGTTCGCATTTTGGGTCTTTTTAGTAAGCCACTTCTTTCTTCTCCTTTCTTCTCTCCCTGACTCCTTTTTGACCTTTAGATTTCCGCATTTTTGTGTATTTCAGTAAGTCTCTTGCTTAGTCAATAGTGTACATGTCAATGTGGTAGTTACTTTGACTATGATTTTCGCATTTTTACACAAGTCAGATCTAGTCAGAAAATCTCGACAATACCAGTGCATAATCTGCAAAAATGCCATCTAATTATGAAAAAGTTAAAGGGGGGGTAAAAGAGTCTTGATAATCTGCTAAACACTATATTTATGCAGAATTATTGGTAATTATCGAAGTTAGATCTAGGTTGGCAAAGGAGGTTTTCCCTGATGAACATCAGAGAAAAGACCCCTGGCAGACAACCACTTGACATGTTCGCTTCAACTTGTATACGTAACCGAAGGAATCAGAGCGACACTCAAGTACATCGCACGCACCAAGAGACTAGAACAGATATTCGGCGACGTCACCCCGCCAGAGGAGAAGTAATGGTTAGACGAGAGGAAAGAGGAACGGGGGAAGGAAAGAGGAAGACTCCAAAATACCATGTACCACTAACTTCACGCCTTAAGACGGCGTCACCGTCCCTGCCTAAGCACGGACCATTGCAGAGCATCGAAATACCATGGACAAAGCATATACAATAGAATAGCATAAGTACCGTATGTAGTGTCCACCATAGGGCCCCGCCCCAGAGGACAATAAACAAGGATCCAAAAAAAAAAATACGTAGCCGACACAATTTTACCAACCAATCTCATTGTGTTCATTTCAATCGTTCTCATGCAGAAAACTATCCTGGCGCGGCGTGCGGTGACACTTGCGTTGCACAGTGAGAGAGGTCACCGGTCATTCAGCTTCAGCCGCATCCGAGGTTATAGATATCCCGGAAGTATTCAATAACCGTTTACACAGCGATAGTTCAGATATGGTAGAACGATACTGGTGCGTTCAACTATAACCAGGTCGAATTTTGGTTACTTAAATAACCTGCGGTGCAAAGGTAACCTTGCATAGCAACCTCGAGTTGAGACAAGCGCCCGCTCGTCCTTTCAACTCGACTGCATTCAACCACCATCCAGCAAGTTGGAATAGCACCGCAGTTGATTATCCATTCTATCTCAAACATTCTTTTTACGCTGCTATCTCCATTACTCGGTCTTTTTGCTGCCGCCAGTGGAACTGTGAACGCGCTTGCTGAGCAGGCTGATACCCAAGTATCGTTTCACGACTTCCTCCGGACTCGAAAGATCGAAGTTTGAGCTTAGGCTTTGATTGTCCAATTAACATCGCCGTATGTCGTCCACTCCGAGATAGCCATCACCAATCACGATTTCTAATTACGCCGTTGAACTTGACTAGTGCTTCCCCGACTTGCTCCATCCTAACTCACATTTTGCGTCACATTCTATCATCAACCTCTGCAAATAAGTGACTGGGCTCAATGTAAATATCTCCTTCCCTTATCAACTCTCACTCTGACCTAACTGACAGTGCCTGGCGAGCTTCTAGCAATGGCCGAAGGAACTTGGGAGAAACTGTCTCAGGTCGCTGTCCTAGGTGCTGAATATGACTCCCCTGAACGCCAGCCCCATCCAAAATGTTTGGAAGGGACCCGAGTAGACCTTCTTAAATTTATCCACGGGTCATTGAACGAGCAAAAGAAGAGTCAAATCATTTGGCTGCATGGCACGGCAGGCGTTGGAAAGTCTGCTGTGGCATTCACTGTAGCTGAGATGATGAAAGGTCTGAAAATGACAGAGGAGACGAAAATCGAAACAAGACTCGCGGGGACATTCTTTTTCTCGCGCAAGCACACGAACCGCAGCACGATCGGTCATTTCTTTGCGACCCTTGCTTACCAGCTTGCGACCAATTTTCCCAGCGTCAAGAAGGACGTGAACAGAGCTATCCGCGAGAATCCTGCGGTTCTAGACCCCAGCAAGTCTCTTCGCGACCAGATGAATGCGTTATTTCGCCAACCTCTCTGTCACCTGAAATCCAGGCTTCGCGAGTGTCCGCCTCCGGTGTTTGTTGTCGATGCCCTCGATGAATGCAAACCTGAAACCGTCGCCGATCTCATCTCCATTCTCGGAGAAGCTCTTCGTGATCCTGAGCTTCCCGTGATCCATATTCTACTCACGAGTCGCTTGGAAGAGCATATCCGTAAAGCCATTCAAAAAGAAGAGATGCGCGCACTGGTGCACGAGATACCGGTGATCACTTCTGGGGAGGGCGTTGCTGGTACCATCTCGTTAGACGGCGAAGATGTTGACAATGATATTTGTATCTTCTTGCGGCACTCCTTCATAGAGTTGCGAAGTCGCCATCCTGATTTCCCGCAGCCCACCGCGGATAAACTTGCGCGGCTGGCGAACCGAGCTGGCAGACGTTTCATCGTGGCATCTACAATGATGAAGTTTGTCGATGATGGATACAATGACCCTCGGGATCGCCTTGAGCTCATGCTCGAATTAACCAATGATCTGCTACCTGGAACGGAAGTGTACAAGTTATACAACTGTATCCTCTCCACCTGTTCGGACCTCAACCGGGCATACCAGCACTTGTCAGTTGTTGCTACCCTTGCAGATCCTCTGCCGATCTCACAGATTTCGAAACTCCTTGGCCCTGGTCAAGGCAGCGATGTCGTGACCACACTGGTACAGCTACGATCCTTCATGTATATTCCCGCCGACAGCAGCCAGCCCGTGAATATCTACCACTCGTCCATGCGAGACTATGTTTCAGACTTCTCAAACTGCAGCCTCCTTGGGTTACAACCCATCACAGCACCACATTCCCTACTCGCTCATTCCTCTTTCCGCTTGATGATCCAAGACATTCCAGAATGCACTGCCCTCATAGATGCGCTCTTAGAATTGAAGTCACAAGATCAGCCTATGGAACTCCATGCCCCCCAGAACTTGCAACAATCGTTGGCCTTCATAGTTGAGCCACCGGAGCCGCTGCATGTTCTTACGGGCCTGTTATGGCTTCGGGGAGCTCGCGGGTCGGGTTTGCGGTCCTGGTTAGAGACTTTGGATGGACGTGCATGGCTGCAGACCCAAGGTGGGGAAGACTATCTGCGGACACAGAAGGGAGAAGACTGGTTGGAGACCCGTGGCGGGAGGCATTGGTTGGAGACTCACTCGGGGGACACTTGGTTGCAGACTGAGAGAGGGAGAGGTTGGCTGCAGAGTGGGCGAGGGTGGCTGTGGACTCAGAGACAGCGACAAGTTACTGATGGCCCTGGCGAGCACATGCCATTGGAGACCTGGAACGGGCGAGACTGGCTGGAGACAATCAGCGAGCAAGGCTGGCTGGAGACTCCGAGGGGGCGAGAATGGTTGCAGACCCAGACCGGTGGAAAGTGGCTGCATACCAAGACTGGAGGAGAGTGGTTGCAGAGCCGACGCGGGGAGGAGTGGCTCCGGACCTCTACTGGACGTGTGTGGCTGCAACAGACACCGAGTGGCCGAAAATGGCTGCAGACACAGAGGGGACAAGAGTGGCTGCAGAGCCAGAGTGGCCGTGAATGGCTGCAGACCATGCCTGGGCGAGAGTGGCTGAAGAGAAATGGGCGAGAGTGGCTGGAGACCCAGAGCGGCCGAGAATGGCTGGGCACCTGGAGCGGACGACAATGGCTGGGCACCTGGAGCGGACGACAATGGTTGGACACCAAGAGTGGGCGAGAGTGGCTGAAGAGAAATGTGCCAGAGTGGCTGGAGACCCAGAGCGGCCGAGAATGGCTGGACACCAGGAGCGGACGAAAATGGTTGGGCACCAAGAGTGGGCGAGAGTGGCGGCAGACCACAAGTGGGCAGAAATGGCGGCAGAGCCATTGGGGGCTAAGATGGTTGCGGACTCGGAAGATTCGGCAGAAGACTCAGAAGATTCGGCAGCGGATGCTTAACATTCCAGTTGGTTCGTCGGAAACTCAGAGCGGGCAAGAGCCGGCACAGACTCAGAGCAGGGAGGGGTTACTTGAGACACAGAACTGGAGGGAGTGGTTGGAGACACAGAACGGGAAGGAGTGGTTGGAGACGCAAAACGGGAGGAAGTGGTTGGAGACGCAGAACGGGAGGGAGTGGTTGGAGACGCAGAACGGGAGGGAGTGGTTGGAGACGCTGACCGGGTGGGAGTGGTTGGAGACACAGAGCGGGTGGGAGTGGTTGGAGATGCAGAGCGGGAGGAAGTGGTTGGAGATACAGAGCGGGAGGGTGTGGTTGCAGACACAGGGCGGGAGGAACTGGTTGCAGACACAGGGTGGGAGGAACTGGTTGCAGACACAGAGCGGAAGGGAATGGCTGGGGACACAGAGCCGAGGGGAGTGGTTGAAGACACAGGGCGGGAGGAAGTGGCTGGAGACACAGGGTGGGCAGGAGTGGCTGGAGACCCAGAGTGAGCGCGACCGCCTGCAGACCCTAAATGGACTGCAGACTCCGATCGGGAATGCATGGTTGCACACCTTTCATGGGCGAGAGTGGCTACTGACCCAGAGTGGGCGAGAGTGGTTACTGACCCTGAGTGCGGAAGAGTGGTTCCTGACCCCAGGAGGGCGAGAATGGCTGCATGCTCCGGGCGGACGAGAGTGGCTGCGGACCCCAGATGGGCTGCAGACCAGGCGTGGCCAAGAATGGTTGCAGACCAAGAGTGGGCAAGAGTGGCTGCTGACCCAGAGTGGGCGAGAGTGGCTGCAGACCATGGGTGGACGAGAGTGGTTGCAGACCCAGAGTGGACGAGGGTGGCTCAAGACATCACATGGACAAGCATGGCAGTTGACTCCTGCGGCGTCTGTCTGGCTTGCAGTGGAAGACTTCTCAAATACGCTGGAAACAATCAGCGAGTGCGCAATCATCCCACAATTGCCTTTACCGCCAGCTTTTCAAGCAATCCAGGAGTTTAAGAGCTTACCAGAGTTCTTGATGTTTCCGGTGTTTCTGGCGTTAAGGCCCCAGGACCATTCTACCTCTGCATTTCCACAAGATCGGCTGCTACCAGATATGGAGGTCATCCACGCTATGACTGCGTTCACGATTTTCACAAACGAAGCAAGGGATAAAAGTCGATCATCTTCTGACGCCCTGAAGTACGCATGCCAAAACTGGGTCTTCCATCTCTCGCGAGCTCCAAGTCCAACGGACGACAGGCTCAACCGTGCATTCAAGGTCTTTTGGGATCGCCACCTTCTCTCCTGGCTTGAAAGGCAATGGTGCTTAAAAGGCTTGCGGTCTTGCCTCCTTGCGTTATCCGAAGGGCAGAAACTTGCACAGGTGTGTTCTCAATGACTTTCATGTATCCAGCACCTGACCTGCGCACAAAGGAACGTCTCGTTGAAGCTACAGGGTCATCTCAGTCCCGGGTCTGAACTGTCGATTTTATGTATTGTATGTCATGCTGTCTTGTTATCTTGCGTTGATAATATTTCCCTTTCACGTCGCTTGTGTATTTACAGTATTTGGAATGTTGAATATAGAATGTCGGTGTTTACTACATGTTGAAATCCATCGCAGTACAAAATGACATGAAGATTCTAAATTTACGACGAACGAGTCGGAGTCCTAGTGTAGGGGGCAAAACTACTTGACTTTAGTTTTGCCGGTTATAACCGGCAAAACGGGCAAAACGAGGTAGCTACAGCATGCACGATCTAATGTATTCACAAAGTATATAAAGAATGCCAATCGAGTACAGGGTTATCTATCTCGCAACTTCTTCAACACTCGTTCATGCAATGCCCTTGCTATACCGCTCACAAAAGAGCTATCACAAACTACCCCGGCGTCGATGTAGGCCACCCTTGCATGATCGTCTTTTATACGCACAGACTTTATGGCATCAATAACAAGGGTCTTGAAGTCTGGAATTGGTAGCAGAGTGAAAAGCTCGGGAGATGGTGATGATATTGAGGAGCTTGAGCCGAAAAGAGAGTATGACGCATCTAGGATAGCAATCCGTTGTTCCGTCATTAACCGGAAGTCAAGAGCATGTCTAGCATGTTATGTTAAGTTCCGATTATGAGCATATAATGAAGAACTGCACCTGAGGTCGCCATATAGCACCCTCCACCAGCCTAAGCCTTTGACGTATGTGTCTACCCATGGTTCGGATGTACCAGTCGCAGCCGCTATACGTGGTCGACCTCTACCACGCCCTGGCGACTGCTTGGTGTCACGGGAGCTCGCTCTCATATGTTCAAGTTCCACTGCTATAGGAAGGGTGTTTCGAAGGAGTTCAACAAGGCGGTCGAGTGAGGATGCCAATGGACCATGGCGGAGAACGTGGCAGAGATATGGCTCAGCTTCTTCATGGGGATTGGTCCGTAGCTGGTGATTTGAGAAACGAAGATGAGGCGGAGCGAGAGAGGAAGGTTGTAGGAGGGTCGGCGAAGGCGCACAACGTGAAAAGCGTAGCTCGAAAGATCCACCTGTAGGCGATAGCTGATCCGTACAAGTAATTAAGACCGTATAATCCTGCAGAAGTGGGGTGAAACATTACTCGACAAATGAACAAATGAACGGTGAAGCTCACTGAGGCGTACGCAAACTCCACAGTTTGTAGGTCAAATGATAATAGTCTCACGTCCGGCCATTTCTTCCCTTTCGCCATTCGTGCCACTGCATTGCTAAGCATCAATAATACATCGACAACTTCAAGCACAGCATACCTTCACGGGCAATGACGACCATTTTAGAAACGCGGGCCCACTCCTCTAGAAACTCGTCCACACAGGTATCGACCTCTTCAGATAAAAAGGAGACCACAGCCTCGGCCGCATCGTAGATGATTCTTTTCGATGGACGAATGATATTTTTACTGCTAGACCCTGCCGCGGCACGTTTCCCAACTGGCTGTTGTACGTACTTCAATTTCACGCATGTCACTACCTGCGCCTTCTTGTCTGACCACCAGTTCAATGGTATGACGCGGATGTTAGGCATGGCCGCCTCGGCTGCTGGTGCGCCTGATAGAATGTCTGAGGACTGAACACAAAGTGCCGGTACAGAACGTGCAAGGGATGATTGAATGTGTCCAAGTTCGGATATCTGTGGGAGGGTGACAGTGGGGTTGACATGGGTGTAGGGGATGCCACGAAGCTTAAACTGGCGCTCGACTCGGGTGTATGCAACGCGTGCGCTAGAAGAACAATTGAGAATTATTGGATGACGACGGAATAAGCTTTCATACCAACAATATGCATAAAGTTCCCGGAGTACTTGCGTCTCCAAGTTGAAACTATGCTTACATGTTAGCAACACAAACCGGAGAGCTGAAAGATATCTCACCTATCTTCGCTTCTTGATAATTCTGAAGGGATATCATCTCGTTTTCTCTTTTGCAACACCAGTGGTTCGTGCGACATAGATGATATCACAACTTCATCCATGCCAGCGCCAACACTCCTATCACCTCGTATTCGTCTCACATCAAGCCAGCCGATATCCTCCATAATCATGTTGCCAAACATCGTGTCCGAGAGCATTTTTGTTGATATAAGCGCGTACCTGAACTCTTCGTCTGTGAGGACAAGCACGAGGTAGTGCGTAGGGAAGTTGGCAAGCTGGATATACATCATGCCGCGTGCTGCGGATCCAAGCTTTTGAATTTCTGAGATGGACGTGAGACGGAGCATAAATATGAATTAAGAGCACCAAACCTTCTTTGGGGAAGTTTCGATGTCGGAACACTTGGAAGCCAAGGTAATTGGCTTTTTGTTCCACAATATCTGTAATCGTCTGCCAATATACTGCCGTGAGGATCGTGATCAGTGTAAAAGTAAGATCGCGCACGTTAAATCGTAGTCTGATGAGTACATCGAAAAGCAGATTGGGTGCTTCGTTGAGTTTGTCAGAGAGTGCAGAAAATCGTGGTCCTCGGCCAGCTGCTGCGAGGTCACCAGTATCTCGAATGCTCAGCCGGCCTGTCCTGGTGTCGATGGACACGATCGCGACTTCGTCGGCACAGAGATGTACCCGCAGAGAATGATAACCCCCTTGTGTGACATTTAGCGCGAGATCAGGATTGTGATTGTTTTGTACCCACTTTCAGAAACCAGAACCACTTTGCCTGCAGGGGAGAATACCCGAATAAGACCCCGTTGAAGTTGGACCAGGTAGAATCTCAGGATTGCTTGTGTGTGCACCTCGATCACCTTTCTCAACATTGACTCAAAGTCAATATTATCAGACTCCTATCGAAACGTATGTTGTGAGCAGCCTCGTCACGGAGGAAAATATTAACATACAACCGCAAGCTCGTTAACCGCAACTATCGCTTCCTCAGCGTCGATATTGGCAGCCAACACGCCCTTCATCGGTTCCCATTTTGCGTCAAACTGCAGGCTTTCAACATCATCAGAAGGGCGCATGTCACCTAATTTTGACTTTCGCTGAAGCTCGGCAAGCATCCGCGCTATAGGTGATCGGGCAGCTTTTTTGTCAACCTTCTCGACAATAGAAATAGTCAAGGTACCACCATGCGGTGGTAATTTGAGACGATTGGGAGCCACCACGGGGGCTCCGGGTTGTGGAGGTCGCCTGAGTGCACATGAGCAACAGGAGAATGATCCATGAAACTGAGGGCCTTACATCCAATACGATACAGCAAGTGTTTTACGCCCATCACGCATCTCAACTTTGAGGAAGTCAGCCCAACCAAGGGAGCGCATCCTCTGAGCCTGTGGAAAGCCGTCAGCTAACAACATTGTGATCATGAAGATTTACTTGGTAGCACAATATTTCAAGTTGATAGGACATGGACATCATTTCTGTGCGTCTCCGTGAATTACCGTCCAACGAAAAGAAACTCTTTCACTTACGAAGGAAATTAAAGAGCCTCACAAGTGGTGCATCTACCGTTCCCTCCGGAAGCTGCGGTCGCGGTGGATCTTCTGGATTCGGAGCAAATTCTTGTTTATCTGGGAGCGGAAGGTAACATGACATCCGTCGATCAGCCTCGTCTGCAATGTGTCGTCTGAGGAGGCCGGTGGGCTCGGAAGGGAACTCTAGGTGTACACGCCATAAACGACAATATGCAGTGAATCAAACGACATCAATACCTTGCATGCCTGTGAGGTCACCGCCAACAGTGATCAGGAATTTGACACTATCAAAGAACCAGCCGTCATTCTTCTCTGCACCTCCTAGGTAGATGGCAGTTTCGAACAACTTGGGGACCGAGAAGTGCACACGTCCATTAGCTGAGATGAATTGAGTGAGGGACTTTGGGATTATAAGCTCAGAAAGATACCAATGCGATGCTGGAACATTTCCACTGGGATTATCTCCGACATACGGAGACGGTAGCGGATGGCATCTTCCATGTCACTGAGCGTACTTATAACTTCAGCGTCTGTTAAGGGAGTAATTGGAATGATAGATTTCTGTGGGAAGATATGAGCATAATCCTAGCATATGGCAAGATGGGGAAAACCTTGATGCCAGAAGGTAGCCGCTGATATGTGCCCGTAGTAAGAACATCCAGCGAGGTGAGTAAGTCATGATTTCGTAGCCTACGGCATAGAACGCGTGAGGACAAGCGTGAGGGTGTGCAATATTTCTGTACCTGGAAGGATCCAAGCTTTCCTTTGCGTACGTCAGACCTCTCATGACATCTTCGAATTGCTGGTTCTGATTCATGAGAAAAGCAGTGATGTTCTGGAAAAAGATCATGAAGTGTAAAGCCCTGATAAAAACGCGTCACTCGCCATGCATTTCTGTACGGTATCTGCATCCCGCGCCCACTTAGTGATGGCATACAGCTTTACAACTTGCTTCTTAGTCTTCACGACCCAATCAGCGAGCGTGCGTTTTCGAGCACCATCGGACATATTTGGAAGGCTTAATGGAGGTAGTTCAAAGGACATATATGGAGTGAACATGGGGTACACTCACGTCTCAGCAAGTTCAGACAGCTCAGCATAGATGGCCTGGGCCACTCTAGAAAGAAGGTCGCCCAGCGGAACCTGGCCATCAAGAACTCGAGGGAGCTCATTCTCTAGCTCCTCCATAGAGGGCTCGTGGTAGCCGTTGAGGTTGTTAATGATGACTGCCAGTTTGTGAGCTACGGGTTAGCGCAATAGTCCGTAGGACCATCAGCGCTGCGAGGTAGTAATGGTTATTAACAAAGAGCCGACACTCTGTACCAAATATAGTACTCATTTCCTTTTCCATAACTGTGTATTTGATTACATAATCAGTGAAATTCTAGATTTTTCCCCGAACATTTTTATTGCGAGTTTTTACCAACTCTTTTCTGCTCGTTCTCTCTTCTTTTTCCTGAAGTTCTAATTCGTTGTTGAAGTAGCTATGCACACGTCTTCCCGTGCCCTCCGTCGCGCTGCCGCAAAGGTTAAGCCTACTCTGACCCGCGGTGCACACAAGGAGATCAAGTTCAGCAACGACGGTCGTGCTAGCATCCTCAAGGGTGTCGACGTCCTTGCTAATGCAGTCAGCGTCACCCTCGGTCCAAAAGGTTAGTCCCACCTCTTTCACTCTTGCAAACCGAACCAGAACTAAAAAAAATCGCGATTTCACAGGCCGCAACGTCATTATCGAGCAGAGCTTTGGTGGCCCCAAAATTACGAAGGGTAAGCCCTTTTTCTCTCTCTAGGTTTACTCTTACCTGAATCACCATCAGATGGAGTAACCGTGGCTAAAAGCATTAGTCTCAAGGACAAGTTTGAAAATCTCGGCGCCCGGTAAGTTCCTTTTGTCCCACTGTCAACATACCACTTACGCGTTCGCGAAACAGGCTTGTGCAGGATGTCGCGCAAAAAACAAACGAAATTGCTGGTGATGGCACTACTACCGCAACCGTCCTCGCTCGTGCTATTTATGCTGAGGGTGTCAAGAACGTCGCGGCAGGGTGCAATCCCATGGACCTCCGTCGCGGTGCTCAATCCGCCGTACAAAAGGTTGTCCAGTTCTTGGAAGCCAACACCAAAACGATCACCACCACAGCTGAGATTGCACAAGTCGCCACCATCTCTGCTAACGGTGACGAGCATATTGGTGGACTGATTGCACAAGCAATGGAGAAAGTTGGGAAGGAGGGTGTCATCACCGTAAAAGAGGGCCGGACGATCGAGGATGAGATTGAGGTGACGGAGGGCATGCGCTTTGACCGCGGTTACATCTCCCCGTACTTCATTACCGACGTCAAGACTCAAAAAGTCGAGTTCGAAAAGCCCTTCATTCTCCTCTCCGAGAAGAAAATTTCCTTACTACAGGACATTCTCCCATCCCTCGAGACTGCCGCCTCCGCTCGCAGACCGCTGGTTATTATCGCAGAGGATGTTGATGGCGAAGCCCTCGCAGCTTGTATTCTTAACAAGCTCCGCGGCCAGCTCCAGGTCGTAGCCGTTAAGGCACCCGGTTTCGGTGACAATCGCAAGAGCATCCTTGGCGATCTCGCCATCCTCACCGGCGGCTCAGTCTTCACTGATGAACTGGACGTCAAGCTTGAGCACGCAACAGCTGACCTCCTGGGCAGCACTGGCAGCATCACCATTACCAAAGAGGACACCATCGTCCTCAACGGTGCCGGCTCCAAGGATGCCATCTCAGCACGGTGCGAGCAGATCCGTGCACTCCTGAATGACCCCACCACTTCCGAGTTCGACAAAACCAAACTCCAAGAACGTCTTGCGAAGCTCTCAGGAGGTGTCGCCGTCATCAAAGTTGGTGGCTCATCTGAAGTCGAGGTCGGAGAAAAGAAAGACCGATACGACGATGCACTCAATGCAACGCGTGCAGCTGTCGAGGAGGGTATCCTCCCGGGTGGTGGTGTCGCACTTCTCAAGGCCAGTCTTTCGCTCAAGACAGCCGCAGCTGGCGAACCTGCCTCCTCCGACCCCGATATCATCCCAACTGCCAACTTTGACCAAGGCCTTGGCGTTAGCATCATCCGCCGCGCATTGGCACAGCCCGCACGCACGATCCTCACCAACGCGGGTGAGGAAGCAAGCGTCATCGTCGGCACGCTTACAAACTCGTCCAACACCTCCTTCGCATATGGTTACGACGCGGCAAAGGGCGAGTACACCGACATGATCGCGCGTGGTATCGTCGACCCGCTCAAGGTCGTACGGACAGCACTCATAGATGCTGCAGGTGTCGCAAGCTTGCTGACAACAAGTGAATGTTGCATTGTAGATGGTGAGGAGGAGAAATCTGCTGGTGGTATGCCCGGTGGCATGGGCGGCATGGGTGGTATGGGCGGCATGGGCGGGTTTTAAGTAAGGACTCAATGTTGAGCCTTACCTGCGACCTTGTGATGCGCGGGGTACAGTAATTTCTATCCGCCGTCAGTAGTCACCTCATTTATGCTGATTTATTATACTTTTGCTCTGCTGTTGCACGCCGCTACGCCCCCCTCATCATCATGCACTTCACGTATTTGTAAACCACATTATTACTTACTTACTTGCATGGAATTGAAACACCACTCAGTTTACGTCTCCTTTGTGTGGTTTTCGATATCTGCATGGACAGCATGCTACTAGATGCATGAACAGTTGTGATGCTTTGATGACCTGTCCGAGTTCGTGGATGTCGCCAATCTGACGGACATCAAGTTCTCTCGCCGAAATCAACGTGTCTACGTCTCGTATCTATCACTGGTTTGCCAGTGTTCTCATTATGATTCTGGTCCGAAACCAACAAAGCGGGTGACTTCTCGAATTCCTTTGCTATGATTTCTGCTCTATGATGGATCTCTCCTTTATGTAAGGTATTTGCAATTCACATCCGCTTGCCTCTCATGTTTGTCTTGCTAATTTTCGCCTTCCATTCGGCATCTCTTCTCGCTATTGCGTCTCACCCCGATCTGGCGGCTGGCAGAGTAGAACGAAGTGGGAAGGGGTTTTTTTTTTGGGGGGGGGGCCTCTAGCCTGATCGGCATGATGCGCATCTGATTATCTGCGATCCGTGGAGTCTTTCCCTGACCTCATTGGCATGCGATACTCAGAGTCGTCGTTGCACGCGTTCCACAGATATATATTCGTCCTCTCCCCTATTCGTCCTCTCCCCATCCCGAGTGTGTTTGAGGTAGTGGAACAAACTCTGTTTCTCTACTTCAAACGCATGGAGAGGAAGAGAGTTTACGGTGGTTGTCGCACAGGAAGTGCAGGAAGCGTGTCGTTTTGTCCACTGCGACGCGTAGTCTTTAAGCTGTCATTTATATTCTTTGGGTTGTCGTTAATTATAACCTTCCCATATCTCCGAGTTTGAGATTTCAAAGCTGAGAACATATTTGGAGTTGGGGAAGGGTATTTCATCAGAGTTGATATTACGCAGTATACGTACGGTGCAGGGAGTGGTGGACGTGTACTGTGCGTGCCGAAGAACTCTTCACCATTTCCTACATCGATCATACGAGCAGGATGTAAATTGAACGCGAACTTGAACGCGGGTGATTCAAGCTTCAATATCAATGTCTGCCAGAAATTAACTCACTCTAGCCGGGCCTTGCCCTGTCTTCTCAATATTAATATCTTCATTGAAAATGTTCCACCACCACCTCGTGTGTTCGAGATAGTAGAGCTGACAATCTGCAATACTGTTGATCTTGAACGCACGAGGGAGAGCGAGAGAGCGTTTTTCGTTCGAGCTGGGTTTGTTGATGAAGAGTAGGGTTAAGTCGTTGTCCATGAAGAGTATGTGGTCGTGCAGGACGTACATATTTTGCCACCTGCTATGTATGGTGTCCCTCAACTATAAGACTGACAATGTCATTCGTAGGCTGGTCATCACTTGGCGACAGACCGGTCATCCCCCGAATGTGCTCTCAATTACGAGGTTGTAGCTACAAAACATTCGGAGTGGGGGAAAGAAGTTAGCGTGGGTTTTTACTGGACGGTCGAGACGATGAACTGCCAACGGTGTGGGGAGGGGTGACCTACTATGCTCGATGTGCGTGTTCTATATGCAAGCATGGGATATCACTTCGAACATCGTACGAGCATGATGTAAGGCGACATGATAATACAAGCAAGCTTGAAAATCACTTATGATGGACGCATTGGGGAATGGTTGAAAGGTCTGGTAAAAGATGTGTTGGCCGCAGTGGGCAGTGAATCAAAGCAGCGTGTGATGAAAAGGATGGTCCGACTGTTTCCGGGACTAGCGGCAAGCCCCTCAAAACAGGAGTCAAAGAGGTGGACACTGGACTTCGAGACGAGCCCCTCAAAACAGGTTACAGGAGCCAGAAAAAGGAAACTGGGTGTGAGAAACTGTAAACATATGAAACAAAAAAAATGAGCTGGAGACGGAGGTCCAGGAATAGTAGTTTCGTTCTTTGCTTTCAACCTAGCATCATCACAGTCTTGTAACAAGCGATCTAACTTATTTCCTTCTCGCGAAATCGTTATCAAGCTCTCGCAGCAGACTTAGGGTGTTGTTAACACAGGGTAGGGATGGTTGACAATGAGATAAGTTAGTGGATTTATTTTATCCAAACTCCTTTCATTAGCTGCCGTTTCAACTTGAATGGATGCCGATGTCAAGGATGATGTGAACATATACGAGGACGCTACAACTATAGGCTGTCTGCCGTAACGATGGCGCCATCAGGCGTCCAATATAGTTTCTGACTTGGCTTTTCTCGCTCTTGTCCAAACCCTTGCAACAGTCATTTATTCGTTATTGCTTCAGACACTCTACGAGACCTTCGGCCGAGTACTTTACAACCCATTTTTCCCTTTCTCTCTTCCCCCCGTTTCTTTCCGAGTACTGATTGGCTTAAATACCGTACTTACTCGTAACGTTACCTTAGTGTTTTCTGGGCCCTCGAATTGCAGACTTTTATTCTATCATTCGAGCCGCACACGCTAAATAGTCAATGCCACATCTTTTTTGACATCCAAAAGTCTACTTGAATCCTTTGTCAAAACAATCTCTACTCTACATCGTCATCTGGATCTTATCGGTTTGGCCCACCGAACAGTACCAACAACGATGTCATCACACTACAACCTTCAACCTCAACGCTCCGCTGTCACCAGCGTCGAGCCCACTATACCCAGAACATTAGCAGAGTCTCCCTTGATCGAGCAAGAGACTTACAAAACCCCAACTCCCTCACCAACCGAGAGCCCCGTCTCACGTGTTGGTGAGTCCGTTCTCAAACCCGTCCGCTCCTACAGCGACGTGGTACGAACGAGGTCCGTCACACCCCAGCCTTGTGCTGGAGTGCGTTCGGCAAGCGTTAGCAGCGCTATGGCCAGTCCCCGTGATTGGACCTCCCTAGTGGAACCAACTAGTAATAAGATTGTCGAGAATGCTTTCTTGAACACGAGTGAGTCGTCGGGTGAATCGGATGATGAGAACACACCTTGGACGATGATTGATCACTCATCGTAAGCCCTTCGACACAGATAGAATAATGTTTTCTGTCGAATGACAGGATGAAAGTCTGCGATTCGGGGGTCCAGAAAATACTAAGCTAACATTACGAGTAAGTACGGTATTTAAGCCAATCAGTACTTGGAAATAAACGGGGAGAAAAGACAAAAGGAAAGGACAGGTTGTAAAGTGCTCGGCCGAAGGCCTCGTAGAATGTCTGAAGCAATAATGAATAAATGACTGTTACAAGGTTTAGACAAGAGTGAGAAAAGCATAATCACTGGAAAGTATATTGGACGCCTGATGGCGCCACTGTTACACCTACATGTCTTGAAGTACCAGAACGTTAGGTAGGGAACGATGTAATGTAAGTTGAGATTTTGCCATAAAATGTGCAAAGAATAAACGCCATGCAGAGAAGTTTCGCCATAGCCTTCATTCTTTACCACCATACGGCATACGAGCGAGGATGCAACTTCTTGAAGCTTTGAAGCGTGAACTTGAATAAGTGAAAGAGAAAAGACTCTCACGGCAACGTGTAATTTTATAGCCATGTAGTGTGTTACGTCACTGTGTGTGACTAGGCTCGCAGCTCATGGAACTTCGTTGGCTACACGCGTAGTGGTTGCCACTGGTTGGCGAGGATCTATGATTTTATTTAGCGTCTTCGTCTACTCAGAATATCATGAAAAAATTGTGTGTTTTGACTTGTACACGACGAAAAGATGAGACCGAGTCACTGTATTGTACGAATCCTGTGTAGTGTGTAGTATCTCCACATTCATCAGGAAAAAGCACGGTACCTAAGCGAGCCTATGTAGGCTGGTTAGTTCAGTAGGTAAGTCCTCGATATGTAGGAAGGCCATGTATAGGATGGGACTATGATAGGTTCCTGATAGGCGACGTAGGCATTTTTTCTCGTAGGATTAGGCCTTCGATAGGCAGGGTAATTGGCGCTCTATCCCACCATTAGGTCACCTGTAGCCCTCAGATATATTCACAGCCCCATACAATGCATTCAAAAATGTTCATTAGCGTTAGTGATGGTACATTGGCACCTCAACACGACCGTCCATACATCTCTCGTGCCTACAGCCCATCATCTTCCGATTCTGACTCCTCCCTGTACTCCCACTCAGCCGCTGCAGCGGCAAAATCATCTGTCGTGAATTGTTCGACAGAACCCACGCCAATCGGGTCATCGGCGTGAATTGTTCGACAGAACCCACGCCAATCAATCACACTGACATACCTGGCGGATACCAGACGATGGGCGGCGTGGAGAAGAGCCTATAAGAGCTCAGAGGATCGAAATTGGGATTGAAAGGAAACGATGAGGTACAGTCAGTCATTTGGATTGTTGAATTGTTTGGCTTTCATTGGCGCCTACAAAGCCTACATGTGCTATGAGGGGCGTATGTAGGATGACATGGTCTACATAGGCATATGTGGGTAGCGCCTGCCTACATAGATTTGGCATTTTCCTGATGTTTTATTAACGAAATGCGCGCATCCTGGGGCCACGACCTACGAAATTATTGTTGCGAAGACAGAGCAGCTCCTTGCTCCCTGCACTTGTACCAAGACGTGCCATGCGCGACACAACTCAGGTCCAGCTGCAGGGGATTGTTGGCTATTACCAGTGTGTTGCCTGGGGCATACATCACCGGGTGGAAATTGAGTG
Source organism: Suillus subluteus (assembly GCA_016647755.1). Taxonomy (NCBI): domain Eukaryota; kingdom Fungi; phylum Basidiomycota; class Agaricomycetes; order Boletales; family Suillaceae; genus Suillus; species Suillus subluteus. Next base: position 37,626 of record JABBWI010000155.1, on the reverse strand, counting down.
GGATCCAGAGAAGAAGTCGTCCGTCGGGACCTACAATCCATCCATCCTCGTTCGTGGTGACAGATACTGATGTGGAAGAATCTTGGAGAAATGAGGAGGCAGCACGAAGAGTATGGATTGGGTTAGATGAGAAACATATCGCAGGCGCTGTGAAAGGGTGGGGCTGGTTGAGAAATTCTATATCCCACACCCGGATGGTGTTGTCGAATGAACCAGACACAATGCGCTTGCCGTCGGGTGAGACTGCGACAGACATAACAGCTTCAGTGTGCCCTCGGAAAGGGGCACCCACCGCCTCGCCAGTCTTCATATCCCATACCCGGATGGTGTTGTCATCTGAACCAGACACAATCCATCGCCCATTTGGCGAGATTGCGATACAATAAACCCAGTCAGTGTGCCCTTGGAGAGGTACACCCAATGCCTCGCCAGTTCCAACATCCCACACTCGGACGGTCTTGTCGTTTGAACCGGACACAACACATCTTGCATCCGGTGACACTGCGACAGACAAAACCCAGCCAGTATGCCCTTGGAGAGGGGCACCGGATGCCTTGCCTGTCCCCAAATCCCACACCCGAACTGTCCCGTCCAATGAACCAGATACAATATGGTTTCCGTCCGGCGAGATTGCAACAGACTTCACATCGAGAGAGTGCCCTTGAAGACAGAGAGGAGCACATGATACCTCGCCAGATTCCACTGCATTGCACACCTGGATCATGTCAGATGAACCAGACACGATCCGGCTTCCATCCAATGAGACGATGATGGAGTTTACAGAGTGAGTGTACTCTTGGAGAGGCGCACTCAGTGCCTCACCGGTACCCATATCCCACACCCGGATGGTCTTGTCGTCTGAACCAGACACGATTCGCTTGCCATTGGGCAGGATTGCAACCGACTGAACGAAGCCAGTGTGCCCTTGAAGAGGGGCACCCGATGGCCGACCAGTCCCCATATCCCACACCCGAACTGTCATGTCATTTGAACCAGACACGATGTGCTTCCCATCCGGAGAGATTGCAACAGAATTAACGGAGTCAGTGTGACTTTGGAGGCCAGCAACCGGTGCCTTGCCTGTGATAGAGTCAGCATCCCACACCCGAACTGTCTTGTCGACTGAACAAGACACTATGCGCTTTCCATCAGGTGACATTGCGACAGACCAAATCCAGCCAGTGTGGCCTTGTAGAGGAGATCCCAATGCCTCGCCAGTCTTCGCGTCCCACACTCGGATTGTCTTGTCTGAACCAGACACAATACGATTTCCATCCGGCGAGATTGTGACAGACAAAACTCCGTTCGCATGTCCTTGGAGAGGGACGCCAAGTACCTCGCCAGTCTCCATGTCCCACACCCGGATTGTCTTGTCTTCCGAACCAGACACGATGTGTTTCCCGTCTGGTGAGATTGCGACAGATGAAACAGAGCTAGCGTGGCCTTGGAGAGGGGCACCTAATGCTTCACCAGTCTCCACATCCCAAACACGGATGGTCATATCATCCGAACCGGACACAATACGATGTCCATCTGGCGAAATTGTGACAGACAAAACCTCGTTCGTGTGTCCTTGGAGAGGGGCACCAAATGCCTCGCCAGTCTCCATATCCCACACCCGGATCGTCTTGTCGCCCGAACCAGACACGATGCGTTTCCCATCCGGTGAGATTGCGATAGACTGAACACGGCTAGTGTGGCCTTGGAGAGGGGGTTTTAATGTCACGCCTGTCTTCGCATCCCACACTCGGATCGTCCGGTCACATGAACCAGACACGATGCATTTTCCATCAGGCGAGAATGCAACAGACGCAACATAGTTAGTGTGGCCTCGGAGAGGGGCACCCAATGCCTCGCCAGTTTCCGTATCCCACACCTGGATGGTTCCGTCGGACAAACCACACGCGATGCATTTCCAGTCTGGCGACATTGCAAGCGAGTAGACCTCACTATTTGCGTGAAGTATTTTTTCCATCGGAGGCCAATTTACAACATGACCAGCAACAATGCGGGGGGTGCAAGGAAACTTGGTAGCGAACTTTTTGAATATCCTTGACTCAGTTGGAGCGAACGGCAAGGCGGACAAGTATAAATGTGGAGTGCTGTATACAATGGTAGCCCCGAAAGTTCGAACAAAACGGTGGAGGTCCCTGGCAGCATCACCGATCTGCATATACTCAGCATGACCCTTCGACCACCCCACTACCCATCGGAATCAGTGGGCCAAAGAAAGAGCTAAAACTACGCACCGTAATCCAATTCGTTATAGATGAAAGAGTATCGCTTGAACCGCTAAGGCCCTTCATGAGAGCCAGTGCTTCTAGCCACCAAAGGAAGCGTTCTCCATCGAAAAAAGCTTCAACTTCCTTTGCGAGTGATGCTTCGAAGAGCGTAGCGCCCAAATGAGTACCCAAGAATCGACACGAGTATGAAAGCTCGGCCGGGATGGATTCCTTTATTCGTTTCTCCAAGTCAGGGACGGAAGAGTTGGACAAGTACGAATTTTCCAAGGAGCAGATGTTGAAACGAAGCCCATGTTCCATAACTCGAAGCGAGGCGAAGGTAATGTCGCTCTGTAATGATGATGTATCAACGAAGAAGTCATGGCTCCGCGATGCATCTGTGAGGAAGTCGTAGAAGGACGCATGGAGGGGACGAATGGGTATCTGAGAATCCGTGGACCCATTAAGAAGCGAGCCTAGCGACCCAATGACCTGGTGTACATCATAATGGTCATGCACGCGTGGAAAATACAGTCGCATCGCAGCTAACGCAGCTACTGGAAGCGGTTCTGACAATGCAATGATTTGCGCCATCACAGAGCGAAACACGGTGATCGCGTCCTCTGGCACGCTGTCAGTTAAGATGCGTCTATAGATATCATCCAATAGACGTGTTCCTTTTGCGGATGTTTTAGCAACCACGGCTTCGAAACGGTCCATCGGATTTAGCTGTACTGTGTTGGTACCCTTGATATATTCGCAGGTGAGACGAGCCCATTCAAACAAACCGTCAGATTTCAGGGCGAGTATCTTGAAGTGCACATCATTGAAGATGCCACGCAGATCTTTCAGCCTGTCAGATATATAAACCTGTATGTCATGTTCTGTGGACGTAGACGAGATGTCATCCAGGGAGACATGACGAACATGTGGCGCGGTGTGCAGAGCATTGTGAATGTCTTTGAGTGGACGGGAAGTGACAATAAAACGGAAGTTTTCTGGGAGTTCGGCTAGTTGTGAGGGAGAAGTGTTTAGCTTGCCAGCAAGCAGACGAAGAATCTGTTCCCGAGAGTTTGCTTCACCACTCTCATCTAGTGCCTCGATAATAATCAATACAGGCAGAGCAATGTCTTTCGGAGTCATGCTGATAGGTCCTACTATTAACTCCTGCCATTGTCTTGCAATGTCTGTCGTGTGGCCAAGCTCGTTACGATCATGAACCGCGCGCGCCAACGCTCGCCGCATGGTAGGATCGCAATCAGCCAGGTCGCATGCGATCGTTGTGAATATTTTCTCGTGGCGACGGTCCGCTCCACGTGTGCGATCAAAGCAGAAGCAGGCTCCTAATCCCCCCTGTTCATTAGACCAGTTGGCTATGGTATGAGCAATGGCCGATTTGCCCTTCCCTGCAGTGCCGGATAACCATAAGACACGCTGCACGTCCTTCCCCGTGCTGTAGATCCAAGACTTGATCTCAGATAGGATGTCGTCCCGAGTACCTGGGAGACAACGCTTAGAAGTGTTCAGACCAGCACCAGCCGCGTACTCCATGCCGGCGAAGTCCAGATTCTCGCCTAGGCCATATATTGAACGTCAGCATAGGTTCAAACTGATTTTGAAGATAACTCTTACCTATGTGGTGGGATCATTAGAACGGTGTCACGAGCCGCTCGGTCTCGGAATTGCTGCATGAGACTGTCGAGAACATTACTGTAGCCCTGAATTGTGGCATCTGTTTCGTCGAAAACGTGCTTGCCAAGCCTTATCCCTGTGCAAAGAGATAACATTGAGTGTCAGGAGACAAAGCAGTGGGATCGACTCACAGGCATTCTTCGTCTCAGAGTAATGGCTGATAAAATCCGCGCACTCCAACGTCTGTTTCGCTATCTTCCCATATATCACTAGCATGGACCCGAGCTTGGCCAATTCCTCCTCTTCCATAATGAAAGCATAGACGCCCGAGATCTTCGTCAGGAGACTACGAACAGCATCGTCATGGTCTGCTTGATCGAGAATCATCTTCCGCCAGGCATTCTTAATAACCCGCGAAGGTAAGAATTGAGGAACTGACTCACATTGGACGCGCAGGTGAATATACTCAATGCCACCTTTGCATACGGATGGACCTACCCATGAGGATCAGCCAGGTGCAAATTAGAGATAGACGACCGCACATCTGCAAGCCCATTAGCGATGGAGTTAAACACTTTCAAAGGTCCGAGAATTCTGGAGAACATGTTGATCATATCGGGAACAGATTGTGGGTTGACGGATGCCGATGCAGCATTTTCAATCATTCCTGAGACATGTCTAACGCCTTCAAGGTCTGCTTTGATATTCACGAGCGTTGCCTTGACAAGCTTCGGGTCAGGTTGTTCGGGCTGATGACGAAACTTAGCACATGATTGAAGGAGAGATGAGAACATTACGAACTGCAATAATCGAACTTATCTTTGCAATGCGTAAATCGGAAGACTGGTCAGGATTTTGTTCGGGAATGGTGGTGGGTGGTGGAAGATCCTGCGGCTGTTAGATCACACACAGTACGTATCAAGAGTGATACATACCTGGCTAGTCTGAGGGTGGAGGGTATTCTGTGCGCTGAAACCTGTAGGTGTGGATCCAGGGTTGGGAGACTGTCGAGCGCTTCGAGCAATGCGGTTGGTCACCTTGTCAAATAACTTGGGAGCCAACCGTGATAACTCTCTGCGAGATCCATTCCTCGAAGGCGGGAGAGATGACGGCTATGATGATCGGAAACAATGAGCATTTGTAAAGGCAAAAGTTCATAAACATACATCACTGGCTGCCCTCCTGCCCCTCTCCTCTGTCAAATGAGGGTCTGAACGACTTCGCTTCAACCAGGAGTCCCAGCGCTTCTTCCGAGGAGGATTGTCCTCATCCATCGAGTGATTGAAAAGACAGCTGAGTATGAGTCTTGAGAGGTTTCTTAGTAACGAGGAGGGTAATGGATGGTATACACAGGGTGAACGGGCGATTGCGGAACATGTGATTGGAAGCGCCCATTATCGATTGGCTGGCCAAGTATATCAACTCTCGAGGCATGCTGGAACCGTATAAGTTATTGATGCGGCTGAGGTGGGTTAATCGCATCAGAAGACATGTCAATTATTTGGTGTAAGCACTGGCGCAGAGGGCCTCGCTAGTCAAAGTAAATCGAAACGTTCACTCACCAGTACTACACAGACTATAGTCTATAACTTAGTGCAGTACCCGCCCTTAATTGTGCATGTTTGGCTCAGACGCATCGATTTGAGGATGGTTGCCTACTACGTTAGATTCATCGCCTTCCATGCAAGTACTAGTTAAGTGAGCATCTCCAAGACTTTGTCATGACCTTGGGTCTTGAAGATACTCACCTTAACAAGTGGTCACACACTCCTCGTCAAGTGAGTATGTACTAACTACACTGATAGGAGTCGTTTCCCCGACATACCCCAACGCAGTAATCAACCACCATCCAGCTCCTGCCATTACCCGCTTTAGATTACCCACACGAACAGTAGTACATGGGCTACATCGTTAAGTTTTATCACAACTGGCGACAGCGACATCCATAACCTGCGCTGGCGGCCGTCAAAGTTTACATCGATCTCAAGCCGACCTCCCTCAACATGTCTGGACAATCCAACAACGTCGCAGGTCCCATCCAATTTGAGCATCTGATCAAGGCCATGGCGATTCTCTCAAGGCCTACCCGAATCATCTATGCGCTCAAATCAAGTGGCTCAGAATCTCGTTTGGGTCGGAAGAACGCGGAGGCCGTGCGTTTCGCTGTGGGTCTTGTGGAGCTGTTCAACTTGAATTAGTGTACGTGTCAAGTTCTCATTGAATTTTCCCAACCCATAGATATATTAAAGATCTGCAATGCGTCCCTAATGTCTATCTAGGCTGGCTTGCTGGTTTTGTTCCCTGACCTTTGTTGCGCGCATGTTCGTGTGTTTGAGGTAGTGGGATAAGCAAGTATATCACTTTCTCAAACGCGCGACGGAGTGCAATAGTTATTTTTTGTTCGAGCTGGCTTTTTCAGTGTTTTGCACATTACTCATTTAGCGCCATCCTTGTCACGCCTTAGATGTATACATACACATAGTATCGATACGAAGTACAATGCACAACATTGCATAAAATACACGTTCGTGGCATTCCTCTGCTCAAACCCAATGCAATTCTTCATTCACTGAAAGCCACCTAGTAAGTGCGCGGAGCATATTCCACCCTATTCCATCCCCCGACCTAACCATAGTTTCGTCATTTCGTTCCACTGCGGACAATGCTGACGAATTTCTCCCGCCCATCATCCACTTGGGTCATCTCCAATAATACTACTGGAAGTTTTGGAACTGACTCCATGCCGGGGGCGCCCATTGGAGCAGCAATGCCCACAACTTTCGTCACCGATTTCTTGCAAACCGGGCACCGAGTGCAGGAACCGTACGATGCGCACTCCGAGCAAACGGCGTGGTTGCAAGAACGAATGCTACAAATAAGTCGGTAAGCGATCACTTCATCTGTGCCAGGAAAAATAAGGTTTGCTATCTAGTACGTACACACAGCCCAACATATTGTTTTGACATTTGCATTTCTGCAAAGGGACACCCGTGCCGGGCTCGTAAGTGACGCCTGCCTCCCCACCCATCGTCCAATCCAACGTAGAAACAGTCTTGATCGTCTTAAATATGTCATATCCATGGATGTCAGTTGGCACTTCATTGAAGATGTCGAAGAAGGGAAGGCCTGCTGCCGCATACACTTTGACGTCAACTGGGGTTGGGGGTGCCATCATCTTGGTAATATGTTCGAAGTGGGCCGCATTCAGAACTTGTACGTTGAAGACCTTTGCCCTCTCGACGTCCCAGATACGTGGATTGTTGTGATCTTCGTTGATGGCCTGCTTGATCATCCCACCAGCGCCGAAACTCATCGTTGGCATCATTTCCCCGCCCCCTCTCAGTCTCAAGATCATATGGAGCGTCGACTCCTTTGGAATGTTGTAGTCCGAAAGCTTCCAGTCATCTTCAAGCTCATTTTTGGCAAAGATGAGCCGTTGCTGGTCCGGTGGAATTCCTTCCTTGTCTTGGATCTTTGATTTGAGATTTTGTATAGTATCGCAACCTTCTACCTCGAGAGTTATTGTCTTTCCCGTGAGAGTCTTCACAAAAAGTTGCCCCCCGCAAGTTGGCACATTCTGCATACCGCTGTAAGCGGTTGTAGGTGAAGGTGGTATCTTCGGGTTGACCATCGTCATTTCGGAGCCGAGAGAGAGTCCAATTTCATGAGGTGTGCGATAGATGTCTGCTCCCTTGAAATGCACAGAAGTTTCATACGCCGGTATGACTTCGAATTGGATCCCGCCCGTTTTCTCCGACCCGGTGATCTGGATATTTCTTAGACATCACTAATTCCGTAGACTGAAAAATGTACCTGGTACTCGATCGAATAACCCGATCCATAAGGAACAGCAACAAACTGCTTAACTATACCCGGACCAGTTGCAATACCATCTACCCATGGCTGTTCAGGTACGATGATGTAGTCCTGCTTTTTTTCAACGCCATTTTGCCGCTTGAGCAGAGTAGCCATGTTTGGAATCATAGGCTCGCCAGTGATGCCATTGACGCCACCAACATATATCCGAATAGCGAATTTTTTTTTGCTATTAAACTGCAACCACATTGCTTCCCGTTCTACGGCCCGCAGTGATGTATGTGTGATAAAGTCTTAACCAAGACTGACCAAACTTACGGTACATTGCAAAGAACAAGCCACCCTTCTCTACCATATCTTGTGGCAAGACATGAGAAAATTCGGAAATATTATAGAGTGGGAAGGCCCCAAGTCCAGGTGGAAGATTGTTTGGCTGCCCGGTTTCGGGTACACGGACTGTGCGCCGGAAAGAAATTCCAAGGGAACCGCAATCGATGGAGAGGCGGTCAGCACTGCATTCATTGCCACGGTGTGGAAGTTCGGCGCTGAGGGGCTCGCGGGGTAGGCAATGGTTGAAGAAGGAAATGAGCGGCTCATCCTCATTTATTTGGAAGTCATTGGGACCGTAAAATGATTTTCCGGAGGTCACCTTGACACGAGAATCCCTCGACATAGTAGAGATGTGCATTGTGTTACCTAGCTCAAATCCGTTAATCGATCGAGTCTCGCTTCAGCCACCGCTGAGATTCAACGGGGTTTTATGTAAGTTGCCGTAACTGTAAACTCCGCGCAATCAGTGGTAGTGTTTCTGACGAGCAATAGCTTCAAAGCTTCACTACGCTCTCAATTCAGCGCGTTGATACTGGATATCAATATTCAATACCAGATTTTGCTGAACAACTTGTCCTGTGAGTTGGCTGTCTGACATGTCTGACATGTTTGACCCATTTGTAGCATGGTCCGAGGAACGGGTGAGGGACCTCATGTGATACTACAAGAAGATCTCCGGTGGAGGAGTGGTTGGTATCCGTGGATAGGCTCAGCGAAAAACGTATGATGTGAGATCGTTGATCTATAAGCTAATGACCACCAGGGCTGCAATACTAGTCTGTCGTCCACATCTCGTGCTTCTAAGTGAACACGGCACCAGATGTTTGATATGCTCAGCACGCTTACCACTGCTTGGTACTGTGTTCAGTTGGAGGGTCCCCGTTGCTCAAGTACAGTGGAATTTTCCCAGGGGCAACTCAACTCAACGAGCGACCATGTACGATTTGAGTTCGTGTACGTGCATCGAGTCTGGTCAAAAGTAAGAATGCAAGTAGATTCTGTGGTTCGTGCTACCTTTTCTAATGATAATCTCTGGTGATTAACAATGAATTTCCACAGGGCCAAGCACTTTGTGCGACCTAAAGGAACAACAACGCAGCTATAGCCACAGCGCGTGATCTCACCCACAATGCGTCCACATTATTGCTGTGGACGACGCTGTAATTTATGAGCGTATTTAAGGCAGGGCTCCTTCAAACCAGCTTCTCATCTTACTCGCCTGTCATGGACCCTATTGCCAACTTTCCATTTACCAACCTTCCAGCTGAACTTGCCTTCCTCATCCTCAAATATGCCGCGCAACCCACTTTTGACCAAACTGATAAATATGAGACTAAAAGTCCATACTCCTCCACACTCGCACTCTGCCACGTCTCCAAAGCTGTCAGGCGCGTTGCGCTTCCCGAACTCCTACACACCGTATCGTTGCCGAAATCTGAAAACCTGAGAATGTTCGTCGATGCTCTACGTATGCAGCAAGAGTACGCGGAGATCCAGAAACAAAACGAATCCCGTTTGAAGTGCGGGGAGGAACAAACACAAAACGATCTCTATTTCGACTACGCACCTCACATACACAAGATATGGATTGGGTACTCTGGTGCGAATATCGTACCAGATCACCTGCTCCACCCGTACTATGCACCGGCACGTAAGCTTGCCATCAGCGTCCTGGCACCGGTGCTACTCGCTACGCCGACCCTTGCCCTTGCTTGGACAAGTTTGGGGCTTTTTTCAGAATGCCTGGAACATGCATGGAAGTCCCATGCAGACACGAATGCCAACGACGAACATTCCCCGCGTCCATGGAACACCAAAACCCTGACTCTGTCGGGTGAGACGACCGCCGGCGGCCAATGGGAGCTCCTCAAGGACACTCCCCAAGGATCCGCCTTCCTTGCCTCAATCTCCCACCTCACCTACGGGTCCCACACAACCACATTCGACGAATTTCTTTTTATATCCATGTCTCATGGCTTACCTCGGAGCTACCACCTACCTTCATGGATGAGGAGCATTCCATGGCTTCATCTCAAGAACCTTCAAACTTTCTCAATAGCCTACCCGTATATCAGACCTCCGTTCGACATGTATGATTTCGAGCACTTCACAAAGAGAAAGGGAAGAAGCTTTCACGTAGAGGTGTTGACATTGTCTGCAGCCATGCTGACGCGCCGCCGCGATGATCGTCGTGATTGGAGGATAAGTGCGTTTGGTGATACTGGTCCTGGAAAGGAGTATATTCGATCGGACAGAATTGGTTTGAAAGTGTCCGATTCTCCCATACAATTTTGGTTTGACGATGATGATTGGGAGAAAATTTGGGCGTGCGGGTTGTGCGCCTGACGAGGGGAGTTATGAAGCTGATGAGAGATAACTGGTATTACATGTATGTACATGATCGCGATACCCAATGGACATGGTCAAGCCTTAGTTACTGTGCACCAACACATCTCGGTTCCAGATCTTCGAATCAACTTAAACTGACAAAAAGGCAGACTATGATGAGGCATGAAATCAACAAAGACCGGTGTCTAAAGAGTTGCTTGCCAAGTCAATAAGTGATAGAATGCACGTCGAGTAGGGCTAGCTTAGTCTTCGCGGGCGGGTGCGCTTCCGGGACGTTTTGATAACCACTGGCAAGGCGTTGAGGGGTAGTAGCGAAAGCGGCCTGCTGGAGCAGCACCAAGCATGAAACTTAAGCTTGATCTCCTGAACCAGTGTCTTCGAAGAAGTCACCTTAAAGACTTTTCGTGGAATATTTGATTCGTTGTGCAGGCTAAACTTGCACAATGAACTGCTACACCAAGAGCCTCAAATTTGACATCACATGCATACGATGAAGCGCTCTTACAGAATTGATCTCTCAGCGCGTACGCGTTTCGTTTTGATATATTTACAAAATTTACATGCAAGCGATATTGGTGAGATCATATCTATAGACGTATCGTCAGCCGAACATCCTCAACCACCGAGGAACAACCGCAAAGACTCACCTAACATCCTACATCTTCGCCTTCGTGTTCCCCGAACCATTCGTAATCTCATTCAGGATCTCGCCAAGTGCCTCACCAAGTTCGTCCGGTTTCTCTTGCGGAATCTAATAGGTTTTTGGAAAACGATATCTTACAACTCACGTCGACAGGAAAATAAGAGGGAGACACGTACCAGATGTCCTGCCCCCTTGATAGTTCGCTGAGACACCACCCTGTGCTCCGCAGCGTCTAAAATATCCTTCTTCGCCACTTTAGATCTACATAAATTCCGTCACGCCACTGTCGACCACGAGAAAAAAAGAAAAGAAAACAACGCACATAAACTCCTCAAAATCAGCCCAAACGACATGAACCCCTCTCCCAGCCTCCTCCACCGCCCTACACGCACGCCCAAGAGACTCGGGCTCCACCGTATGCGATAAACACGCATACAACGGGCTCTCCTCGTCTTTCCTCAACGTGGGCGTCACATAGCTCTTCCTCTTCCCCGCACCAAGTTCGGACTCGTTCACCTCTTCAAATCCATACCTCAGATAACTGCTCAAGACCCTCTTATCCCACTTCCTCCAAACGCCTTTCCCACCAACCAACCACTTCGTCAACGCTTCCCTATCCGTCCAGCGATCGCGTTTAGTCAGTGACCCTCGGACGTTTGCGGCTCCGTGGATGGAGCGAGGGTCAGTAGGAGTAAGAGAAGGGAACATCAATGTGGGTTCGACCATTATGAGAGCAAAGGGCGTAAGAGAAGGGGGTATGGATGTGAGCGCAAAGATCCAGAGCGTGCAACTTCCTGAATGTGCGATTCCTACTACTGTGCTGGATTTGAGCAAGGGAGTAGAGAGGAAGGCTTGGAGGTAGAGCGAGATATCTTTCGTTGCTTGAGGTGATGTTAGTATTAGTAGTAATACATGATGAGGAAGAACGTACTGCACATCGCCTTCCCAGCTGCCTTGCGCGCATCAAACACGGAACGGTTGAGAAGTGCCGTTTGACCATGGTTTGGGAGGTCAAGCACCCATATATCTCGGATCGTAGCGCAAGTTTGAGCGTGCGATAGCAGGCGCGCGATAGTAGGGTCGTACTGTTCCTTATCTGAAGCACATATTAGGTCAGGGTGCGAGATATGGCCGCCAATGAATGGAAGAACTCACGACCAGCGAGTCCGTGCGTGAACACGAGTGTGAGACCATCTTTGGCGCAGGAGACAGGGTAGTACAGTGTAGAACACTTGAGTTCGACTGGGTCTGAGCCTAGAGTTGTCTGTAATGAGAGGACGCGCCTCTCAGGCGCCGGAAGCTGGGACATTTGGTTCCAGTGTTCAACCAAAATCAATTTATAATAGGACGTTCGTTAGAGAGGAACAAACTGATAGAGGAACCAAGGACAGCGCTACTAGTAGTAGTACTAGTAGCGCCCACTTTCTCCCAAACCATGTTAACAAAATTCCGATTACTACGGCGAGTCGCATCTCTCGTGGAAGTCGGACGTTGCCGGGGGCCGCAGCGTGGTAATTTGTGCTTGAGCTTGACTTGTGAACCGACGAACGAACTAGCTAGACAATGAACATTTGAACATCGAGATGCGGCTGATCAAGGGATATTAGCCTCAAGACTTGTTTAAACCGGCCGTTGTATGGTTTGATATAAGCATCAGGTGAGATTGTTCGTCATTCAAGTTCGCTAGAGGCTGACTACGCCGTGATGTAACTCAGGCACTACGTATATATAGTAAGTACTTCGTCAGCCCATTGGAAGGCATGCCAACAATCATGAGCGCGGATGGAGATGCCTTAGATGTGCAGGTAAATCAAATGCACGCTGAACGTTTCCGACCAAGTACTGGATTGCATGGTACGCCTGTAAGTTCACTAGATCAAAAAACCACGGACCATTACACAACATATCCCAGAGAACGGCTCAACGAATCGTCGATATTGCTACTGCTTCTCGTGGTGATCATCATGTCCGGTCTTCACTTTTTTGGAAGAATGTGGCGCCCGTCTCTTATTTCATTGATGGCTGTGGACGCGCCGGGGCTCGGAGGTTTGGTTTTTTTTTAATCAAATTTATTGTCAGGACCTACTATGTCAAACAAAGCCCTATTCGACTTCTGATACGTTAGCCCTCAGGAACTTGAAGGCACAACTACTTCTACGTACGAAGGTCACCCGTTCCTATTCGTACGATGCTCCGGCGTGTCTGACGTGCAGCCACCATCAAGGGAAAACAGAGTCATGATTTGCAATTGTGCATGGCATGATGAATGGTCAAGCGTTACAGTTCCCCGACCTCTATCCTGTCTACATAGCGTTGGAACAAGCTGGTCTCTGTAGAGGGTCAGAGAAGGGTCACTTTCACGGGGAGGATTGGGGACTTGCGCCAGTGGAGATGGGCCCACATAGCAAAAGATGGGCTGAAAGGAAAATTAGGCTGCGATTGCTGACGCTCGCGTGTACGTCAAACCCTCAAACTTCCCTGAACACCCTTGACCGACTCTGATTGATGAAAAGGGAACAGTGTAATCAGTGGCAGCTGATTCATGAGTAACAAAAGCTCAGACATCATAGACTATTGGAAGAACAACCTACCAAGTAGCAACTATCATCCCGGATCAGGCCTTGCGCACCATACGCAGGCTCGTCAGCCTCAGCCCAGCGTGTAACAACACTGCCAGGTATCACCTGTACAAAGGTAATTACCTCTATCCGATGCTCGCTTGTTGTTACGGCATTGCAGCGTGTATTTGATCTTTTATATTCAATTTGTGTTGAAATGTTTTAACGTTTCATTTCAAGGCTTTAAGTTTCAATTGACTTGGCAAACTGAGGTCTGCCAATACTAGTAGTACCCTGTAGTACCCGAACTACAAGTAAGTAGATGCAATCTGCCTTAACTTGTCTTGTGTAACCTCCCTCCAGTGCAGCGTCACTAAGTTACCTTCCTCCCAGCTTTCAGCAATGAGCGACGTGTCCAGTGCATTTGCAGTTCAGTTCATAGGTAGGAGCAGAGCGTTAACGTTTGTGCTTTGATTCACTTGCGTATCATTGTCCAAACTTTTAGGGTTGACCATCTCTTTCGTGTCAGTCTGTCTCGGTTGCCGAACGCATTCGACACCCACTTAAATAGTTCTGATAGGCAACTAGGCGTTGCTACTGCTCAGGGCTTATGTTATTATCGAGCCTTCCCTCTTGACAGACCACTGCTCAAGTATCTCGTGAGTACACAGCAATATCACTTATATATCCTCCAACTGAAGACTTTTAGGTCGTCACTGTCTTGTTCGTTTTATACCATACTTATCGCATGCATTATTTAACTATGATTCAGGATTCTGAATACCATCGGGGCGCTATTGACCAGTTTCATGTACTGGTCGTTCTTTTCCAATTGTTATCGAAGTACATCCCCGAGTTGTCAGGCATGGTGAGCTGTCTCACGTGCATAATTATGGCGTCTTCCGGTTTTAACGCAGTTGCAGGAGCATGGCGGTGAGCAAGATACCTTTACTCTCAGATCGAGCATGAACTCGACCTACGGCAGGCGATGATGCTTCTCTTTGTGAATGTGAGTTCCAAATACGTCCTCGGGATCATTTATCTGAGTTCTTCCCAGTATACCTTACCATTCATCGTGCAAAGGTACCGTGCTGATTGCTATTACGAGTGATGCTTACCTTTTGGCGCCGCAGTTTTTATTGTCACCGTGTATGGATAAGTACGTCATCATGCGTTAGTTGTATGTGCCATCTGTAATTCAGCTGCGTACACAGTCAGCGGCAACAACATCTACGTCACCATACCGATAGTAGGCGTTCCTTCGCATTTACGAGAGATCAATGACCTTACATTGGTGAGCAACAGGTTTTATTTGCAGCTTCGTCTTATGGTGAGTTTCATCGTGCACTACATCTCGATTGTTCTCTCAGACTTGTTTATGATAGTGCTCGGTTTGAGTTAGTCGGCTGGACAGTGTTTACTTTGTGCATGTGACTGACGGTTCTCTTTTGCGTTCAGTACTTATTCCACCGCAGTAAGTTTTTTCTCGATAACGCTTGAAGAACCTAGTTCAACGACATATCTAGGCAGGCCGGGGCTTTCTTGAACGACGCGGTACGTCGGATTATTTCCCTAAATCCTTTCCTGATATATTTTTGGTAGGTACTCAAAATCTCTGTCGCAAGAGCACTTCAGACCGTTTTGTGTGACTCCATGATTAGTCTTTCCGTCTACTTTTACCTACGCTCTGCAAGATCTGGTGTCCACCGGTACGTCGATGTGCTGCAACCTAACCGTTAAGGTATTCACCCATGTGATGTAGCACGGACACCCGTATCCAGAGCATAATTAAGAATTTCACCAGCATGGGCTGTCTTGTGTGGCAAGTCTTGTACCGCTTTAATGCGATCACCACTAAGCACCTTATTTTGCGACCTAACAGTTTGTTGGCCACCAGCATATGCATCTTGGTACGCAGCATGATCTATGCAAAACTTCTCAACTAAATGACAATGTCCAGTACTGGGCAGACTCGCCAGTTGTCATCGCAGGTGTAGCCACGGTTCTCAGAAGCTGTGAGTGATGTCTTCTCCTGAGTTACTGTTGCTCCAGAGTCTGAAATGGCATGCATCAAATAGCATATGCAAATTCGTTACTGTCCATGTAGGTGAAACTACGAGCCGATCATCCACATTAACTCATGGTACGACTACTAGACTCAACGCCAGGGAGCGACCTGAAGATATGTTTCGAACGATGGAAATCGAACTTCCAACGATTTCAGTGCACATTTCGAGATAAAGCGGTTACCTTGCGCACGTCCAGTTCTAGATATTTTTGTCCTTGTAAATGTAATAGCTCAACACTAAGAACATGGGCCATCTTCTTGTGTTCATTGCATGCAATGAAAGTCAGTGGAACACCACATATACTACCAGTAGTTCCGGCATCAGCATATGCAACTACTTCCAATAGACTGCTCTTCCCAGCTGTCAGATAGAGACCTCAAATGTTTACATCACTCCGTCATCATCGTATACAACGAAGTATCATTCAGCCGGCGGTCCTTCCCCATACGAGTTGCTACCCAGGATATACCATCGGAGGTTGCTTAAAAGCCATGCCAGGTCAGCCGTAGTGCTGATTTTTCCGTATGTGTGACGTTCATAAAGAGTTCATCAGGACATCGAGACTCATTTGTGATAGCGATGATAATGAATGGAATGTGCATTTATTCCAACATCATAATGGAGATTCCTTGACATCCGATAACTTTCAGGCGATATCTGTCGTCACGACTCTCCAAGAGTCGGCTAGTCAACCTCTGGAGGTTCCCGATAGCAGATTGAATATAAAACACAGGTATAGCCGCTTCGCTACACAATGCCTCTGATTGAGCGAAGTGGCGCAAAACATGAACCTGTAATTGTACTCATAGTATTACATAGCAGTAAACAAGAGCGAATGATAGCGGCGATAGCAAGTATAACAACACACGTATAACAGCACACGAGCCTGTACATTGAGAAAATCGAAGAAAATGCATACCACAAAAATATCATCAGATCCTCCTCCTCCTCCTGATCCCCCCCACATGCATGTTATTGATGTGACACACTATAGTGTCGCGCCGGATGACGAGTCCACAGTTTTGCCAATGACACTTAATTTTTACATTTTGAGTCCTTAATTGAAGCAAGGGCAAGTGACTCCTTATATGCATCCTCAATGCATTCCGCGGCCCTTCAAATCCACAGGTCGTATTGTCTCCGACAAGCCAGCAACAAGTACGGTTCTGGCGAGAACATGAATTACGGCGAGGCACCATCAGCATCGGGTAAGCAACTCAAAACAAGGGATCACGTACGACCTGGAAGCAGCAGATGCACCAAATTTTCAGCTCAAGATTGCTAGTAAAGTTCATGATGACATACACTTTGTTGGACAAGAAAGTTGCGAATAAGTTGCATCTCCAAGTTTTCGTCACTCTCCCCAGTGGAATTCCCATTAGAGGATCGTGTGCTCTGCTTCGCACTGGGAGGTCCACAGGAGATCTGAAACCGTCGTTCGCATCCTCGACTTCTGATTGTTAGGCATTGTCAGCCTCTAGAAGACAAACATACTTACCAATCAATCGAACATCCAGCCTGCTGTTCAAGCGAATTCATAATAGACCCGACGGCAATGTGATTCACAGTGCCGCAAAAATGACATTTGTAGTCAAATTCGGTTGCCTCCTCTTCGAAGATAACCCTCATGACAATCTTTGTGCCTGTTGCAATGCTTGACCATCCATGGCTTGTAAGTCGGGTTACTTGTTTACCGTCGTCGATGCACAGATCGTACTGTCCTTCTTCTACATATCGTCTCTGAAGATGTGCTTCAATGGAGTCACACTCAAACAGAACTTGGAGCATCTTATTGAGTTGCTAAAGAAAATTTGATCAGTAAGCGTCCACAAGACTGATTTTGAGGCTGGCGAGCGGACCTGAAATGAGGTGCAGAAGTTCACTGGTATTGCATGCTCGTGGCCTGTTGCGTCCACCAGTGTCACACAACCAACTAGTGCGACAGTTCCGTTCATCAGGCTTTGCATTGTGATCAGCAACCTCCGATCCTCCTCCCGCTGCCTCCGTATAATTTCCAACTTTTCGTGCATGTCATGTTGACTTTGCATTTGGGATGACCACTAAGCAAAGTAGTGAGTGAAGGCAAACAATCTTGAGAGAATAGAACGCAACCAAATACTCCGCCAGAAAACGGTCGATTTCACTGAAGCATCCAGCGATAGCTTGTGTGACAGATGGAGATGCGAGACAACGTTCATGCAACGCAGTCACTTGAGTTGAAGTGTCTTGCAGCATCCTAAGTGCAACTTGATGTCAGATACATTTCAGCAAACGCCGAAAAAGTATATACTTGACAAATGAATCTCTCCGGGATTGTTCAGAAGGGTTGCAGGCAGGCACATACTTCAGTCATTTATATACGTAGAACCATGGCTCCGGACATGCAAAAACCTCATAGAATCATGGCCAGCCTGTCCTCGGCCGGTCCATGTAGAATACATGCTGGCCGAATCTGTATTGTCCACTATACTATGTAATAGATAGGTTAGCACATTGTAAACCCAAGGCCATGTAGAACACATGCTGGCCGAGCCTATATCTAAGTCCACTATACATAACAAGATATACTAGTAAATGCCATGACCATGTAGAACACATGCTGGCCGAGCCTATACAGTCCAATATATATAATAGATACCTTAGTATTGGCCTTTGGGGATGTACCCCTGTAGGGTACAGCCGGCCGGATGTAAAGGTATCAACTTGGCCGTTGTAGATGTACCCCTGTAGAGAAGCCTATATCTAAGTCCCCTATATAATAAGATATACTAGTTAATGACATGACTATGTAGAACACATGCAGGCCGAACCCATATAGTCCACTATATAATAGATACCTCAGTATTGGCCACAATTTGGGGATGTACCCCTGTAGGGTACAGCCGGCCGGATGTAAAGGCATCAACTCAATATCGGCCGTTGTGGTTGTACCCATGTAGGTCACAGCCGGCCAGTTGTAAAATTGAGAATACTAGTGTATCGGCCGTTATGGCTGTACGCATGTAGGGTACATCCGGCCGGGGGTAAAGGTATCAACTCAGTATCAGCCGTTCTGGGCATACCCCTGTGGTGTACAGCCGGCCAGATGAAAATCAAGAACTCAGTATTGGCCATTGTTGTACAAATGTAGATAAACTTAACAGTGGTCAACTCAATTGTTTTCTTTTTCTCATCACACAATGTCTACTGGAGGGCACTCCACAACAGGTCATTTCGACTTGACAACAGCATTAATGGAGTTTACTTTGGTTGATTTTAAGCTTAAGGTAAATTTGGAGGCTTGCATGAAGAGGTGTTCTTTGGCCAATACTGTGGGGATAAATGTGTGCCGGCCGGCCATACCCTACAGTAGGTATACCCCCACCGGCCAAGGCCATGGTGATAAATGTATGTCGGCCGGCCATTCCCTACAGTAGGTATACTCCCAGCGGCCGCGGCAGTTGTGATAATTCTGTATCGGCCAGCCAGGGTCCTACATGATGATAATCTGTGCAGGCCGGTGATATTTTTCTTATATTACAGTCAAGTCACAAGTGGTATTTTGACTAACTAAGAAGAACTAAGCAGTATACTACACATTATCTATAAATTCGCATTTTTCTTGGTAGGTTGTCTTGCCCTTGTAGAACGTCGAATTTCAGCCTTGACTGGCTTCTTGGACTTGATTGAAGAAACGTTAGGCTCAGTCTTAGCCCTTTTGGAGTTTTGAGAGGGGATTTGGGTTCCGGATCTCTTCCTAGTCTGCTTCACTTCAACCACCACCACCTCCTCCTCCTCCTCCTCCTCCTCCTCCTCCTCCTTGTCCTCCTCCTCCTCTGCCTCCTCCTCCTTGTCCTCCTCCTCCTCCTTGTCCTCCTCCGCCTCCTCTGCCTCTGCCTCCGCCTCCTCCACTTCAGCTTCCTTCTCCTCCTCCTCCTCCTGCTCCATCTCTATGTCCTGAACCTCCAACTTGTCCTTCATATCCAACTCGATCATGGCAACTACAGAGGCCAAGACATCAGATACTGCTGCCCTCAGGAGAGGTACGGCTGAGACATCCAAGATGGAGTTAGCAAGGTAGGCAGGGGTATCTGAAGAAGCCTCATCTTCCTCATACTCAATCACACGACCACACTCCCTGAAGAGCATACCCAATCCTAACACCACACAGACAGCCGATGTCACATTTGAGATATTGGCCTTCCTTAGTTTGGTTAGGGTCGTTTCCAGCATCATCCGAGATTCATGAATGTCCTTTGGAAGATAACGATGCTTCCAAGACCATTTAGCCCAAGAGGGCAAGTCACCATGGTCCTTTAATTGAATCTTTAGAACGGTGAGTATCCAATCAAAAATTCAAGTTACTCACCATCTGTTTAGAGGATTTTGATGAATCCTTAGTGGCCTCGAACAAATCATCAGTGGCGTCCACCAATTCATGGTAGTTGTCGTCCATGCTGAGGCCTCGTAAAAACATCCAGCGTTCATCATAGACCTTATTGAAGAGGATAGAGGCAGGGGTGTCACTGGCACCGGTCGACACATTCCTACCCTCTGCAGAATGTGAGCTAGCCAAGCTCAACTCTTCTTGGTCCGAAATTTCCACATAGTCCATCTTTTTTCTCTTCTTTCCCTCTTCTTTCTCAGCTCTGTCCGTCCTCTTATCACCCTTCTTTGCATTTATGAAAATGACCAGCTTCTTTCTTGCAATACTACGTCTCTCCCAATGGTGCCAGAGAGAATTTACATCCTCTGACCTCATGTGCGAAGGGTCTCTCACCACCAATGTCTCAGGAACACAGGTAGGGTCCAGATAGTGAGCGCAGTTATTGACAATCTGGCGCCAAGGCACAGGTTTATTGCTCTGTGTGAAGGCCTCTATAGACCAACAAATCAATTAACCGGAAGCTAAATAAAGCTTCAAACTTACTATACGAAGCAAGGAAAATGTTTCTAATCAAATCCTGTTGTCCCCTGAGAGCCACGCCCTCATGAGAAGGGAGCTTTGCATATCCTTCTTCGTCCAATATAAGTTCTGGTTCAGCCGAATCGATGTCTGAATCATCTATGTCTAATTCTTCGAGAACTTGAGCTGTAGGATCTGTTTTATTAATGAAAAATCATGAGTCTATACCAAATACAACAAGTAGAATATAAAACGTACAGAATTCGGCCTTGGACCATTCAGCAAAGAAATCAAAACCTGTTGAAGACCACTCCTTGATACCGTCAGAGCTGACGGAAAAACTTTTCTTGCTACTTTGCTGTTTGGATTCATGCCTAAATGTTACTATTAGTCTGGCAAATGATATAGGTAATAGCGAAAAACTGACAAGGTAACAGCCAAGGACTTATCAGCCTTCTTCTTGTGACTGACTAGCATTACAACTCGGCAGCCCATGGTACGGCGTAGTTCCTCCGAAAAATCTTCAAGCTTTTTCTTGAGATTATTCTTCCGATAGCTTTGAATTAAATCAGCTTAAATTGGACATCCTATATGACCGAACACTTACACAGCCTGAATATCCACAGGCGCACCCTCTTTGTTCCATTTCTCCATTGCATCTTTAACCTCTTTCTCTTGCTCAGCCGTCATATTCCTAAACCACTCTCTGGCATGTCCCATCCTATGCTTGATGGACTCACTCAATCCTTTCCTCGCCCTCTCAGCCTTATCATAGTCATTGATCTCTTCCTTGAACAACTTCTGGGCGACATCCCACTCATTGCATTCTTTCTTGTAGAATAGTGCAGTTTTCGGACGTGCAGCTGCTTCTCTTTCCTCCGACGTCACAACATGGTCATCCTCCACATCTGGCTCAGCTTCTTCATCTGACTTCTCAGAGTCTGAGTCTGAGTCGACAATCTCGTGGTAATACGTTCGAATAGCCTGTACATAAAAATAAATATTGAAGAACTTAATTATCCAGAACTTATTAAGTACCTTTTTCAAAGAACTAGGTAAGGTCACTCCAGTATGATCCCCGTGAGCTTTACGGATAGCATTTTTGACTTTTTTCACCACGCGAGAACAATGTGTCGGAGAATCTTTGTTGGACCGGAATTCCTGCTCATGCTGATCAAGAATAGATTTGAACTTCGTAATCCAATTGGAAGACATAATCCGGAGTGTATACAAATGTCAAGGATTGAGATTTCGTAGGTAGACAGACAGTACCGTAGCGTATGATGTGGACGGCCGAAAACCAACATAGTCACGTGATCGCGTTTGGGGTCATGTGGTCGCGTTTGACCTGTAATATTTGCTATATATGGACAAGTCTTCTATCAAAGCGCTACAGGCAAGCAAGAGCGAAAATCATAATTCTAAGTAGATTTTCTACTAACTACAAAACTGCTAAGATCAATGGTACAAAGTAAGTGGCGGTCACAAACGGATCTCAATCCAACTGGAAATACGAGTTTTGCCTGGTATAAGCATCCTTGAGTTTGCTGGAGGGCTAAACACAAAACCCTTCCTGCAATTTTCGCCCTTGCACTCAAACGAATATTCCTTCTTGTGATTAACCGAGGTCCAAGCGTCTACCAGACCACAGTCAGGGCACTGCAGTGGCAGGAAGTTGCCCCAGGGGCGGAGGTGAGAATGAGTCCAGCAGTATCTGAAAATGTCAACAGAGTTGAGGTCATGCTTCTTCAAGAACAAAAAAACGTCTGAATGACGGCCGAGTTTGTAAGACTGGCCGAGCATGTCAGGGAAAGCTTGTTGAACAGAGACACGCTGGATGAGGACGAGCTCGCAGAAAGCAAGTAGGAGATGCGCGGAGAAACTTGGTTGAAAACGGACAGCATTGAATGCTATGGCGGCCGAAATGCCATGACTATTTTAATTAAAAAAAGTAGTGTTAGTCCTGAGCAAGAAATGAGCGAAGTACTTACTGCGCAACCGAAACATGCAAATTTGCGAAGGATGCCGGATTGTTGACCAGCGCCCCACAAGAAAAGAGCCAAAGGAATGACTCTGGCGCCTTGTTGATGAGACCCTGCCATGGTCCAAGAATGATGGCCAAAAACTATAACCAAATGAGAAACGCAAAGATGAAAACAAAAACACATACATCATGAACCGGAGTCGCAACATAAGTCTTTCTTTCATACCCTACATATGGGTCTCCAGACGAGTTGTCAGTATGGTTAGATATACCGAAGACCACGCGGCTCCATGCGGTACTAGATAGTTTGCCGACCAGGGCCGCCATGCTATTTCGGTATGTCTTGACCTTGGAGGTGGTGCCGATATCGAAAGTTACCTTGTGGTACTGCATGCCAGCGTGAGGAAAGTAGGGCAACAAAAATTGATGCCCGAGTTCGAACGAGCTACCGTTGGTATCGTAGTCGACCAGGGTGAGATGAACGAAGAGGAGGGTGTCGGAAGAGAGTTGTGACGTGACGTTGATCTCGAGGGCAGCGCGGATGGGGAGGAACGAGTCCAGTACCGGCTTGTTGTTCCTATAGAATCCCTTTGTATGATAGTTAGTATATACATCAATCAAAAAAGACATAAACTCACCAAATAAGGCGTCAATGCATTGCCGCCTTGGCGCTGTCCTGCAATATGACAGCAGATACAACGAAAGGTGACATGGGGCGCAAGGACCGCCTGTGCGAACGCCAGGGGAATCATGACACAGTGAGTGCAGACGACGCGTGGACATTCGTCGCACAAGACCAGGATGTCGTCGTCTACAGAACCGTCCCTGCAAATAATGCAGTACTGATAGGATAAGTTAAACGTTCTAAAAAGATATAAATAACACTCACATCATTGTGCCGAAAGCCTTCACAAACTTCTACAGCATCCTGACGCCCAACAGCCGAACTATTTCCATCTCCACCTATCAACAACTTCACCCGCCCTGCTGATCCGCCAGTGGCCTTGCGCGCCGTTTGTTTCGTTCGGGCCATGGACGCGTCAAAAGTGAATAAGAGGCGTGGGGAAAAGGACAATGGAAATAGGAAAGCCGGATTTGAAAGAATAGACAGAGGAAGGGCGTGTTTGAGTGGACTTAGAGTTGTGGACGTGTTCTGAACCAAACATGCTGAGTCTCAATTTGTTGTGGAACAAACAGTTGCAAAGTGACGCGTTTATCACAACCAAGTTCAACTTCCCACGGTTCAACTTTCTTTCCACAACGTCTATCACAATCCTCTCCTTATTCTCTCCTTGTTCTATCATTGTTTTATATCTATTGACGCGACTTGAAGGTTATCTTTGGATCCTTGCAGGGGCTGCAGCCCTGCAAGGACCCAAAGGTTCTCTCTCAAAGTCGCCTCTGAATACAGTAAGTGGCTTTCCTTCACTCTTTTACTTACTGACTTTGCGTTTTCAGCACTTTGGATATATGTAGCACAAGTAAGTAAATCCTTTGACCGTCCCCATATGCTAACCTTGTTGTTTTTAGACTCTCATTTGTCCTTACCAGCGTCCTGTCGCCTCTTCTGACGCCGTCTGATGGTGAGTGACTGATCACTCTTTCCTATTACTGACGCCCTTTGTCCTTAGATTTGTCTCTTATTCTTACTGGTATCTCCTCTGACACCGTCTATGATGGTGAGTGACTGATCTCTCTTGCCTCTTACTGACGCCCTTTGTCCTTAGATTTTTCTCTTATTCTTACTGGTGTCTCCTCTGACACCGTCTATGATGGTGAGTGGTTGATTTTTGGGTCATAATACTGATTTTTTTCCTCAGACATAACTCTATTGGGTCTGAGGGCGCCGCAGTGCATGCTACCTAGTGTAGCTCCTGTGCTTTAGGGTCTGAGGGCTTTACTTGGCGCAGTGCATGCTACCTAGTGTAGCTCCTGCTGGGTCTGGGGGCTTTACTTGGCGCAGTGCATGCTACCTAGTGTAGCTCCTGCGCATTGGGTCTGAGGGCTTTACTTGACGCAGTGCATGCTACCTAGTGTAGCTCCTGCGCATTGGGTCTGAGGGCTTTACTTGGCGCAGTGCATGCTACCTAGTGTAGCTCCTGCTGGGTCTGGGGGCTCAACTTTATGTGGCGCATTTGATTGTGCTTTTGGTGCCCAGTTTGAGTGAGTTCTTCTCCTTCCAACAATTTTCTGACTGATTCACTCCCTGCAGATGATCCTGTGATTCTGCCGCATTTCTAAGTTAAGTGTTTCGCCTCATCTCATTCACCATCTAACATTTCAAATGCAGAACATCTTTGTAGTTAATTACCTTACTTTATTTTTTATTACCTACTTTTCTATTGGAACCAAGACTTGGGTGAGGAGGGCCCCCTCATTCAAGTTTTGCGTCTCCCCTTTGATTTCTTATAAATTTTGTAGTCAACTCAAACTGTCTTAAACTAGCATTTTCCTTGTTGTTTGGCGCAAATGGATCTATCTGTGGTTAAACTTTTGCTGGCTGAAAAAGTCACGTGATCGTGTGAATTGAACTTTGGTGAGCTAGCACTGCGCTGTGTACAGTACTAGGACGCCCACATGTTCACCGCGCTAACCAATATGGTTGATGCTTCCTATGCATACGCGTCTCCATTTTTCTGTCTTGTTCATATTACTTTTGTACATATAGTTGAATACCCTGGACGCCCACATGTTCACCGCGCTAACCAATATGGTTGATGCTTCCTATGCATACGCGTCTCCATTTTTCTGTCTTGTTCATATTACTTTTGTACATATAGTTGAATACCCTGGACGCCCACATGTTCACCGCGCTAACCAATATGGTTGATGCTTCCTATGCCTATGCATCTCCATTTTTCTATCTTGTTCATATTACTTTTGTACATATAGTTGAATACACTGGCATGAATATCCTTATGTTGCTAATCCCAGTACTTGGACGCCCACATGTTCACCGCACTAACCAATATGGTTGATGCTTCCTATGCCTATGCATCTCCATTTTTCTGTCTTCATATTACTTTTGTACATATAGTTGAATACCCTGGACGCCCACATGTTCACCGCGCTAACCAATATGGTTGATGCTTCCTATGCCTATGCGTCTCCATTTTTCTGTCTTGTTCACATTACTTTTGTACATATAGTTTATCTGTTGTGTGTCTGAGTATGTGCCTACGTCTTGTTAGTTTGGGAGTGCAGCAGCATTTTATTTACCATGCACAATCCCAACTTTCCTCTTGTCTTCTTGTGTACTACTATAACCATACCCAATAGACTTGCTTTGAGCATCAACAGGCACTATGAATGTAGTTTACGGGGGGGGGTGCCACTTTGACAAGATGATCTATGTTATGACATCGCATTACGCCCGGTTCATCACACATCTATTTGCTTCGAAAGTAAGTACACCCCATCCTCACCACATATATTAAGAGAATTTAAACAGGCCTCGCGGTTGTGCGCACGGTTCATCACACATCTATTTGCTTCAAAAGTACACCCCATCCTCACCTAACCCCCATGTGGTGTGCCCTTCAGTAGACTCACCTTCATATTGAAAATATGTGGTTTGAGCCGCGGCCCATCATGTATGACGGAAATTTGAATTATATCAAATAAGATGCGGAGCAAATTAAATTATGTAAGCTGTATCTTAGATCTCTTCCAAATAAGTAAAATCCTGTGTCACCTGACAGTTCGGATCAAGTGAAAATTTTAAAGGTTTGAGCCGAGAAACTGCATCCAATCATCTACCATCCTGTTGCCATGTCAAACACAATGAACATTGAGTCGTTGAAATTGCATCAGTTACTCACTTCTAAAATAGATGAAATCATGAAATTGGATCCCTCTGCACCACCAGTTTTCAAGGATGGTGTTCTTCAGTCTCATCTCTTGCAGAAGACTAGGTGGGTACTTATTCCATTATTTTGACACTCTTACTTATTAGTCTAGGTTGAGGCTCCACTTACGGCTAAAATCCTGCAAGTCAAGTGAGCCAAGGACCGATTATGACCGACCAACATCCTCAATTTCAGACTATGAAATTGAGCGTGCTGCCCTCACTATTGCCCATGCGATCTCGAACCCTTGTATGTAATCACTTGAGAAAAAAAAAAAAACTCAAGTGTGTGAAAATAGACACTGTTCTGTGGGATGTAGATCGGTACGCTGATATGGTCAAATGTTCCCCTGTTCAGACAAAAGGATCGGAGCAACATGCGAAGCTTCAAAAATATTTTGGTGTAACCAAGATAGGAAAAATTGGTGAGCCGGCTACAATTGTGGACTGCCATGGAAAGATTTTGGTCTGGTTCCTCCCTGACATTTTGTCTCCTTGCCGTATTGTAAGATTCTAGCCCCAAGATATAGATCATCGGAGCTAATTAATTTAACAGAATTTTATTAATAATGCTACCTTGGGACTTCGAGACCTTCTCCTTGGAACAATTCCCAATGGATCAGATGCTAACCGAAAACCATCCTGGCGTTCCCATGGCTTCCTTGTACCTGAGGGAGGGGGGATATTTGGGGCAGGACGAGTCACTGTGTCCCCTGCTTATTTCATGCAGCGACATGAGGTAAAACATAATTTACATTTGAGGGTTTATTGAGAATCTGATGATTAAATGAATCAGAGGCTTGTGGATCCACTGGTGACATCGGCGTCATACTCCTCTGACTCAGTCCAAAATTGGCTAGCAGACATGTCAAACTCAGAATATTTCTGGAATGCCATAACCGCAACCATAGCACCTGAGCTATTTCAAGCAGGCCGTGACTCCATCTCAAAGGTGTTAAGTCAAACTCAGCAGTCTAAAAAGTCAGTTTCAGTTTCTCAGTGGCCCTCCATTTTTTCGGGATTGGAAGTCATTTCGAACCGCATGACTTTGAGTCATCGGGACCCTGGTGGGGCTCCATCCCACTATGACATGCTGGTTAGTTTGGGTATTGAGCATGACGCCATATTATCTATCGAAGACCTGGAAGCCGAATTGGTTTATTCACCTGGGACAATGACCTATATTGCTGGCAGGGTGAGAGTTTATTATTTCTTCACTTACAACAGTAGCTTATCTTGATACATAGGTTCTGCAGCACTCAGTTCATCATTGGAACACAGGGGAACGTTATGTCATTGCTCATTTCATGAAGGATAAGGTACAAGATAGGGTAGGGGTTCCCAGGCCTGCATTTCCGCTTCAGATGGATTTTTTGCACTTATTGGGAACCGATAAGGGGGTCAAGCAGCCAAAGAAAAGATCAAGGCACAAAGTTGTGGGAGAGGATAATCTGGAAGGAATGTATCAGGGGGTAAATAAAAGATTAAGGTCAAATTAGTCACTATTTTAGTGGTCCCTTGGCCGGTTAGGCTAGTTTTGTCTACCTAGTGAACTTTGAGGATTTTTCCCAATTTTTCTATCATTCATGTCATCTAAGAGAAAAACTCGTCTCAAGTCTAGGTCTTTCTCCTACAAAGAAAGAGGCCGACTATCCCAAAGAAAGGACCCAGATGTTGTTTATGTGACTCACAAAAAAAAAGAAGGAAAAAAGAGGAAGCCTATGTGGGTCGAGGCCTGTGCTGATAGTTCCTATGACATTTCACAACAGGAGACATCAGCATCCTGTAGTCCACAGAAAAGACCAAAATTCGATCTTCAAGAACTGGGAGGAATTCCAGAAGACTTGGACAGAGAGCTTGAGGGAGATTTTAGTTCAAAATTTGTCAGACGACAAACAAAAGTATGTCCATCCAACAAGAGAGAAATGACACTGCTCACTAGGTTAAAACAAAGACTCAGAATAACTTCATTGAAGATTATCTTAACTTCCGTCGACTATACTTGGACATTATCCTGGAGTCCGAAGGTATCATCAATGGAGGAACCTGCGAGTCTTGCCAAAGCACAGAAGGATTCTTCCGTTGCTTGACTTGCAGTGGTGAGCATGGATGGTGCCGAACATGTGTCCTCAAAGCCCACCAATCATTACCATTTCATAAGCTACAACAATGGAATGGAAAGTTCTTCAAGGACACATCGTTCTCAGAGCTTGGGTATATCTGGTATATGGGTCATGGAGGTCAGCCATGTCCGTCGTCTCAAGAAGCCATGCATGATTGGGAAGATGTCCATGAGGGTGTAGACTGGACCGAAAATAATCCTGGAGTTAATACATTCACTGAACCAACTTCGACAACCACTCCCTTGATTATTATACATTCCACAGGAGTATTTATCCACAACGTACAGTGGTGTCATTGCCCTGGATCCTCAGTCCATCAACAGCATCTACATTTGCTCAAAGCACGATTGTTTCCTGCCAGTACATCTCGTCCTCGGACCGCCTTCACCTTTGATGTCCTGGACCATTTTCTCATTGATGCCCTTGAATGCAAGACGTCTGCTATGAGCTTCTTTCAAAAGCTTCGTAGGCTTACAAACAATGCTTTCCCAGACTCTGTCCCAGTTAGTTATTGTGTCTACAATGGTGTCTATTTTAATTTACTGAACCATTCAATTGGCAGGATCGTTACCGTGAATTGATGAGGGCATCTCGACAATGGAGAGATTTAATGAATCGGAAACGATTTGGTTTTGGGCATGATACCGAGGTAAACCCAGGGACTGGTGATCTGGCTCTGTTTTGTGCAGCCTGTCCACAGCCTGGAATCAATATGCCAGTTGACTGGCAGGACCATTATGAAAGGTAAGCAATATAATTATGTTTTGGGCATCATAGGTCGTCTTGGATTGTATCATAAGGCTGGTGTCTGGTGTATACCGGCCGGTTGCCTCCTACATGCACACTATATGATCTGGCCGATTGTATGATTGTATACCGGCCGTATGCCTTCTACATGCACACTATATGGTCTGGCCGATATTGGCTGCCTATAATGTACTGTACACCCAAGGCCGGCCGACCAGTCTTTCATATCTCAATATTTATGCAGTACGGTTGACATTTTTCTAAACAGCTGGCTAGTTATGCAGAGATATGTAGTGGATGGCAACTTCACTGCTCAACACATGAATATGAAACAACCACACCTTGATGTCACTCTATCGGATGGCCTAGGGTATATGGTAACAGACGCTGATTACCAGGCTCATTTATCTTCAGCCAAGGAGACCAAGGAGGTAAGTTCAAGTAGGGGTTTTAATTTGTCTGCACCTTTTGACCAGATATATACCAGCGGTCCTCTTGCAGCAATCACCGTGCTGTTAATGCAGCAAACACAAATCGAAGTAATCTTCGTGCAACTGGAGTGGCTGCGACTGCTTGTGCACGTCATGGATGCTTTGTTCCTCACACTGTGGTGGATTTTCAGAAGGGTGAACGGTAGGTTCTATATTTTGTTTAACAAGTATATTCCTAAGTTCATGCACATTTCTAGTCATATGAATGTCGACTACTCAATCTGCAATGCTATAAATTATCATTCTGACAATATCGAAACCTCCTTGATCATCTATGATATAGGGTGTCAGTGGTGTATACATTTCAAAGATCGTATCAACAACTCCCCAGGATTATCACTCCCTGAAAAAAGTCGGATTCTGACAGGTGTCGGTAAATTCCATCTCAGCGCACACAAACTTCCCTGCTTTGCAAGATTTAGTCTTAACTTTATTGAAGGAGCTGGACAAGTCGATGGAGAAATTATGGAGACTCTTTGGGCACCTTTCAACAAAATATCACCCACTGCACGGTCAATGAGTCAATATCATCGACAGGAAATATTAGATGATCACATGAGGGACTCGAACTGGAAAAAAATGGTTGGAATTGGTGAGTAACCCTTTTAATACCATGGATACATAATTAAATATTTCTGTCAGTTAGGACACTCTTAAAAAAACATAAACGGGCTGTCAAGGGTATCGATGATACCAAGCTCCCTTTTGACGAGCTTACACATACTTTGGACCCTGAAAAAATTGCTATATGGGAAAAAGATGAGAAGATGGCAATGGAACTTCGAGGAGATCATCTTGATATTTATCAATTGAAGATCGACAAAGGTAAATCCCCTTTTTTTCATCAAAACATATGACTAATCCAATTCTCAAGCCCCTACAATGGCCGAGATCCGATTAACATTAACAGAATCAGAGACTTCGGATATAGAAAGGCCCGGATCTATTCCTTGGATCATTCAAGGTATTAATCTAGAAGACTCCCAGTAGGTTGTCTTCATATTTGGTAAAGTAAAATTAAATAATCATAAATCAGGGATGGATTACGTTCAGATGTTCGTCGGCTCCCACATGATGCCACTGCCACTCAGAAGGCTGCTCTTCAAGAGAAACGGCTGAAACTAGCTGTCCGAATTGCCAAATTTCATGAGATTGCAGATCAAATGATGGAGGGAATAGAATTGGATTGGGGTACAGTCCATGTTGATGACCCTCGATTTTGCATGGCAGAAGCTGATGAACAAGCTTGGGAGGTTTCAGATGAAGACGATTCAGAATTGATTGATGAAGAAATTCCGGCAGAAGATATGGTCATCTGGATGCCATCATCATTGACTCATGAACTTGCTAATGTGCTTGGTCTAGCCAAACTGCAGGAAGAAGAATTAGCCTTGAGAAAAGGTCAAGCTAATGATTGCCTGGAAAAGATTCGATTGGCTCTTGGCCAGAAGGCTGTCATATATCGTCAATACTTTCGAAGTGCAGATTCTGTTTGGACTGGCACAAGGTCAAAGCAGGAAGCTCAAAGGTGCAGCCTCAAAATCGAGAAGTTGGTCAGAAGCTATCAAAGGGCAAGATCTGCGATGGGAAGGCTTGGCATGGATCAACAACATCTAGAAAATATTTATCAAGAAATATTGCCAGAACAACTTACTGTCAACAAGGATGTCACTGAAGAGAATAGATTTGGACAAGGGTCTGACAAGCTGGCATGGTTTTGGAGGGTTGACGGTGCTCATAAGAGTCAACAACATGCTTGGATGGACGAATGTGAGGACTCCTGTCTATCCAAAAAATTAAACTAACAGTATTTCATCAGTCTATAGGGTTAACTGGCTAAAAGCAAAGGCAAGGTGGAGGAGGTGGGAAGAAGAGCTGACATTAACAAGACATGAAATGCGGTGGACCATAAGTTGGTTTCATCATCAGAAGAGCCAATGGCTTCGGCGGTCCATGGAGGCTATGAAGTCTGGTCATCAAGCCTATGGCCACAGACAGGTGCTGTTGTGGCAAATGTTTGCAGAGGATGCAGAGGACAAGTTCAAGGATCATATGTTGTAGTACAATAAACTTTACCTTACCGAGTAATGCTGGCAAATATCAATATGCTCTGTAGGACATAGGCTCCAACCTGGCTGGGCAGTGTTTAAAGCTATGGGCCGGCCAGTATTTTGTTGTGGGACATAGACTCTACCCGGCCGGTCAAAGTCCAAAGCTCTGTAGGCCGGCCGTTATTTCTCTGTAGGATGTAGACCAAGCCCGGCCGGTCCATATCCATATTGATATTGGTTTGGGGGTAATCTTTGTAAACTTGTCCAGTTCTATGCAATGTACAAAGGGTCTCCAATGTGCCATCAGACTCTAGTGGGCTTCACTGACATAATAACAGTTAGCATTGCAAGGAATAGTCAGTTTCAATTACAGGTTAGTTACTTAGATACAACAATAATATTATCTGCCTACATCGGGCCAGCTGTAATCCTACAATGCCTAAATACAAGCTGGCCAGGAGTGAAAATATTCAGGACAGACCGGCCAGCCATGGTCCTACATGGCCTAAATACAAGCTGGCCAGGAGTGAAAATATTCAGGACAGACCAGCCAGCCATGGTCCTATGAGGCCTAAATACAAGCTGGCCAGGAGTGAAAATATTCAGGACAGACCGGCCAGCCATGGCCCTATAGGGCCTAAATACCAGCTGGCCAGGAGTGAAAATATTCAGGACAGACCAGCCAGCCATGGTCCTATGAGGCCTAAATACAAGCTGGCCAGGAGTGAAAATATTCAGGATAGACCGGCCTGCGAGTGAAAATATTCATCACAGACCGGCCGGCCATGATCCTATATATATAACATACAGGCACATAAGGCTAGCTACCAAGCTGGCCAAGAGTGAACATATTTATCACAGACTGGCCAGCCATGGCCCTACATGGCCTACATATAAGCTGGCCAGCAGTGAAAATATTCATCATAGACCGGCCGTCCATGATCTCACAAGGCTTAAGTATGAGCTGGCCAGCAGTGAAAGTATTCATCACAGACCGGCCGGCCATGATCCTACATATATACTTTGCAGGCATATAAGGCTAGCTACCACTGATTCAATTATAATAATCCTAATGTTTGTATAACAGGCCAGCCATGATTCTATGAGCTAAGGCAACAAGCCTAGCCACTATAACTTTTAATAATGATAATGATTCCTAACTAGCCATGTATTTGAATGATGTAGATACTAGCTGGCCGATACCTCCGGCCGATGGCTGGCTGGCCATGATTCTACGAGGTTTTTGCATGTCCGGAGCCATGGTTCTACATGAAAAATGACTGAAGGGGTCTGAGGCAGGCGGGGCGTTGCACAAATTGCAACTCAGTCGATTGAGTCGTAATGTCAGAGTATCGAGGTCCGCCTTGTTCTGATTACATCTCTGTGATGTACGTTACAATCAAGAAACGTCCTCGCGATTGCTTAAGCACTCACATCTATGGCTTGAAGGCCTAACAATAATCCACCGATAGCCGCCTGCATCGGAGCACCGACAAGCGGAATTGCACCTACAATGGCCTGAACAGATGGCAAAGCTATCTGGGCCATATCAGAAGCTTCACGGGCAAGTGATACACCGCCAGAGGATCCGGAAGAAACATTGGTGGAGGCTTCGAAATCTGGTTCTCTGGTCGTAGATATTGGCTGCGTTAGCGATGGATTCGAAGGGCGTGTAAGTGGAGAAAGGGGACTGGTGAAGATATCCGAAGAGGTGGAGCTATCGCCATCATGACCAGTGGTTGTCCGACTGGTCGAGCTGTGTTGTGTGCGTCCTTTCTTTGTGGATCGCCTCAAGCGAAGTGGGATGACCTTGCCCAAATCCTTGACCCACGGAAAGCGCATTTCAATCAGATGGCAAGGTCAGAGGATAAGTGATTGCCTGTCTTCGTCTAACATATAAGACATAGGAGAGCAAGGAAGGAGGCTGAGGTACTTAACACAGGTGACATGAGGCTTGCAGCCACAAGGTTGGCAACTGACACCGCAGCTGTGCACGACATAACACAGGCTCAGCGCTCAAGCCTCATTCAAGCGCCCGCATGTCAACTGTACAAGACAGGGGAAAGGCGACGTGTTCCTGTCGTCATCAGTCCCTCTTCCTAGACTGGTCACGAGTCTGCCCTCTTCCGCCATCCAATCTTGCATCTAGTCGCGCGTCATGGTGGAGGGTGTCATCCAGTTGCAAGACACAGGTTCGTGTCATGTTGATGCATTAAACAGTACAACTGTAGCGCACCAATGATGCATCATTGGTGCAATTGTACTACCTTTGCTTTTCTCACGCTGATGCATCAGCCCGCTCCATGTTGATGCATGCCCACCGCCATCCCCTCCGTTCGCTGATGCATCAGTCCTCTCTTCGCTGATGCATCCTTTTTGTTTTCTGATGCATCAGTCCTCTCTTCGCTGATGCATCCCCTCCGCATTCGCTGATGCATCAGTCCTTTCTTCGCTGATGCATCCATTTCTTTTTCTGATGCATCAGTCCTCTCTTTGTCACGCCCTCCCGCCGTCTTGTGCCCACTGTCCTCCCGCCATCTTGTGCCCACTGTCCTCCCGCCATCTTGTGCCCACTGTCCTCCCGCATGTGACCTCACTTTCTCGTGCCCTCCCGCCGTTTTGTGTGTGCTATCACACCCACCTGTCGTTACACGTGTGTATTGCGTTTATCATTTATCTACCAATATTACAACAAATGTCTACTATGTGTCCATGTCCATGTCTTGCTGAGCAACGAGCGAGTTGTGGTCAAATGTGTCTACCAGTGCCAAGGTGTCGGTCCAGCTGGTCTTGAAGGACTCAGCAAGCATTCGACGTAAGGAAGCTTGACGATTGGCGTATGCCATACGGCCCTCGCGTTCATCTTCACCTGCATCCTCTAACATGTTTTCCAGGCCCCGCTCGTCCCAGCGCTGCGCGTCCCATTCCAAAAATTGCAGAATCCTTCGCATCTCCTCCTTCAACAACTCCACCTCTTCTGCCCAGCGCATTGCCCGTGCCCTGGCTTTGCACCATTCTATTCGCATGTCTGGTTGTCCGTGAGTCTGAATAGGAAGCCATAAAATGAAGAGCCACCTACCTTCCGAGGCATTGTCCTTGTCTATCTCGTTGGCAGCCGCTCCCCGCATGTTCCAAATCCACGACAACTTTCTCGTTCCCTCTGTTTCTCCCCATAATAAGTCCGTCATCGAGCGGACGTCAGCTCGGTCTAGCGGTCGCAGTGATGAGTGCCACCCAGTCTGATTCACTCGTGGTGAAAGAACCACAAGGGCTTTATGCGCATACTCATAAGTGCTGGCAGCAGCCTCAATCCTCGCCTCAACAGCTTTCAATGTATTCCATGCCCTTGTGTTTGCTCCTTGTCCACAGAGGTTGCGGTCTTTGTACTTGAGGATTGCAGTCTGAGCACGTAAGTTTGAACGCAGAGAGCGAAGTGCATCGTGACCTTGTGCATACCGCAGCTTCCATTCGATGGCCTGGAGGCGGCTGTTGCAAGGTGCATTCCTGCTGATCTGGGATGGCAGCCAGAGCTTGATTGCTTCTGGTGCAGCAGTCACGCTGCCAGATACTGAACTCTCACTCACACGTAGCGCAGCGAGTGACGGCATGTATAGTTCCTGCATCTTCATCCAGGTATCAATCCTCCGTCAGAGAGTGTTGCTTTGCTGAACCATCTTCCCTTCTTGATTATCTGTTGCATGAACTCCAAGGCCAGCTCTGTTTGCTTTCATTCGCCGTCTATTGAAGTAAGAACAATGTCTTAAAAGTAGCAGTACACTCACTGTTGTTCCTCAAGTTCTAAGCCAGTACTGATTAATATGCTAGGGGTGCAATCCTCGTGTAGGGCAAGGCAAGTTCCTGTTTGAAGGTTGATCTCGTCCTCCCTAGCCAATTCTAGTCGTACCGAAGCCATAGTGAGATCAAAATGAGCACATAAGCATTACCATCATTGTCTCGTACTTACTTTCTGCTTTTCGTTCGAAAGGATTAGGCTGTGTAGGGTCGTACTCCCAAGCCTCCACTTGTTCTCTCCATTGTTTGAGGGTGGGACCATATTCGCCTCGCAAACCATCATCGAGGTCCTCGAATGCTTCACGATGGTTCTCGCGCTCTGGGAATGCATTCTTTATCTTGTGAAGCATAGCATGACCTGAAAAATCTAAGTTGCCATTTTTTTTTCACAAAAATTGACGCACCAAGTCCAACAACCTTTTTCCAATTTGAGTCTCCGAAGTAATCGTCAAGGGTGTCTCGTCGTGCGCCAGGCCCCATTTCTTTGGTGCTCGAAGCGACGGGGTTGATGTTGGCCCAGCCACGTTCTGGTGCTTCTCCGTCAGTCCTGCCTACCCCGTTCTTGAAATTGAATGAAAATGATGTTTGGCACTGCTCAATATGAGCGGGAAGGTGGAACTTTGGCACGAAAAATGAGATTGTCTTGACGGCATGCGAGAGATGCATCGAAATCGGAAAGGCACTCATGCGGTGCCATAATTTTTTGTGCCACTGGCATGCGATGTCGTAGGATACTTGAGAGTGTCGAGTACAGTATGACATAGTGCTGAGAAAAACAAGTAGTCCATGTTAATATATCTACATGCATGCGTTAGATCACCAACTGCTGGATGCAAAAGACAATTTACCTTTCACCCTTTTGAAGATCCCCAACAGCGTTGGGCAGTTTCATGTTGTGGCGGGCACAGTCGACAGTACCTAAACCAGTGGTAGCGAGTCCGCGGTTAGATTTCGTATCGGCCATGTTTACAGCATTGTGACTTGAACACGTTGATTTCTGCAAATATAACCATTAATATATGAAATAGAATAATTCAAACCACGAACCTCCTGGACGCTGTCCGCACCGCTGTGCAAGAAATCTTTATATGCTTTGTCCTCAACAAAATATCCCCAGCCACAACTCAGGCTCGGGTCAACACTGTCACTTGAAACAGCCTTGCGTTTTAAGCGGAAGTTCGCATCTATAGCGAGGAATAATCCGTATAACCACCTAACAGTACTTATATCAGTAGAAATTCCCCTCCGGACTGGAGCTCACTCTAAACTTACTGTCGAGGAGCATCTTTCCAACCAGCTGGGAGATTCTTCCCTGGGTGTGGGCACGCCGGGCACAATACAGTACATTCGCCCTCAACTGTCCCATCTACACCACTGGGATCGTGACCTCGCCCCGAGCGCTTAAGCATCTTCAAGTGGCGCCACTCGCGTATCATCCGTGTAAATGAATCATACCGATCCTGGAGGAAGCTGGATTAACTCTGAAGGCACCTAAAAATTAAGTTTACCTTGATGGGAAGTAAGCCAGTGTTATCGGACATCCGGCTGAGCGCATTATAAAATTCGAAGGCAGATACTTTTGACTCAAATGAGAGTAGGTGATAGTGTTCAAGAACGCGGAATGTCGCAGCGGTTTTTGGATCTGACGTTGTCGAAGGAAACCACGATATTTGAAGTAGCTGTTGTATATGGCTTTGGGCTGTTGCGCAATTGCAGAAGTCGAGAGATACTTCGTGTATGCCGTGGGTGTCAACAACAACAAAATCATCATTGAACGCGCGACAAGGATTAAGACATATCTGGCCAGTGGTGTGGCCAAGCTGGATGTGAAGGCCCAGGGTTTTCAGAGAGATTCACTCGAAGTATTGACCGTTCCATTTCTGTATTGATATTATATATTAGCCTTACATCCTCATCTCCCAATCAGACATGAAAGCATACCTCCAATCGGTGAAGCGGGTGGCGCACATGAGCCAACAGGATGCAAGGTGAACAATAGATCTCTGACCCTAAGCAGTCCCGACACCTGTACTCTGGGCTGGGACAATTACACCGAGCAAGATTGAGCGGCAAGTCTATTACATCTT